>VMBQ01000430.1:170823-209630 GCA_007657795.1 Dreissena rostriformis
CTTCCACATGATATTATCCATTCTTCCACATGATAGTATCCATTCTTCCACATGATATTATCCATTCTTCGAAATGATTTTATCCTATCTTCCACATGATAATATCCATTCTTCTACGTGGTAATATCTATTCTTCTACATGATATTATCCATTCTTCCACATGATAGTATCCATTCTTCCACATGATAGTATCCATTCTTCCACATGATAGCATCCATTCTTCCACATGACAGTATCCATTCTTTCACATGATAGTATCCCTTCTTCCACATGATAGTATCCATTCTACCACATGATAGTATCCAATCTTCCACATGATAGTATCCATTCTTCCACACGATATTATTCATTCTTCTACATGATATTATCCATTCTTCCACATGATAGTATCCATTCTTCCACATGATATTATTCATTCTTCCACATGATAGTATCCATTCTTCCACATGATAGTATCCATTCTTCCACATGATATTATTCATACTTCCACATGATAGTATCTATTGTTCCACATGCTAGTATCCATTCTTCCACATGATAGTATCCATTCTTCCACATGATAGTATCCATTCTTCCACATGATATTATCCATACTTCCACATGAAAGTATCCATTCTTCCACATGATAGTATCCATTCTTCCACATGATATTATCCATTCTTCCACATGATAATATCCATTCTTTCACATGATAGTATCCATTCTTCCACATGATAGTATCCATTCTTCCACATGATATTATACATTCTTCCACATGATTGTATCCATTCTTCTACATGATAGTATCCATTCTTCCACATGATATTATCCATTCTTCCACATGATATTATCCATTCTTCCCCAGGAGTATACCAGCTGACCAGCGTGATGAGAACGACCAGGCCACACACAAGTGGATGGTGTACGTGAGGGGTCCCAAGGAACGTCCAAACATCAGCGACATCGTCAAGAAGGTCTGGTTCTTCCTGCATCCTAGCTACCGGCCCAATGACCTCGTGCAAGTCAGGTGCGTATTGTATCTTTGTCTGCATCACTTCATAATGCATGATCAGAATTATTCTGAGCTTCGTTCTGGGAAAACGGGGCTTAATACATGTGTGTACTGTATAGTCCCTGAACATGTTCTGCTTTTATGGAATTTTTCGTTTAAAGTTGGTCTCTAGTTAGCAAAAAATCAGTTTGAGTGGAAAGTGTCGTCCCTGATTATTTTCTTAGCACACAATCTAAATAAAGGTCATGGTTTAAGTTTTGTGAGCGTCCCTAAATGAATTTATATGCATTCAATACTAGCGACCTGTTCTCTGTTGCTGGTATATGTGTTGTGTTCTGAGAAAACTGGGCAAAATGCATGTGNATCAGAATTATTCTGAGCTTCGTTCTGGGAAAACGGGGCTTAATGCATGTGTGTACTGTATAGTCCCTGAACATGTTCTGCTTTTATGGAATTTTTCTTTTAAAGTAGGTCTCTAGTTAGCAAAAAATCAGTTTAAGTGTAAAGTGTCGTCCCTGATTATTTTCTTAGCACACAATCTAAATACCCAAGGTCATGGTTTAAGTTTTGTGAGCTTCCCTAAATGAATTTATATGCATATGCATTCAATACTAGGGACCTGTTCTCTATTGCTGGTATATCATTAACTATTTATTATGCCCTTTATTGTAAGTGAAAACTAGTATTCAAGAATTTTTTGTACAAAATGTCACCTTGATTTAAATGTATCCAATATTCTTGAAGATCTAACCTTCTGAGATTCTCTGCTTTTCTACATTTCAGTGAGTATCCATTCCATTTAACACGGCGTGGGTGGGGTGAGTTCCCGGTGAGAGTCCAGCTACATTTTCGAGACAATCGAAACAAGAGACTAGACATTATACACAATCTCAAGGTATGAGTCACTGCATTTAGACCTGTATTCCTGTGACGATATTGACAATTTTATTGACACGTTACTGATTTGTAAAACAATCTTTTTCATGTCTAAAATTTTGATGCAAAAACATTTTGTGTGTTTGTGATTTTACTTAAAATAATTATCAGGGTTCTCAACCAGGTCATTATGGCCTATCGTAGGCGACTTAATCAGGGGTGGCCTTTCATGTCCTTAATTGCACTTCTTAATCATGGGTGCTCTTTCATGTCCTTAATTGCACTTCTTAATCAGGGGTGCTCTTTCATGTCCTTCATTGCACTTCTTAATCAGGGGTGCTCTTTTATGTCCTTAGTTGCACTTCTTAATCAGGGGTGGTCTTTCGTGTCCTTAATTGCACTTCTTAATCAGGGGTGGTCTTTCATGTCCTCAATTTCCTTGACATGCCTTACAAAGCCACCGACATAATATAAATGTAAAGCAACAAACCGTTGAAGTATGCCCTTTTCCCAACACAAAGGGCTTGTTTAAAAGGCGTGGTAATTGATTAAATACGGATCCATCAAGTGCCTAGGCTAATTGATTCATTTTTATGTGGAAAGCAAAATGTACACATTTAAGAAGGCCCTGTATTGGCCCATTAGGTGTCCTAAATTTATAAAACGTTCTCGTACAATCTGGAGGGTGTACCCCTCCCAAGCCCATCCAGTAGTGGCCTTACATCCCTCCACCTTTTCCGATGGGAAACCCTGACAGAATTGTTAGATAGTGAATACTGCTATCTCAGTTTGTATAAGATTTGAATGAAATATTGGAGACTGTTTAGTATTTGTAAGGATATTGTTTGAATAACCAGGTTAGCCTGACATTATCTAATTATACATGTTGCCAAATTTGCAAATGAGCCTTGCTCTGTGAAATGGGGGTTTGATGCATATGTATAAAATGTCGTCCGAGATAAGCCTGTGCTTATCAGATTCACAGGTTATTCAGGGACGACACTCTCCGCTTTTATTGTATTTTTCATTTAAAGGAAGACTGTCCTTTACAAAAAACCAGTTTAGTCGGAAATTGTCGTCCCTGATTAGCCTGTGCACACTGCAGAGGTTAATTTGGGACGACCTTTAAAGCACATGCATTACACCCCCTTCTAACAAAGCGAGGCTCAAATATTTAGTTCTTGTTCTTCTTTTTTCAGCTTGACAGAACCTACACAGGGCTGCAGACTCTTGGATCTGAAACTGTAAGAATTAGTGTTCATCATTTGTTTCAACAGAAAGATAAGCCTCATTCTGGGAAATCTGGGCTAAATGCATGTGCGTAAAGTGTCGTCTCAGATAAGCCTGTGCAGTCTGCACAGGCTTATCAAGGACGACACTTTTCGCCCAAACTGGATTTTTTGGTTAGAAGAGACTTCCTTTAAGCGAAAAATACAATATAAGCAGAAAGTGTCGTCCCTAATTAGCCTGTGCCGACTGCACAGGCAAATCTGGGACGACGCTTTACACACATGCATTAAGCCCATTTTTCGCATAACCAGGCTCATATGTAAAGAATAGAAAATATCATAGAAACATTGATCAACGTATGGTAGCTGCCAGTGTTTCTTTTGTGTGCATCTGAAGCCTGTTTTCCATTATTATACATGACATGACTTTCCAATGATATATTTATATATACCCTTCCCTGCATAATTTTAAGATGCCATGACTTTAAAATTCTATGTATCTCAATCGGGTTGCATTAAAAAAAATAAAATACCCTGTGTGAGGCTTAAAAAAGTTATACAGGTTTTCCGAAAAATAATGTTTAAACAAATTATCAGAATTCGCTTATTCAAAGGTATCTAACATTTCAATATTAATGGCTGCTTGTTTTTCATATAAAATCCGCACGTTCGCCAGGTTTGTTAGGTAANCCCCCCCCCTCCCCCCCTTAAACAGTAATGTCCGAACTCGACCTTTATCCTCAGTAAACATCTCTCCTGTGGGTGCAATTGTACTGTACCCCTCAACTACTATAACATTTATATATTACTTGTGGAAATTGATAAGTTCATTTAACACTTAAACTGTTCAGTGGACAATAGTGTTTTAAAAAATATTGTACTTAATCACTTGTTCTTTTTTTGAAGTTTCAGTATTGCACCTTTATTGAAATAATGGAAAATAAATGTTAACTAAATTTGTTTGTCTTTTAAACCACTATTTATAGAAAATTAAGTCAATTATTATTGTTTTGAGCTAATGTTTACCTATATGTCTTATGTATGAAAAATGTACCATATCATTAAAAACAATAATGTACAAGTATTTTGTTTTCTTTGTGTGATTTCATCTCCAACTAAGCAATACGTGATCTTGCTATGATAATGAACAGGAAGTTGGAATCCAATATAAAAAATAGATCTCTATTTCCTGAAATAAAAAATTATTGGTCAATGTAAAAAACCGTCTGTTGTTGTTTTTGCTTTCCAGGTGGTTGATATTGAGATAGACAGAGATGCGGTTCCCAGTTCCAAGCCTGCCTGTGGCCCTGCAATCAAGCAGGAACCAGACCATGATATAAACAGCACAAGTGATATGCAAGTGGGAACCAGTGTGGTGAAAACTGAGCCTCCCGATGATCATGATTATGGCCATGTCACTGAAAAGCTTGCAAATGGTGTTTAACATAATTATGCAATTTATTATTGTTGTTCTTACTTAATTGAGCAGTAACGAGCTGAAATTTTTCTCATATTCGTAAACAATAACCAAAATAAAATGCAGTAGTTTTTTAATCATTATTGGCAAATGGTTATTATCCCCCGCCAAAGGTGGAGGGATATTGTTTTGGCGTTGTCCGTCCTTCCGGCCGGCCGGCCAGCACTTTTGTGTCCGGAGCCATATCTTGGAAGTGCTTTGGCGGATTTCATTGAAACTTGGTATGAGTATATATATATGGATAAGTGGATGATGCACGCCAAATGGCATTGTACACCATTTGTTAATTACGGAGTAATGGCCCTTTGTATCTTGAAAAAGGCTTTTATCTATAGGCACTTTTGTGTCTGAAGCCATATCTTGGAAGTGCTTTGGCGGATTTCATTAAAACTTGGTATGGGTATATATATGGATAAGAGGATAATGCACGCCAAATGGCATTGTACACCATTTGTTTATAACGGAGTAATGGCCCTTTGTATCTTGAAAAAATGCTTTTTACTATAGGCACTTTTGTGTCCGGAGCCATATCTTGGAAGTGCTTTGGCGGATTTCATTGAAACTTGGTATGAGTATATATATGGATAAGACGATGATGCACGCCAAATGGCATTGTACACCATCTGTTAATAACGGAGTTATGGCCCTTTGTATCTTGAAAAAATGCTTTTTACTATAGGCACTTTTGTGTCCGGAGCCATATCTTGGAAGTGCTTTGGCGGATTTCATTGAAACTTGGTATGAGTATATATATGGATAAGACGATGATGCACGCCAAATGGCATTGTACACCATCTGTTAATAACGGAGTTATGGCCCTTTGTATCTTGAAAAAATGCTTTTTACTATAGGCACTTTTGTGTCCGGAGCCATATCTTGGAAGTGCTTTGGCGGATTTCATTGAAACTTGGTATGAGTATATATATGGATAAGACGATGATGCACGCCAAATGGCATTGTACACCATCTGTTAATAACGGAGTTATGGCCCTTTGTATCTTGAAAAAATGCTTTTTACTATAGGCACTTTTGTGTCCGGAGCCATATCTTGGAAGTGCTTTGGCGGATTTCATTGAAACTTGGTATGAGTATATATATGCATAAGAGGATGATGCACGCCAAATGGCATTGTGCACTATCTGTTAATAACGGAGTTATGGCCCTTTGTATCTTGAAAAAATGCTTTTTACTATAAGCTTACACCTGTCCGGATCCATATCTTGCAAGTGCTTTGGCAGATTTCATTGAAACTTGGTATGAGTATACTTGGTGTGAGTGTATATATAAATAAGCGAAAACCCATCACAGGTACAAATGAGTTTTGAAAAAAAATTGACAAAAGGCACAACCCTTCACTTATACCTTTTCTTTTAGTTATACACCCATCCATAAACAAAATTTATTTGGTGGGGGATATTAATTCAACAAATTTGCTTGTTTGTATTAAAATGTCTGATCTTTACATTCTAAATGTTTTATGTAATTGTAGTTTAAGTTTGAAAAATGTTAATGTCTGAATTTCAATGATCAGAAATGTAAATTCTATTGTGTTTTTTCCTAGCTGATGGCACTGCAGCTACTGACCCTGGTACCCCAGAAAAGAGCCGCATGATTGCCACCATGCTGATAACTTCAACTGTGGGGGCCACCTCTGTCCCTGCCCCAGGGTCAGCCAGCTTTGTGACCTCTCAACCATTGACCTTGATCCCTGTACAGGGACTAGGTCAGGCCGGCTCCCCAGGACTGCTGAGAGTTGCGCCCTTGACCCCGACTAAACAGACAGTGTTTTCTCATAGCACCAGTAGTGTTGTCAATCCGGTATCAACTGGTTCTCCTGTGAGAAATATTGTGCTACAAGGTGTTGGTTCTTTGACCTCCACTGTTGTCCTCGACAACAAGGTCATAGGTCAAGGAAATGTGCAGAGGAATTCAGTGCCTCAGCTGATTGCTCTGAGTCCAGTGAAAACCACTGGAAATACTAGCAACTTTGCTATCCCTCAGCAGTTGGTGTTTACAAGCATAACTGGAGGTCAGCAGATCAAACATTTGTCACTGCCAGTAGCCAGTTCTCAAGCAGGGAGAGTTAACTCCTCCACAAATCCACCGCAAAATGCTGGTCTTATATTCCTGAAGTGCACGGACAGTCAGGGAAAAACGTTTCTCATTCCTCAGCAAGTGTTTTCTAGTGCATCGTCACCTATTAGGTCTCAGTCGACATCGATTACAGGACAGTCCCAAGGATCTCAGGCACTCATTCTTACTACCAGTCTGCCCAAAACAACTGCATCTTCGCAGGTGATAACAAACCAGGCCGGTCAGTTTGTAGTGAAAATATCACAGCAGAACGATTTGACAGGAAAACCCATAACACAGAATGGGCCAGTGTTGTTTCTTAAACCTGACACGAGTAACTCTGGGCGAAAAGTGGCCAGTTTGTTGACTTCAAAGACAAATATTTGCCCAGAAGTGAACTCTGGCACACTAAAGGCATTTCCTGGTACACCAATAGTGCGCAATATGTCCCCTAGTCAAATAGCCAAGCCTGTCCAGCCCTTGATCCCTGGTTCACAATCTCTCTTAAGAGGTCAACTCAAGGTCACTCCCCAGGGATTAATGCATATACAAGGCCAAAAACTGAATGCAAACAATGCCAATGAACAAAGTGTGATTTTAATGAATGGCAATTTGAACAGTAAGTCGACTGGTGGGAATCAAAATAGGCAGCCACTGATTCTCGTACCAGCTACGATTAACAATAAGATGGTGGGAAAGGGTAAATCCCTCCTTTCTTCACCGTTCAATAATCTGGCTGTGTCACAGTCAAATGGCAATGTGATCGTTGTCAACCATGCCAGTGCAATAGCCTCTAACAATCAGAACAACGGGAGACTTGTCTTGACCAATCAAGTGTCCATAAACAAAAACATTGATAAGATCAATGCAGCTAACCCCAGAATCTCATCTGCAAACAATCCTGTAACCATCACATCACCTCCATCACAGACTCATAGGAATCTGTCAAATCATATCGTCATAGTACCGGTGACCTCTCATCAGCCCGTATCCATGGTAACACAGGTTCAAGGTCATTCAGTTGTGACCACATCGCAGACACTATTGAAGTGCGTGAAAAGTGTCTCAAATGTCTCAGGGAAAATGGCAGGCACGGAATCTAGATCTCAGGATAAAACTATGCTAATTGTTGTAACAAGTGATGACGCTAAAAGTAATTGTGTGACCTTGAACTCCACTGCTCAGACGGAAAGGTCAATGTCAAGTTTACTAGGGTCAAGGTTGCCACACTTTTCTTTAGCAACTAAAGAGATGGAAATGCCAGTGACTATATCGTCGAGTAATCAAAAGCAAAAGCAAATTATTGTTGTGAATGAAATAAAGTCTGAAACTCCTACGCTTTACAGTGGTGGTGAAAAAGAAAAGAAAATTATTGTGCTGGAACCTAAAAGAAGAAAACAGCAGCAAAATAGAGAAACCGAGTTTCCGGAGTTTATTAAACCATTATGGTAAGATTGTCGCATATCGACATGTCATAAAATTTGAGATATATTTTCAAAATATTGTCTTTCTTGATGGAAACTATGACTTTATTCATAATCATTGATGCATGACAGATTATTATAACTATTTCGATGAGAAAACCAGCATATTACAATAAATTATATTGTGCATTATATTGTTTTCTTTTCGTATAGAAATGTTTAAATCAAAAGTTGAAATGTTATTGTGCTTCAGTTTTACCAATCACAATCTGAACATGAACTGGCAAGTTATGCATTATTTGAGGTGTTCCTTTAAATCCACATTCCAAATTTGGTATTTATTGTATACTAGCAACAGAGTGAACATTAGTGCTGTAAAAAAAAAGGTTTGGAGCTTTTGTAAACTCAACTATTCACCAAATGGTCCGAGCTATACTACTTCCCCAAATGTCAGCATCTGCATGGACGTCTGCATAATGCTCTGGTTAAGGTTAACCCTTTGCATGCTGGGAAATTTGTCGTCTGCTAAAATGTTGTCTGCTGAATTACTAAAATTAACATTTTCTTCGATTTTTTTTCAAAGAATACTATCAGAATAGCAAACAGTTTGGATCCTGATGAGACGCCACGTTCTGTGGCGTCTCATCTGGATCCAAACTGTTTGCAAAGGCCTTCAAAATCCGGTTCCANGACTTTCCTTATTTTCCCCAAAATCTGGCATTTCGCGTGATTTTTTCCCCAAAATCCAGCTTTTGGCGCGATTTTTTTCCTCTCAAAAAAGGCCAGGCCCTTTCCCCAAAATCAGATAAAAACCCCTGAATGGTTTCTGCTCAATAACTTAAGTCATGAGGGAGGTATTGTGCTGTAATTTTCTGTGTAGGTAGTTTATATGCAGACCTCCCTTGCACAAATCTGTTTTAGTACTGGTATGAATATACTATGTAACAACTACAGATATTCAACTTCAAATATGTGTTTGTAGCCATTATACTTGTATAAGTTGACTGAAAGAAAACATACATTATACTATCAAAGCAGAATAATAGTCAACTGCACTTTCTTGGAACAGCTTTTATGCTCATGATTCTCTTGGGTTTAATAATACCAGCCTAGCCAGTATATTAAAATACTTTCTAAAAGAAAACATGAACATATCCCAAGTTTATGTTCCATTTGTCGAATCCTGCCACTGGCAACATAAATTTAGGTTTTATACGCATAAAATGATCGTGCACCCATATTTTCAGCATCTGTGATTATACAGACTTGATAACACTCACAAGGGCTGCAGTTATTCGGCATCCAGTGGTGTCCACCAGCCATGGTAAATACAATTTCTAATTTCTTATAATGTATATGGTATGTGTTAATAATCATAATAGAAATTCCCTTTTGTTTCATATTAGAGGCGTGCAAATAAAATTTTCTTTTTATGCCCCCAGTAGGGTGGCATATAGCAGTCGAACTGTCAGTCTGTCAGTCCGTCCGAAAACTTTAACATTGGCCATAACTTTTGCAATATCGAAGATAGCAACTTGATATTTGGCATGCATGTGTATCTCATGGAGCTGCACATTTTGAGTGGTGAAAGGTCAAGGTCATCCTTCAAGGTCAAAGGTCAAAAAACAAACTCCAAGGGAAGTAACAAGCTTTAAAGGGAAATAATTTCTATACCTGCCAAATGTTAAATAGAAATTGTATTTCAAAGTGGCGCAGTAGGGGGCATTGTGTTTCTGAGAAACACATCTCTTGTTTGATATTGTTAAGCCCTGAGTTGTGCTCCGGGAAAACTGGGCTTAATGCAGCTGCCTAAAGTGTCTGTACAGGCTTATCAGAAGGGACCACACTTTCAACCTTTATTGTATTTTTCGTTTAAAGGAAGCCTCCTCTGAGCCAAAATTCAGTTTAGACAGAAATTGTTATCCCTGATTAGTGTGTGTGGACTGCTTTAAGCATATGCATTAAGACCGGTTTTCCCAGAACGTGTTCATATATTCTTTTAAAGGTAAGACCCTACATCCATACTGCGCCAAGTCTCGGGAGGAGTGGCTGTCATGGAACATTGGAAAACGCAGGGCGTCGGAGGTGAAACTCAAGCATAGTTGATCTCTTTCTTTCAGATATAAATAAACCACAATGTTGTAAGTTATTTAATTTTTTACGTTTTGTGAAGATGTTAACCATATAAGTATATGGGTAACAAGGTACTTGCGTCTATGAAAACATCCCCCAATCTCCTTCTCCGCCATACTATCCCCAATATCCTATATATAGGAATGTATAAATCACATCATTTAAATGTCTGGTCTTTCCAGCCATTGAATACAGAAATGGATTTCACAGCTTGAAATATGGGAATTCTATCTTGTTGTCTGTATTTTATAACTAAAATGCAACAGCATTTATGTTATATAGTCTATAAGTATACAAGAGAGAATATATAGGTTGGGATGTAAGTACCTGTTATGGTAAGACCAGTCTAAACAGATGGATGAGAAAATAAGGTTGGGCTAATAATGTTTTTGTCTGTATCTCCTCTTGGGCTTATAATGTCCTTTTCTGTATGTTCCTCCATAAAAAATAATATAAATATAAATAGAAGGAAGTATATAGTAATTCGGTTTGTGTATTGTATAGTTATAACACAGTTAAAACACAGTACATATGATAAAATAAGTCTATGCATGTATATGTCTTTGTAAATTGATTGTACCGGTATATACATATATTACAAAATGAATAAAATCATTGAAACAGGAAAAAATAAAATAATATATAAATCTTTCTGTGCTACAGTGGCAGCGTGCCTCCTCTGTACGGCGCTACTTGAGGTCCTATCTCACAGAGGGTGTAACCTTTCACGGGGAGACCATGTGGTCCACCAGACAGATACTGACCTGGTGTAGAGTCCACTCGTACAGTCCACACTACCTGGGTAAGACTCTTATACAGTCCACACTACCTGGGTAAGAATGCAATAGTTTGTACATTGACATTTTTAGATTCAAGAACATTCACCTGAAAAGTAGTACAAGTAGGAAATAAAGTTATTATAATCAGCAAATGTGCGCAGTATGGTGACATATTATTTTTTTTTATGTACACCACCTCATCTGATTTTTTCATGATTGACAGTCACGTTCCATGTTTTAGTTTCACAATAAAGACAGAAAAATGTGAAAATTATGGGATAAATATGATATCAGAAAAAAGCGAATTACATACATGTTATCTGCTCTGCACACAAAAACCTGAACCAAAGCTCACTGGGTAGGTTTTCAATGTCTTGATTAATAAAATTATTTGTAAGCAACATATATTTAACAGTTACATGTATCTAGTATTATCTATTTATTGACAGATTGAAAATGAGCAGTCCTTGTCTTTGAATATTTAACCCATAGTACTGTTCATTTCCTGTAAACTGATTCTGTACCTTAGAACGGCCCTTGCATCCAACAGCCATAGATCTACAGAGTGAAACGTCCTTGACCCCTGGTAAGCAGCACCAGCGATTTACCTCCGTAACCGATAGCAACCAACTGATGCAGGATATGACATCACCACAGGAAGTGATGTCATCAGATAGTGGCGATGAGGATGTGGATGTGACATCATTAGGTAGTACTTTTGTTTTATTTTTGTGTGTTATTATTGTCACAATGATATTGTATATTTAGAGTGAAAAAAAGCTCTCTATAAAGCAAAGTTGTCATGTTTTGGTTGGTCTTGTATTTCTGCAATTCAATCAGCATTTTAGAAAGTAGATCTATCTCCAACTTACTTTTAAGTTTGGTCTGTTTACCATTATTGATTTAAAACAAACCTGTCCCATTTAAGTTTTAAAAAATGGTTAACTGTTAGTTCTGCTTTTCTTCAGAATCCAAAGCACCAGTGAAGCAGAGGCCAGTAGAGGAGGAGGAAGTTATGGGAGACACAGAGTTGCTGCCCTTGTGTGATGGCTCCATATTTGTGGAACTTGCTGCACAAAAGGTACATGTGTAGATAGACATTTTAATGTCATAAATACGTTACCTGCTATCTTATAGCTGTTATTCTTCTTCTTATAGCTACTTATTCCGTAAGGTTTGTTGTTCATCCAGAATTTCTGGAGCCACCACCATTAAGACCCGGATTTAGACTAGGTCGGAACGGTCAAACAGTGCAACGCAACCTTGTTTCTAAAAACAGTGTCACTATAACTCATTCTTCTTCCGGATGCGTATAAATATACAGCCATTGTGGTTGATCTGAAAATTGATGCTGTGTTTACGCTGGGTTTTTGTATAGAAACAAAGAGAAGTTTTCATTTGTCTTGCAAATATTCTCCGTGTATTTCTCGTTCGCGCCTTTAATATACTTTTGTTTGATTATAAAGGTAAGCCATGCTTGCTTTTATTGAACAATGGTTTATTTCTACCACTTCAGGCACGAGCGAGCATGTGCAAAACGTGTTCTTGTAATACATTGCGAGAACTTGAAAAGCGTGCTCTTCTTATACATTGAAGAGTGTATATCATTTGCTATTGTGTGCAAAAAATGATTTTACGTTGTATATGACGATCTAGTTGATGGTCATTGTATTATTTCATCTGTTTCGAATTAAACTTTTGTTAAATTTATGCTCTACGGCAATGGTATTATACGTACTATTGGCTTTCTCTTTTACACTTATAACTGAGAGAGTGTTAATTATTTTCATTATGGGCAAATAATGATTTAATATGCCGTATGACAATCTGGTCTATGACCAGTTTATTGATGAATATGTTTTGCTCTTGTTTTTCATAATCGATCTACATGATGGTCGGAAATACAAGANCTGACATTTGTCTCATGAATGACCCTTCGCTTTAGTGCGAACAGTAAACGGGAGGATTATGTATTTAAATATGACAGCGCAAGCAGTTTGTTCTACTCACTTTGTCGTTCATGTTTCAAACCAAACAAGAATTGTCCCATTAGAACGGCATATTTGGTGTTTATTGTATCAATAGAGTTATATAAGTTTTCCACAAATCGTGTATGCTTTACGAGGTAATTACCATCCGGTATCATATCAACATCTCCCAATTGCAAATCATAAAATCATCATAAATCATTACAATATGGTACTGTCAGATTCATTTTAGCATAATGACATAATTTCTCTTATAACTCAGGAAAAGCATAATTGAGAAATAGGTGTATCATCGAAGACGACATAATGAGTAGTTCAATAAATGCGTTTTGGTTTGTTTTGTTGTTTTGCTGTTTTGTTGTTTTTGTTTTTGTTTTGCCGTTGAAAATTTCCTCATTCGATAATTAAATGTTAACATTTTGTGCATCATTATTATACGCGATATGTGCAACTACCAAAACAATCACCAGCAATCGTAATGTAACTATCGGGAAACAATGAGAAAGCTCACTTGTCCGTCATCTGAAAATAACAATACATAGCAATCAATAAAACCTATAATATTTACACATTGTCTTATTTTACACTCATTTAACTTTTAAACTACAAACTACTGTGTCTATACTGATACAGCATGGAACTATTTTAACTAATGATATGATAAAGTATTTGTATTTATACTAATGAACGAATTAATCCATTACGATGCAAAGGCGAACATTAAAATATATCAAATATCAAGCAAACATCAAATAAAGTTACACACTTACTCAAAATAATGTTTCCTATCCACGTATATTGTGACAAGGATCAAGACATCACTGCCCTATAATGAAACAATAAAAAATGGATGCTGAATTACTGCACTCTTTGTCATAAATTCTGATCAGGGGTAGGAACATTATTTCGATGTTGTTCATTTTCATTGAACACTTTAAAGAAGGCTGCATATAACAGTCGAAAGTCCTTTTGTCTCCGCTATAACCCGTTTTACTATCTCAAAGGTCAAAGTCACATTGAGAGGTAAAAGTAAAATTTGACCATTAACATGCTTGAAGAATTCATCTTAGCAATTACTCTGTCAATAAATATGGATTTTAAAATATCGTGGCACACATCTAAACCTTTTAGGTCAAGATCATATTAGGATCATAATAAGCGGTCAAAGGTTACATTCGGCCGTAAAACAGCTTGTGCGGACTTTAATTTTGCCATTTGTTTTATTAATGCAATTTTAAAATTACTTACCACAAATAATCACCATCATGAGACGGTGTGTCTCGTTTATCACCGATCTTCCTATCTCAAAGGCCAATGGCACAGTTGAAGTCAAATTAAGCAATAAAACAGCTTGTATCTGACATAAGTGGATTTTGGAGACGAAAGTAGGATGTGAAGGCATCTGTGTCCTTTAGAAACTTCTTATGTTAATTTTCGCAAAACCGGGAAAATATTCCTTGCCAAAAGGGAAACACAGTTATATTATGCAAAAAATAATTTGTAGCAAAACACTTCCCCATACTAATGCATTAAACGACAACAAAATTAAGACAAAACCTCGAATACGCTGGATGGTTTGTACTGATCGAGGTCGATGTCAACTAATTACTCGAGAACTCAGAAGGAATTTTTCAATACCGGGAACTCTGCTATGTAATGTGTCATCTAAAACCAATCTTTCGTTACAAGCATATAGTAATAATATATAACGAGGAAACAGTGGACGGATGCCATTATTTAAGACATAATAATAGTAATTTTCAACATCGCTGCCTAAATATGCAATGTGCCATTCACATGGAACCAATTAAGTATACAGTTCGCTCGTTGTTGTCTCTTTTTCTAGAAAATAATGATGCTTCGTCGTTTTACATAACTTGAAATTAATCATAACTTGCTCCACCGTGCTAAAAATCGAGAAAGTAGGTGAAGACAACAAATGAACCAACAAACTGATAATGGTTTACCTTTCATTAACACATAGCATAAACATATTTATTTTAAAATCTTTTATTTGACTGTCTTAACTGCATTTCCGTTTTCATACATTCCTTGCGCTTGATCTCAGCACCGCGACCATCCTATTTTAATTCAGTACTATTCATCTACATTTGTTTTAAGAGACCTAATTCTGTCTTCATTTCCATTAGAGGATATTATTTTACTGCTTTGTTCGTCATATGCGTCTCATGTATCACTCACCGACAACCATAATCACGGTAACACAATTTCATCATTTGTGTACCATCATGGGCGTTCTCTTTTTATGATGATCTTCAATTCGATACAACTAAAATTCTAATAACATGCCTCTTTTAACATGTAATGTTAAATTTGACATTTTATATGGATCTTAGTTACATAATTTTCAGAACACAATATGCATTTTGGAATACAATGGTCGAAAGCGTAAGCAACAAACATTGTAAACAATACCCTTTACCTTTGGGTAGAGTCCGTATATTTGTAAATAAATAATAGTAATGCGGTTCCGAAGCTAAGTTGTGCATTTGTTGCCGCACCTTAAACGATTTCTTTGATCCCTTTCCATATCAACGTTTCGTTATAAGTGTGTATAGCATAATGCATACGTGAAACATTTATGAGTAACAATCGGTACCTTTTTCGGTGTGGAAAATTTCCAATAGGACGAGCAGTACATTGGTAAGAATGATCCGTAAGTATACGAATACATCACTCAATTAAGCAAGTATTTACAACGCCAACCTCAAGTTGCATCAGCAGGTTAACATAAGTAATAACGTAACAAACGGGATCCTTTATTTAAGGCAATTGAACAATTGCCATACCTATATACACATGACGAAACAACCCGATGAATACAAACACTTATGACTTCAAGGCACTGATATGGAATTTTCGTATGCTCTTTTCATATGGAACTTAAACACTTAATAAAGATTTAGTGAGTTAAAATATTTAAACGTCGGCGTCCAATTCGTGTGTTTGCAAATTTCAAAATCCCTTTAAAACTCAATAAGACAGCTCTAAAAATGCGCGTCACGTTTAATGTAAGGTAATGTTCGACATCTTTGGCTGTAATTATATGTACTGAAACCCATTTGTCATCGGTATATGAAATGTATTGTTCACCTTTTTGCAATCATTATTTTTCAAGAAACAATGAAAAACGTTACGCAAGCATATTATCTTAAAACAAATGTTGTATGTATGAATAAAATAAACACTATTGTTTCTTGTTGTTATTACCTCATGTTTATCATTCATTCATGTGTATTGTAGAAACAGAAATTACTTGTTTCTCCGTAGCCTTCCCCAACACTCAAACGCATTGTATATTTAAAGCTTTAGCCGTAATGACCAATTAAATACAGGTTTGAACCACATGTGAATTTTTTATTGTAACGCGATAAAATCATAGCCAATGATAAACTTTTATATTCATTGTCGGTATAATATTGTAAGTATGTATCTCTTTTAATAGAAAATGCATAGTGGCATTGGACATATTCCATAAATTGCAACTGTGCGTTTTTCACGCACATAGTATTTATTATGTTTGTCCAAAACAAAACATACATGCATTTGTGTGCATTATCGAATACAAGAACATGCGACTGCAGAGACAGTTTCAGAAGAAAAATCGTTGAGTATCCATTCCTATATTGCAGGCAAGTGACAGCTTACCTTAAGAATAACATGACAATAGATAACAACAAACATTTTAAACATAATACATGATCAAACAATTCTAACCACCTTCTAACATCTGCGAAGCATGTTGGTGTTTAATGGAGCTGATGGCTAGCCTGACCTTTCACTCAACATATAATTAATAACAAACAACACACGTTTTAATAAAATTTTACCTACTACCATCGCATTTCAATTAGAAACCAGAACCACAGAATAATAATTCGATTTAATTGCAATATATTTACTCAATGGTTGAGAAACACCAAAGTAACCTAATTACAACTTTTAAGGCACGATGCAATAAAAACAATACAAGTCTACGCTAAATACATGATTACTGTTAAGTTAAATATTGCTTAACTTCTATAATGGTGTGTACATTGAATGAACTAACCGAGTTAGGTTTTTATTGGCATTAATGTTGTTTGGTGAATTATGTCAAATTATTTTATTATGTGTCAACGTTTAATTCCAACGCATTTAAAAGCGTAAAACATCGATCTAAACTTTCAAATATTGCATTAGTTAACGTTATATAGCGATCTCGATTATTCGTACACATTTTATTGGAATACACAACTGGGTATAAAACAATAAAACCTCAATAATGATGCACAAAACAACACAACCATGTATGTTACGAATATGTAGAACGCACAGATAGGAAAACTCCTTTACTCTGAATTTTTACTGATTAAGGAAAACAAGGTCAATCCAAATACTTACTCTTTCGTGTCAAGTGACATCATAAAGTCGCCAATGACATTGAAATGCATTTGTAAAACAAGTTCGTTTTTTGCTTTAGGGACATGCTTTTTTGCTCTATGCTTTATGAACATGCAGTACAAAGACTTTTATTAAATACCATATATTTATATATTATTCGAATTAAATACTACATAGAACATTTTCTTAATTATATTGATTGCAGTTAATATGTACATGGTATGATTCTATATGTTTTTAATAAATCTTGGATTGCTGGCTTGATATGACATTAAGGCGGTAACCACTTCCATATTATATTTGTATGTTTAGTCTTGTGATCAATGTCTGTTCTAGTATTGTGTATGCCATATGTAGCTTTCCTTTATAAAAGGCTATTCGATTTTATCAATTGTATAGCCCTTTATAATTTTAATGGAGTGTTATTATTTTCCTTTATACATTTGTTTATTTTCATACAATTTACATATTTTGTAAGGGGTACCATTATACACCGAAAAAGGAGATTGCATCAAGAAACAAACATACATAAATGTACGTGTGTCATGTCTTACGCTATATATTTTACACATGTTATATAATAAAAACGAATGATTTTGATCACGCTACACAAAACCTTACATGCACATTCTTGTTTTATGTCAGAAGAAATCATGTAATAAATACAATAAATCACATATTTCCTGCACACATGTAACTAATTTTAAACATCTAACTTGCCCATACATTTAAACCATATATATGCTAGAACACACTTTGATTCACAGATATACGAAATTTGTACTTGTACACAACTAAAGACTCAAAATCAATATGTAGTAATTCACAGGCATTCGGCATTAGTTGGTCCGATTTTTTTATTTTTTTTAATTACCTGTTTTGTTATACAAACTAACCACAAAACAAGTTAGTTGATTTTTTTATTATTATTTCTTTAAGGTAGACTAATTCAAACAGGCATCGATTTATTCCTACAGTACTTAGTCTTCTGCGTTGTTTTAAATCAAGTTTTTGTGAATCGGTTGAAAATTGATGGAGTAGTGAGCTTTGGAAATTGTCACCATTGACTGATGTGCCGAAATCAGCTTTTCAAGGATCGTATTCACATAACTTGTATATATATATAAGTAAAACACATTCAACTAACTTTTGTGTGGTTTGTATAACAAATAGATAATTTAAAAAAAAATCGGACCAACTAATGCCGAATGCCTGTGTAGTGATGTACAACACAGACAATGTGAGACGAAGAACAGACCATTATTCTCTTGATTACATTTGTCGACAGGTCAGCGCCATCAAGTCGCACATGGCAATGAACCGCCTTTATGAATTATAAATAAACAACAGCATGACAGGACGGATGTTCCCCTGAGGTTTTATATTCATGACAATATTCTTGAGTTAATATTTATGTTATATTCACCCACAGTCAAGCCATNCATTATGGCACGCTTGCGTATACGAAGTCTATAACTTAACTTTGCTTTAAATATATTCTCGTTGTATACCTGGAGGTGTTAAATCTATTTCACCAAACCATCAATAACACAATCAATGATGTTCTTATGCGAGATATATTTTTTGGTCAGAGCGAGGAAATGAGATGTACATTTGTTAATGAATGTCGACGTTTGCATATATACGCAAAGACTTGTTTGTAAATGGCGATGTTGTCATAGGAAAAATAATCAATTTTTTAAGACACAAGTCAACCAAGTCACATAGCTGATTCCACCAAACATGGGAGTATATATTTTGTGTAGTATCAACAATTTAGTACGAGTATTAACAAACCACACTGTATAATATATCTTCTATACTACTTTTTGAATATGGAGTGAAGTGTTAAATGATTTAAATCTGTATATTATGAGTTTTAACTTGATGGGATAGTTTATTCTTATATTTTTACGAATTATTTTAACATGTAATAACACTATTAAAGATACGTAAAGTATGAAATTTAAAATGAATGTTTTCGATGGTCTGATATATAATACTATGCATTAATTTCGCTAGTATTATCGGACATTATCATAATTTTTTTCACGCTGAGTGTCGTTTTAACAAATTTCTTGTTTATTGTAGTTAAACATAAACAACTTTTAGAATCGAAATCTAAATGTATTTCGTTTAAAATATACACTTTTATATTTTGTATAAACAACAATGTTTACTTGTCATATAAGGATCGCAGTATAGTATAGAAGATTATTGTTTTATATATTGTGACGAGGATTCATATTGTATAGTATGCAGTCATCGAACGAAGATCATTTACTAAGGTTATACCAAGAGGACACTATCTTGAAAGGTATGAAGTAATAATCATACAGTTCACGCAATAGTTTACAAACATGTAAAGCTTTGTTTAGTTATAAGTGTTATTCGATACAATGTCTGATAAAGCACATTCCCCGTTTGACAATTTGATTTCCGCACTGCACTGAGTGATGTATAATACGGTTAAATACCAACTTAAAAGTCATTTAACGGTAATGTTGTGCCCATACGAATCAACAACCTTCCTTATCTCACTATACACCGTGTTGTAACGTTTTATGACATATTAACGATTAATATCAGTCCACGAAAAATAATGTAAATAATACATCGTTTGCAGATTTGTTAAAGTTATATTTCTTTATATAAGGACATTTCGCCAATTGCGTAACACAAGAAGACGTCATATCTGCATATATGTGTCAACATTTTATACCCGATGAAGAATATTGCAGTTAGACCACGGTGACCGGTAATAGAGTTGAATGCCTCTTGGAACGACCAGACTTCCGTGTTCAATACAATTATTCGTCTTTGAAAACATCCTTTTTTTGCAGCGTCGTAACGTAATGATGTTCCTTTAGCACTAGCATAAAATTGCATCTATTATTATTCAGTCAAGACACGGTGGATAACTACAAAGAGTGGAATACCCTATGGAGAGGTCAGACTTCTGCGTTCAATATATTTTTAGCCAAATATTCATATATTTTGCTGCGCCTTCTTGCAATGGTATGCCATCAACAGTAATCATGTGTCCGTCTAGACAATCAAACTGTTTTTGACCATTGCACTTTCCCAAATACCAGTAGTCAGGCTTCCGTTAAGAAGTAACGTAACCACCTATAGTGATCTAGTTTAAGGAGAAATTTCACTTAAGACATTGCCATAACTCAAACAAATGGAAGCATCATTTTGCGTGATTGTCTAACCAAATACCCCTTGTGGAGATAATCCTATCGACGCGGGGAACATTGATAGCATTAATTTAACCTTCATTATTTATGAGACATGTTTGCTGGAAAGAGTGTTCGGTATAAATATTTCCCAACAAGATTCGTTGAACTATCTTTTTGAGTTAAATACTTATATTCAAACTGCAGATGTGAGGATGATTCGTTCAGAACACAGAATGCTTAGTTTTCCAACACGACACACAACTGAATTTAGTGATAGTCTATCAATAATAATTGAAGACACATTATAAACTGTGAAAACAAACTACACATATTTGATGGGTTTTTGTGTTATATGACCATACAAATTAATCACATAAGTAGGTACAACTTAAAGTCTTAATCCCTCAAAATTTACAAAAAAATATAATACATTGGTTAAGTAATAACTAAGTAGTTTCTTTACAACTGGTGACGCTTTCTGAGTAAAAAGACATTAACATTATATGCAAACTTCCCTCTTTCAAACCGTCAATACTTTCATATGTGAAGTTTGCCAAGCGCATTCGACATGCACTTAAACATATTATGAGAATAATTCAATGTAATAACCACCATCATAATATGTGTTACAGCATAGCAAACACAATTGTTGCTGAACAAGACAAAAATATACACAATTGTATATCATCTTAATTCACATATGTCTTACAATCATCGTTCAAAAAGACAGTGTTGCAATCACGGAGTGCGCCAGGAGCTTATCAGACATAAATGTTCTTCTAGTAGAATGTTATATTCACGTGTTTGATTCATTTCAAATCTGCTCCTTACACATCATTACCTAAACATTTCGATTCCTCGATAAGTATTGTTTCAATAAAACTGCAAGTCATTGTATGCAATATTCAAATATATATTTTCTTTTACGCACGATACACTTAAGACCAGACGAACTAAAGCGACGTTAAATATCTTTTAGTGCGCGTTTTAGTTTAGCACCATGGCGATTATTCATTTGACGCTTATAAACCAAAATGGTGAAAGAAATAGTGTCCAGTTGGTTTGAAATACAATTTCTAAAAACTTTTAATAATGTTTACGTTAACAAAAGAAGTACATTGTTTATTCAGGTACTCAAATGTATAAACCGTTTTTTCTTAAACACGTTCAAAACAAATTGAGGAACACAATCTTATAAATCATCTCAGATTGGATCTTGAATAAGTGATCATGCTCTGTTCATTTAAAATCAGCTAAATATAGAAGTATAGAAAGGTATGTAAACTAAGGTAAAATATTTAATGTCAAAAATAGATTCTTTAGTTACACCATTATAGTTTAAACCTATTTATTTAAGCTCGATTGCATAGAAAGTACTTATTAATTATTTGAAACGTTCTCGAGTCCGTACACTATTATGAACAGACATTTGATAGTATGCAAATTTGATTATGCCAACGCATTGATTAACAACCCCGAATTGCATAACATAATGAAATAATAGTAAACATAGTAGACTTTGAACGGGAAAACAATTATAGTGTTGGGTCATTTTTGCAATTGTATCAAATGTGTATTGACTTAGTCACCTCCTTCTGATGAATAAAGCTGCATTCCTTTGCAGTCGAAAACAGCAACAGCGTTGTATAGTAACGTGTTATTTTTAATGTTTAACTAAGTTCCAAGTATTAAAAACTATGGGATCAATAGGATTCATGGATAAGTTATACTTGACAAGTTGCATTGTTTGTCTTCAACGATACCTACATTAAACAGGTTTGACAGTAAAGTTAATGAAGTTTTGTTTGCAATACATTTGTAACATGATTTTCATCCAGATATAGTAACTTCACTAAATGATGGCCAAATATCGTATATTATATTATCATATGATGACGTGAGTATGCGTTTTTCTTGCACAATTCGGTAAAATGAGACAATGGTAAACATAATTGTTCATGTTTATATATTGATTACATACAAGTGGACTCGTAAGTCTTAATCAATGGTTAACTTATGTTGTTTTGCTAAATTAAAGTTGCAAGCAATATCTTTTATTCAACAAAACTAACACCAACAATCATACTTATTTACAAATTAGAAACGTGAGATGGAAACTGCAAGCATGTAGCGCGTGGGCTCACCATAACTTGTTAAGGAAGATAACGACGCTATTTTGTCGCAAAACTTCGCCTTCATAGGTCCGGTATATTTCACAAAAGGTCACTGTTGTGAAATACCATCATTACGGTCTATAGACATGGTCGAGAGCAAATATATGTTGTCGAAAATAATGACGTATTTCGTAGTTTTTTCTGTCTATTTGGTAATGTCCATTTTTTTCTATTTTAATGAACACTATTTACGGCTTCGCATTACTCTATACGTAAACGTTATGACTTTATTTGATGTTATTGCTCTTTAACTCTATTTGTATGTTCGGTAATGTGTCTCATGATAAGCGAAGACATCTTCAACCAATTATATTAGAATATTTTCTAGATTTCATCTTTTTTCTAGATATCACACTTGTCGTAGAACTCTGTCTATAATGGAACAATAAAGAACGTTGTGTTGAGATAACGAAGTTTGTAAGACACTACTCAATACATGTATTTGGTAAGCTCTTGGTTCTTTGCAATGAATCTGAATCCAGAATCAAATACAGTACGTTATATTTTCGAAACAGTCCAATGTTTTGTGTTTTTTTATTTTACCGTATATGTCAACGATAGCATTTATTTGCATTCGTACAGTGTATATGTACGTACATTTTGCAATATAAATTAAATATGAATATTAACTCTCGTGGTGTTATGCAAATACTTAAAACATTAACTGTGAGTTATCATATCAATTCACTTACCTTTGCAGGTATAAAGCATGTTGTGTTTATTTGATGGCTGTATTCACATGTTAGTTTTTTATATTGAAAGGATTGTCACGCATCACATTTAGTCTTTCAGAATGTTTTTAATATTACTATTTTAGTTATGCTTTTAATTATATGTTATGATAATTGATATGTGTCATTCGCTTGTCCCATTGAAACATAGTCTGTGTCCGCTGCATGTTGCAAATACTAAAGATTTTTCAAACCCAGAGTTTGGTATGGGTAAAATAAAGGAGGATTAAACAAGGCCTATAAACAGTCGCTTACATTTGTTTAGTTGTTTTTGTTGTTCAAGGTTGGTTTACGAGTGTCAGATTTGAGTTTTCAAGCTAGATGAAACAATACGGTTGGTACAATTGCGTATCAAATCTGTAAAATCCCTTCAAAAAGAAACAGCAATCCATTACGTGTTAAAAATTGCCAATGCACAGGTTGTCGACTCGTAACGAGGTCATTTATGTACAAGCACTCTCCCAAATGAGTGCTTTCCAATTATCCGGGAGAATCGTATTTATTTTTCCGGATTCAACTTTAAGTATCGCTGTAAATATGTCTTTAAGTGTGTGTTATGTCTTCTCTGACATTTCGCCTTAACATAGAAGTACGTATGTTGTTGTATAAGGTATATCTTAAAAGACGCATTACGTAGTATATTTGCTAACGTGTGTTGGTCATTAAATGGTTGTAAGTCTGGGCGCAATAATAATAGATGCACTTCATTTTAGTGCAAGTTGGCGAAGCCGATAGAATAATTATACTGAAATCAGAAGTCTGACTTCTTCATGCGGTATTAAACAAACTATATGTAGTTAGTACAAATGCATTTAACATTAAAACATATGCCATATTGTTAATAGTAAAAAATTCAACCGGAGTACTTTTTGTTATGTATTTAAAACGACATTGAATAAAGAGAAGTTGTGCCGATGCATCTTTTTGTTTTCTTCCTGTTGTGCTTTATAAAGTTATTAAGAGCACGGTCGATTTCTCGGGCGCAGTCTTTGATTGAGACATAATTTAATGTTAAAATGCAGCTTAAATGGAAGTGTGTACATATTTTGACATATTTTCCAGTGTGTCATTAAATGCTTTAAATTGATACATGTCAACATCGGAGTTTAACAGCTCCAATATAACAAAAATAATAATATCAACGACATACACAAAACGTATTTTACATAGGGGCTCGAACCACTGATCCCTAGTAAAAGAATATTGCTTAAACCACTGGGCAATCCGTGCTGATATAGTCAGAGATTAATTTTTTAACTTTAAATAAGCAATCCTCGTAATGTCACACACTATAACATAAACAACATAACGCTACAAATTATTCAATCGTTTTGCGTTCGTAACGCTTAATAAATTTCAGGTTTTGAAATCGTCACAGGATGCAAACGATGCATATAATGGATATGTTTTAAGCATGGTAAATTTTCAGCCTTATTACAGACGGCATTTTGTAGCAAAAATGAAGTAGAACAAAAAATGTATAAAAAAAATATAGAATTTCTGTGTTTATATGATTATTAGCATCTGCAAATATTTGTTCTTTCTGATGCGCCTTGTTGCAATTGTATGTCATAAATAATAAGATGCATTAATCTTGTATCAATCCAGACAAACACCAATTGTTTAACCATCACATTTGCCCAAATATATGTTATACATTAACCACCAAACTTAGTGCTTCTAGGTTAAAGCGAAACTTCACTTAGGACATGGCAATAAATAAAACGAATGGAAACAGCGTTAGTGTGAGAAATTATGTTTGCTTGTCTTACAAAAGATCTCCTATAAGGATAGCCCTATCGACGCGATGAACTATGTTATAATCAATGTGATAAACTGTTCTTATGAATGACAATGCACAATATTATTTGTTAAAAACACCTCTTAATGATTTGCAAAACAGTCGAATTTTGCTGCAAGTAAGGATGGGGGCGAATACACGTTTTCATTAAGTCTGTTATTTACAGATTCAGTTTTCATACATGCATGGACATTTTATTTTTGGGGGACAATTCCTATAAAAACAATAAACAGTTTTGTGATACAATTAAGTTAAACAATACATTTATTATTAACGTTCTGCAGTTAGTATAGTTATTTCCATTCACGATGTATATTTTAAAAAGTGAAACAGCTTTTAACAGCATCGTTGTGATAACACAGTTGTATCAACTTAGTATGTCTTATTGGTTGTGGCTTGCTATCAAGTAAAATTTTCCGTTGCAATGTATGTCAAATAATACAATTAAGCTTAACGTACCCAACTAAACATATTATGTGCTTTGTTATTTTCAAATAACGTACTCATCAGTATATAAACCATGATTTAACATGTTTTTGATAGTATGCAAACATATCAATACTCTCCAAACAGCATAGACTAGACATCATTATGTGCAATTTGTATACCTTTAGCTGACTGGACCTTCTTGCCTTGGCAGCGAGTTTTCATCAGGTAGACAAGCACTTTCTCCTAAACAAGGACCACAAAAACAACACCAAGAAATAAAAACACATATACTGTATGCATTGTACAGAAGTGCATATGGATTAAAACAGCTTTGTGAACTAAATATTTCGTGTAGTTCTTCATATCATTCAATGTTTAACAATTGTTAAGCATACGTCTGAGGAGATAATACAAACAAGACTAAATAATATTGTAACAATTTCAATTTTATATCAATAACTCCTATTGTGATTTATTTTTGTATGCAAATGTATTCTTCTTAGATTTATATCATAAGCGTACACAACGACCAGCTTATGCATATCCATTTAAATCTAAGGTCAAATTGTACAAGTTTAATTTTGACATTAAACGAAACAACAAAATGCTTTATTCAATATCTTAACACGATTCTTTACACAATGGACGAATGACGTCACACACACTGCAAAGTATAGACTGCGCCAACTGGATAGATGGTAGTTTCATATAAGCGCTTTTGGAAAACGTTGCGGAAATCATGGTTTATAGTCACATTATATATTCCGCTGAAATTAATGCCAGAATAAGGCATTGATATGACATATAATTCATTTTGAAACGTGTATGTTGATGTCGATAATTGGATTTACTGATAATAAACTAAGTATTGAACACTATGCGCTCGGTATTTATGTTGTTACTACACATATTTCTCTAGTTTACTTACGCTATTTCACTTTGTATTAGCTACACATGAAGTAAAATGTAATCTTTACCAACAGGAGAGGAAACGCATATTGTACAATACGGTCCTTTATTTATGACAAGATACCGATTGTCAAACAGTTAGACACAAAACAAATGCAATTGATGAGATACACAAGTACATAATACACACAAACACACATGAATAAAACTGGGGTCACCGAATTGAAACGGTTAATGCAATAGCATTGAGGATTTCAAACCTCACACTTGGTCCAGATGTATTCATTTAACAACATACATCAGCATCACAGTTCAAAATGAACATCATAAAATATAATACATTGTTAATTTAATTTCAATTTAACTACGAAATAGTTAAGTACGACCATATCACCATAATCGTAACGTTCTGAGGCACGATGAAATTAAACCTAACCACGTCAACTACATTTCGTCTTTATTAACTAGCTTAAAGACATAACATCATAAAGTGTTTACATTCATATCATTAGACCGCCATCAGCGTTTAGGTATAATATATTGTTCCGCAGTGATCCATAAAAACGTCCTTGCCATAATTACTTAAGTATAACTCACTTGCTACCGATCAACAATTATGAACATGCTTCCGGGACAATATGAGATGAACTCGATTACCAGCGTGACCTGATTTACTATACCATTTTAGAAAGAGAATACAGCGTTTAAATGCCTTAAACACTTCTAATGTATCAGACAACATTCTTATGAAGATTGTAAAAACATATCAAAACCAGTGAGATGTTCCCTTAATCTGTTTTTACTATTTTTAAATTGTTTTTTACCGATTCCAAAACAATAGTTGACATCGTATTCACTATCAGCCGATCATCAATAATTGTCAACTTTCCGGGAATGTGGGAGATAGTTATGCATTCATTGTGAACTGGTAAATTACCATGCAGAGAGGGCAATCCTGAATGTGGTCAATTAATAACAACACTCATAATGAATGAGGCAACAATCTACGGAGATATATGAAGAATAAATCAAACACGGTTTGGTATCCCGATAAAACCTCGTTTTGTTAAAAATTATATTTGGCTTGTAACCTTAAACAATTGCCCAGTATTGAAACTTGCATTTTACATCGTAGTAGTACATATCCATGATCTGCTCAAATGAGCATATACATGCAGGTATATCATTATATAGGTAAACTTTTAACGAATGTTGCAAACGAAAGGCTGTGCATTTAGATTTGATTCAAATACGGAGCCAATAGTGAACTTGTCAAAATATAGCAGACGTCCTGTGAAAATTTCATATGTAGTAAAATGTATATTTTATGGAACAAACTATCCGTATTAATCACTGTAACAACTTATATGAGCATGATATTCTGTTTGAAGAAGATGATTTTGAGTATATGATTTTACAACACATGATTCATACATACTGAAACAATCACTACATCATGGGTACATACTTAAAATTGATAAGCCGTCCCTATATTCTGTTTTGTCGGATGATGACAAACTGAAGGTGATATTAAAAGATTTAATTTATAGTTTAAACCTATTTATTTTGGTTCGATTGCGTAGAAAGCCTAACTAAGGCTTATTTGAAACGCTCTCAAGTCCGCTTCCTGGGACTTGAACCAGTACTTGGTGTCTTTTTTGGGGTGATCTAAGGAAATCTCCCACTTAACCCTTGACCTCTCGATCGCTAGGCGGACACCATATCCACTACGCCACGGCGACCTAGGACCTATTACAGGATTTGTTGGGACATACTGCAATATAAAAAAAAACACGTAATGCATATACAAACACCTCGGGTTTAATTAAAACACGATACATATACGTATCACAATACAGAATTATTTTGTATATTTTGACATTTACGATGTTACAACATATATTCTAATTTTATCACTTAAATACTCGTTTTTACCACGATTGATAAAACTACAATATGTTATAAATGTGTTATATGTTTAGTAATGAATGACTAAATGTTCATAAAAGATAATCAATACAATAAAATATAGGATATAGTTAATGGTTATATGTACTGTTTCTTCTAAGTATATTACTACAATCAATGTCGCCTGAAGCAATATATACATCCAGATACGAGACTTCTGTCAGCCTTTTTAAATGAAATTCCTTGATAAATGAGAGCACAATTTAAATATGTATAGCAATCAAATGTTGCATGCGTATAAATGCGATCAAAAAAGACCCTTAGTATGTAATGATAACAGCACATGCACAAGACAGTCACTTAGTCTGAAATGATACCAGTACATGCACAAGAAAGACCCATTAGTCTGTTATAATACGAGCACATGTAATACAATAATGTTTAACATGACACGCCGTTAGTTTTGTATAGACATATAAGAAAAATATGCATTTAAGTGCGATAATTACGGAAATAGTTTTATGTTTTGAAAGTACTTCTGGATATTTCTGAAAATATATGCAATAAAATGTAGATTTTTAAACGCGCCCTATCAAATTCGTTCTGTTCTTAGATAACTTATTCAAACAAAGCGGACATTGGATTTAATGTTTGTATAATTATACTTGCATACATCGCATTTTGTGTTGGACTTTTTTTTACTGTTAGTTAGCGTATTAATTTCCTCTTTAAAATCGATTACACAATAGTGTGTGGAGGTTGTACGCGTAATTAATATCAAAGACAAGCTTTAGGGATGTCTTGATGACATACTTCATGTAACGGTTTGAACATAAAACATGTACTCGATAATTTGTTAACAAAATAATTGTCAATAAAGAATAAATCAATTTTCAATAAGACGTTTTGTTCAACCTGCTTCCAATCGGAGGCGAATAGTTTAGAGTTTAAGGTTAAGGTGACACTTCCCTAGATTTCGCAGGTTTGAGTTATAGCATTTATACTTTTTTAACCAAAATGTGTTCTCTTTTTTTGTTTTTGTTTTCAGTAAAGAGGGGGGATTTCTCAGGTCTCATAAGATCTTTAAAAATAACAAAAGTATGCTTTTTAAAGTTGTCACTCTGTTTCATTCACCCTTCTAATCCAGGCGTCATCAGAAAAAAAGCATATTCAAGTTAGCGTAAAAACAGAAAACGGGATAAACATAATGTGTAATAAATAATACATACATATATTGTTGAAAGACAAATACTGCTGTCAGAGATATATGTATTTTATTTGTATTTAATTATGACAACAAAGTCAGTAAAAGTTAAACAGCTGATCATGACAATAAACGCTTCTTGTGAAGGAAACAAAATTTAACAATGACACATGTAATACATTAAGCAAACATGACATATGCAAAAATGCATTCTAACGCTATCAGTAGCGTTGCCATTATCGCAAACAACGACATTCGTAAGACTAGAACTGGCTGAGTACAGCGAATTTCGGTGTGATGTCATTGGAAATAAACTATGTATGAATTTATATCAAGTCCATTCTTTAGACTGGTTTTATACAGATGTGGTACTTAAACAGGTGAACTTCCTTTTTTAATTGAATGTTAATTATGATTTAACGTGGCATCGCATTATAAACAATATCAACACTATTGACAATAATTGTTTTATAATTATGCAAATATGTAAATTAAATCAGCTATCACACAACCGTGCGCAGCATCCGTTCATACGTGTGTCATCTGCATTGGAACCTTGTTAAAGGAGTTCAACATTGCGTCTGACGCTTACGTGAATCAACACGGAATTCATCACTGTTCATCATGAGTAAATTAAGCAAATAAACCACTCTTATGGTATGACCTGAGCTAACGGCGTTAATCCTAGCCTAATAATCGGATAATGATCTTTCTTATTAAACTTCGATTGCCAGTTATTTCTGTAATAAATGAAACATTTGCGTACCGAGTCCGTTCAGCTGACCTAAAGCATATATTGTCTATCAATGACTTCGGACAAAAGAAGCTTGACACTGTCACGTGTATTCATGTTGCCGTCTCCATTGTTTGCTGCTGCGGAACAGTGTGATAGCGCGCCACACGACCAGAGCAACAATGTTGGTCTATCAACTTTCTGAAGTTCTTACTACAAGCGGCGCATATAAAAAACTTTACGGAAAAAGAAGTGTAACTTACAAATAACAATATAAGGTGAACCAAGCTCTCCGCATCAGAAAGAACGGTATTTCCGTAAATAAGGGACTTCAGTTTGAATCCATGACTTGGTATATTTAGAAACACGACGCTGACCGATAGAATGTAGAGCATCTTTGCAACCCGAACCTGAGGAAGTTTGCTTATTCTAGACTGATGACCATCTTCGTTGGTTTTCTTGATTGTTCTTTGCTGTTTTCTCTTGACCGAGCGAACAATTGCGACAGTCATGAAGGTAAGCAAGATGATGAGGAGAATAAACGGAACGAACAAGGTCAGCACCAAGTCGGCGTAGAAGACAAGCTGATGCAAGTCACCGTATTTCGCGATAGGCAGACATGTTTTTGTGGCATTTGAATTAGGCGCGCTTTGTACCTGTATAATGGAGTATTCACATAATTAAAATCCTAATCATGTTATTGCGTGTTCTATAATGTATACTGTATGTTAGGTGTATTCACTTGCTCAATCAACTAATGAAAAAAAATAACACTTTACCATTTTTGCAAAAATTCAAGAGAATATTAAGCTGCACAAATCAGGTTATTTCTGCCTTCTGTCAAGTTTGTGTTTACATAGTACGATAGATGCTTAATAATTATTCTGTTTAATGCCAGGTGATACTAACTTTCTGGTGCGATTGTTATATTTATCGTGATCAATTGCACCTTTACCATAACCCATATTTCGTACCGACCTTTTTTATCTTTATCCAGCTAGTATTTTATATTACCACTTATAATATATCTATATTGTTTGCAAACAATACTTATTATACGATAATATAGTAAAATCAATATTATGTTAATATAATTCTCACGAAAGAAACAAAGGGTTGTTCGAGAACTGAAAGGTTAACTTAACTATCGATATAATCGTTATATTGCTCAACGTTACGCGCTTAAATTGATTTAAATCGAAAAACTAATAAATATATCAAACATTTAGTACAGTTTTAGAATATGTTCTTCATATTTCGTAGAGCTCACTTAAGCAATCGTATTGAATTTAAACTTATATTAGATGTGCATTTGCAATCAATATTAAATACCTCTGTGATAATTGGTTCCACCACATACAGCACCAGGGCTGTTACGAGCAGCATCACCGCCACAGCACGTGCTCTGAACAACGTGCACATCTGTTTGATCTTGGTTGGATGACATATGGTAATGAACGTCTCAACGGTGATGCAGACCACATACCTGTAACATAAAATCGATGCTCACTACACTTACATGTAAGAACTGTGCACTTTATCATTAATTCATTAATTGAATGATATTCGATCTCATGAAAGTGAATATTGGTTATTGAGGTGGATTGTTTTAACAATATTGAACACTGTAATCGATACATGTTTAACCATGCTACGTATTTACGTTTATCTTACACGTCTTCAAGAACATCATTCAGTTGCATCAGCATGGAAACAATCTTTGCATTACTATAAGGTCCTTTAATTGAGGCAAGTGATCCATATCCATATAATTCGACACAAGACAAAAGCGAATGGCGAAAGCGAACACCGATGATGACAAACGCCGACACTCCACAGCATAGCACAGGCGATTTACATCTGTCTTTTGTACCGAAACACTCACATTTTGCATATATTTATTTCTCAAAAACATTTACGTGTAGATCAAAGTTGTACATTGTGTACGTTTAATTGAAATTGTCTTAAGTAGTATGTATCGTTCATTGAAAAGTATAAACATTATAACATGCTTTTTCGACAGAAACAAAATCCGCAACAGTTTGTGTTTACATATATTTTAACTACAAAGACCGTGCTATCAAAGTACTGAGATAAGATGTATATTATTAATCAAAACATAATGCAATTAAGTTGCGATCGTATGCTGTACACGTTTAAATAAAGTCCCCTTAGTGAGGAAGACTGTATGAATAAAGGTTTTTGTTATGCTATCAAAACATAATCTGTTAACAAAGACTTATCTAACAGTTTCCCACGTAGACGTTACGTTCGGAGTACTAAGCATCCTTATTCAATTATAAATATATATATTATACCATCTTCTGACGAATGAGTTTAGTCTCATACAATTGAAGTATCGTGAATCATTCGGCACGCTATTTGTGAGAACATATGTCTCTCAATAAAACATATGTGTTGGCATATATTTCAGTCGAATCAATGCATCGCTCAAGTAGATATTACCTAATGCAGCTTACCGTTATTTTAGTTCGTAAATATTAAATAATTATTTAACGTTAACATGTATACTAGACTTAACTATACTGAACAACCATTTTAATTGACTAACCGGAACTTGTTTAGTTCATTACAATTGGTGTACCTGTTAGACGTACAGTAGGGCATGACATGCTTGGCACGTGCAAAAATAACTGGATTGCATCACCTGTCTTAACATATCTGTGTATATACATGTTTCAGGTAAATTCGTTGCACGTGCGCATTTATTACATATACAACATATCCTTAGTTCTATCTGGCTTTAACTTAAACGAATGTAATACATGTATCATAAGGCACAACTAAATTTTGGTAATGAAAGTGACTTTCCATATCACAAGAATTATTCATTCCATTTAATTAAAAAAAGTAAGCACAATGAACGTGTGTCTTAATTTTTGTTTTGATATCAAGTTAGGATATTATCCGATAATTTGGATTACATGTACATGTACGTCCTACCCAGTCTTACCATATAGAGAGGAATCCACAGACGTATGTGAGATATACGTTGATGCGGCACACTGCCGGGAAATGATTTACGGGGTATCCCAGCGACTCAATCCAGACCAGTAATAGACCTAAAAGCATCCCTGTGTCCGCCGCTAGAACGGACATAAGAAAAACACTGGAGGATACTTTGCGCATCTGCTTGTCAACCAGTATCAGGTATATGGACGTCAGATTTCCGACAAGTCCCACCAGTACAATTATTGGAAGCACGTAATCATACAGTAGACGTATGTAGACGGTCAGGCTGTGTGTCTGATTTGCCGCTAATAGATCCCGGCTGGAGTTGCTAGTGTTGCTCGCGTTTATGTCTAGGATGTGATCCATCACATGAACCAGATGCTGCTCCGTTGATATATGACGTCTTAAGAAAGTGACTGCAAAAACAACAAGATTACCATATAAAGAAATAAAATGTGGCTCCAGTTAAGTCAGTTGTTCGAGTACAATATTTACTCTTTTAATAGTTGTGTAAAGGATATTGACATCATAAACACTGCGATCAAAGTGCCAACGGTATCAAATTTCTATTAAATACAATGCGACAACATATTCACTTGTCTTCATCTTATACAATACGAGTAAATGCAACCAGTATATATGTAACGCAAGGCGAGGACAGTTCAGGTTTGTTCTATAGTATGATACGGCTGAGGGAAACCCTTCATTTCCACACCACGAATAAATCACAAAAACTAGCACCCGTTCGAATATAATAAATATTAAAATAAAACTGTATGTATATACATGTTTTGGTAATTAGTTATGCCATGCATGCCGTTTGTTCGAAGCATTTAGTTGTGGTGAATTTTGCGCGATAGTAAAATATCAATATACTATTTTACTGATCTTATACGATCTCGCAGAAATCCCTTACATTGTATTATTCTCAATTGATGGAATATGCGTATTACATTTTGTTCGTTATGCGCGCATGCGTTTTCGTTTCTGTTTGTTGAATCAACAATAATAAAGATCTGTTTTTAAACTTAGCGAAATAATAATGCGGATATGAAATATATCTATACATTGGTATTCAATCATGGGCAAGTTTCTATTAAAATTGATAAAATTATATTTCGCTGAACAATAAGTACTTTGGCTTGTTGTTGTTTTCGTTAACGATGTTGATAGCACGTGGCTGTACTTGCTTTAGGTAGCCATATAGGGTCGACTGTTCAACTAAGACTTGTAAATGCGTTAGTTTTCAGACTCAAAGGTATGAGATTTCACGCCCAATGAGAGCAGTTTTTTTTGCAAATACTTAACGTGTATCATCTAGTATACAGATTTGCAATTCGTTAGTCTAAACGTAAGACATCGAATGATATCAACAATAAAAATTATATGTAAACGAATTGTCTTGCAGTAAATATTAAACAAATCTGAGGATTTCAAGTGGCATAAGTCTCAAGTTATGACATCAAATGACATATTTAAAAAAAACAACATTTAAACAAGTTTCTGACAGTAAATGTTCATCAGCACTTACAGCCGAACGAAATTCACGTATATTCGTATGTATTCGCATGTTTTACCCCTGTACCTCTGTGAAAAGCCAATAAGTGTGTGAATTAAAGGAAAAAATCGACAGAGAGCACTCTTCGTTGAACTATTTGTAACAATTCTCCTATCGTACTTACACTACATTGGTAATACAAACAAAACAATCCGAAAAAAATCATGATAGTCCCAGGAAAAATCTACAATACTCAGTGATGTAAACAAACCAACTATACTTTTTTTAATTTAACACAACGTCAAAAGTAATCCAATCACAATAATTTCGAACCTTTGTCCACCGACAATAATTCAATTCATGCTAAAATGGATCAATTCTAACAACAATATGAGGTTCATTTTAATGCAAACGTTTTGGTTGGTAACAAATGCATGTTTATTTAATCTAGTTATGGTAATGGTAACGGATTCGTACGTTTGAACTCGATTGTGGCAAAATGAACAAAATCTTTACGATTGTTCAATACAGTAAACATTGGGAATATCATATGACCGTGGTGGGTCGTATTGCACGAGTCGATTGTAATATGCGATATCACAAAATTAACATTTAACGAATGCGATACAATACACCGTAAAACTATAGTAATCTTATATTCCATTTAGTGTGAACCTCATAACTTGATTTAAGACAAAATAAAAAATACTTCAAAACAACTATTTATTTGAAATGGGAACATATACACTAAACGGTGTTTAAGGGCGCGCATGAAAACATCGTATAACGTACACAATTAAGAAAGTGTATTGTATTCGTCTAAAAATAGAACTGTATTCCCTAATGACGATCGGAACATAACGGCTTTTTACGATGTATAACACATAAAGTAGTCCGCTTGCCAAGTCGTCGTATTCAGAAACAGATTTTTCACTGTACAATACGGACACCGTATGGAGTATCGTGCATTTTATAGTGGCATTGATTTGTAAAAACATGTATAAAATAGTTTTTTATCATAAATGAACTTATTCGAATTATGTTAAGGGCATCGCACAATATCGTCTTTATAAAATAAAGTGTACACTTAATACAATAAATGATAACCAAATAGGTATTAGATGTATTCTACCAATTTTGTTTTTGTAAATTTAGTTTATATGATGTCAGAAATTATTTCTGCACTGTAAACAAATACGTTTACTTGCAAGGATTGGTTGACTGAGGATTAAATCGTGACCAACATGAAAATCCGCCTACGTTAGCAGCAGGGAACTTTTTATAATAAGCAGACTATATTGCGAGAAATTTAATTTGAGAGCGATGCGGCACAACGATTTCTCTTAAGTATCTCGTTTCATCCGCATATATAGCATTACTTCGCTATAAGCAAATCATATACTGCAGTCTCAAACTTAAGAAATTGGATTTTGTCAAATATATTTAATCACTATTTTCTGTGAAACAAATCCAACAAAGATACACGAACGTTACAACCAATCGTCATGTATGAGACGAAAACGACATCACAACACTTTTTTCCAATGACAATCTTCCAAAAGCGTCGCTTAGATACGTAACAGCAATTTACTGAAATTAACCTTACATAGACAGGTTTCGGCTGAGATTGTGGAAACCCGTCACCAGACAGTTAATTCCATTTTATATTCTACTAATTAGATATCGATCTCTCGTTTTGTCACTTAGGGAAAAAGGAACGATAATGGCATCTTAAGACAGAATTATATCGCACACTGTTTGCCTCATAGCAAATCTGGCTTAAATATACACAATTTATATTGATGCAAACAAAATGCTTAAATAAGAAATAATCATAAAAGTCTTCTTTTCGCAAACTTCGTTTAAAAACTGTTGAATTGTATTTACTTTCGCATAAAAGAAGTAAATTTAGTTCTGTCAAGACCATTTTGGATCTTCTTTTATTATCCATGAACGAATATTGAATAAGCCGTTTTTTCACATATGTTACTTACAAATAAAACACGCTTTTTGTCACTCTAAAATTGTAATCATTCATTATTTGCATTACGTGTTTAGAGACAATATTGGTTTTTTAAGGGTGTTTTATAGAGAAGCGTTTTTTAGAAGCAGATGTTTGCGAAGTTTGCGAGTTTAAATAAGTGTCATCATTTGGCATGGCGTCCCATTGAAAGCATCTACATATGTATCTCTGAAATGTGCTACAATATCGATATGTCAATTTTGTTAAAAAGTGGATAATGTCCGATCAATTTGAATCAAATATGAGAATACAACTTAATTATGAAGGCTGCTATATTTAAGTTAAATATGCATTTGCAATCAAATAAAAGAGGACATGAATTTACAAAACCTAAGTTGTACCCAAATCGGAATCAAAACTATAGAATGCATTGCAAATTCAAACGTTTGGATGTATTTTTTGTCGATTTGTAATTTTGGCGAAAAGGTGCGATCATACTTATTAGTGTATGGGTGTAACTCACAATAATCTATGTTTGAGGTTAAAATAAGATTGTTACATATATAAATATTAAATTAGTACTAATAGAAAACGTTTACGTGCAATTCAATTTTCTACCTTGTGTACGTTTAATAAGAATTGGCCTAATGATTATGTATCGTTGTAATTATGCTATCTATCAAAGCATAACCTGTCAGCAAAGACGTGATTCACAGTTGCCCACGTAGTCGTTACGCTCGGAGTATTAAGCACCATTATTCAAATATAAATAAATACTATACCATCTTCTGACGAATGTGTTTAGCCTCATACTATTGAAGTATCATGAATCATTAGGCACGCTATTTGTGAGAACATATGTCTCTCGAAGTAAACTTATTTGGGGGCATATATTTCAGTCGAATGAATGTAGCGCTCAAGTAGGTATTCACTTTTGAAGCTCACCAAGTTATTTTAGATCGTAAATATTGTATAATTAACGTACAAACGTATACTAGACTGAAATATACTATACAACAATTTAAATTGACAGGCCTGAAGTAGTTTAGTTCATAACAATTGAAATACCTGTTAGACGTACAGTGAAGCATGACATGCATGGTACGTGCAAAATATAGAACTGCATCGCATTACCTGTCTTAACACAACTATGTACATACTTGTTTTCGGTTACACTCGTTGCACGTGCGCATTTCTTACATATAAATCATGTCCTCAGTTATATCTGGCTTAAACTAGAAAGAATGTCATATTTAAGTTACACCTAAATTTGTAAAATAAAAATGAATTTCCATAAACAAAAGTAAATAGGGGTCGATTAAGATCGTGGCAGTCAAATGTTCACAATCTCCGTCATATAATATGGACAGGTAAATCTGTTTAACGCTTAGTAACCAACGTCTATCGCTTTAAGTAGAAGACGATATGAAACGTGCATATTGGGAACGTCTTCATTGTGGATTGTGCTCGGAATATAGCGAGCAGAGAGAGCCTTGCAAGCGCACTGTTTTGCTGCTCTCTGTATTGGAAACTACTCTAGCAGAGTAATAAGTAATTATTATTATTATTATTATTATTATTATTATTATTATTATTATTATTATTATTATTATTATTATTATTATTATTATTATTATTATTATTTAAATAATAATTATTAAAAAAATAAAATTATTATTATTTTTCTTTTTTATTATAATAATTATTATTATTATTATTACTAGTATTAGTAGTAGTAGTAGTAGTAGTATTAGTAGTAGTAGTAGTAATAGTAGTAGTAGTAGTAGTAGTAGTAGTAGTAGTAGTAGTAGTAGTAGAAGTAGAGTAGTAGTAGTTGTAGTAGTAGTAGTAGTAGTAGTAGTAGTAGTAGTAGTAGTAGTAGTAGTAGTAGTAGTAGTAGTAGTAGTAGTAGTAGTAGTAGTAG
>VMBQ01000430.1:210866-281748 GCA_007657795.1 Dreissena rostriformis
AGTAGTAGTAGTAGTAGTAGTAGTAGTAGTAGAAGTAGTAGTAGTAGTAGTAAAAGTAGTAGTAGTAGTAGTAGTAGTAGTAGTAGTAGTAGTAGTAGTAGTAGTAGTAGTAGTAGTAGTAGTAGTAGTAGTAGTTGTAGTAGTATTAGTATTAGTGTTAGTATTAATATTAGTAGTAGTAGTAGTAGTTAGTAGTAGCAGTAGTAGTAGCAGTAGAAGTAGTTGTAGTAGTATAAGTATTAGTGTTAGTATTAGTATTAGTAGTATTAGTATTATTAGTATTATTAGTATTATAAGTATTAGTATTATTAGTAGTATTATTAGTATTATTAGAAGTTGTAGTAATATTTTTATAAAGTTAACATTACTGAAGTATTGAAACGAATATTTAACTTGAATGCTAGTTGTGCTCAATAAAGTGATGTTTATGCTGATGATACTAAAACTGTTTATTGTGTTGTTAACGGAAAGGTATTTTGTGTTTTGTTTTATAATCTTAAGTTAAATATTTAAATAAAGTTAGTTATGTTGCGAAAATAAAATGGCACAGATAATTCTATAATATCAAATACCTATGTTTAAAAAAAGTTTTACCTTCTGAGCAACAAATAAAAGATGAAATATTGTCTACAAACCAAATTTTTAATCCGATGAATTGAACAAGTCCTATTTTTTAATTCGACTGTCGTACCAAGTCGAACGTAATTCTCCAGTAAACAATTCACTTCTTTAGTAGAACGTGTTCGATGTGCAGTGAAACATATGTTACAAATGACTATGTACGCTGGTTAGTCTGCTAGAGTTGTTTCCAATAGAAAGAGCAGCAAACCAGTGCGCTTGCGAAGCTTGCTCTGATCGCTATATTCCTAGCACATCCCGCTATGACAGCGTTCTCGATATGCACGTGTCATTTCGTCTCTATCAAAGGCGGAACACGTCAATGATATAGCGTGAAACATATTTACCTGTGTATATTATATGACGGAGATTGTTAAACGTTGAATGAAATGATCTTAATCAACCCATCAAACAAGTCATTCTAGAGATCATGTTTGCAAGTCGTTCTACTCAACTGGCAATGCATGGCAATACACACGAGCAAATATCAAAGTCATTACACAGTGACGGACACTGGACGTTTCATCAACATCATATTATGTGATGCTAAGCCTCGAAATCATGTTTGCCTTTAAAATGCTAAGGCAATTTTGAGGAATGGTGTGTTGTATGTAGTGTTCTGTATTGAATAGACAATGGGTCACGTGTCTGACAGACAGGACTAACGGTGGATGGTTACAAGATTTCACCTCCTTATCATGTTTCTGTAATTTCAGTACTCCTCTATTTATTGGTATGAGCGATGAGTCATTTAATGGATAGTTCACAGTTTTACATGCTATTGATTCTCGATCGAGGCCGCCGATTAAATATAGTGCAAATTCTAATGTATATGAAATATTACTATGGTCGCACGATATGAATGAATACAATGTAATCACGACTCTATCTGTTTTTACGCTCACAACATCATAATAGACGATTCCATATTTTTAATAATTTAATTAAATAAGCTTAAAACAATTTCAAATTAAATTGTTTATTTTTTACTAAGAAAGATTTCGGAATTAAATACAAAAAAAAATACCATATACCACAAACACACTGGTCAAATTGTCTTTGATTTCATATATAAAATCTACAATACGATGTTTTCCAATTAAGTTTATCACCGTAATGGTGTTTAAAGGCCCTATAAATGTGACGATCCGTAATTATTTACCGATTTTTATTTTTAAAAATCATATTTTATTTATAAAGGTTATCAAATAACAGTATATAAATATGCTATTGGACATTTCCATACAAACATTAGCAACACAACTTGTTTTGAGCTCAAAATACAGTGTCCTCCAAGTCAATTTTGTTTACAAACAGTCCGTTTATTTACATCGCTGTTTACTCGGGAAAGTGAAAGTGAAAGTAACTCAGGTCACCAAAAATATATCGTTGATTTGCAACGTTTTCCGGTATCACTCACGAAGTAGGTCTCTTATAAATGGTTAAAACGTTTGCAGTGATCTAATAAGTTACTTTCTGCTGGTAAAAAGTTGTTTAAAATATAATTGAATTTTCTTTCGGCCATTTTTAGCATACGTCACCGCTTTAAGGCTACACACCACGTTTGTTGCAAAGTTGTAGACATTTCTTCCAATTATGAAACGGGTATATCTTCCATAATTCTTGACAACGTTGCACCTAAGCTGCATTTTTTATGCAAGAGTAACTAAAATAGACCTGTTTATATTCATCATTATTGGATTTGTCACCTTTATAGGGCCTTTAATATAAATAATAGTGTTATTTGGTGCATTTAATTGTTTACCATGCACACAAAATCATAATCAGCATTAAACATGTAAAAAGCTGTCAGATTTTAATCAATTTTGATAAAAAAAAATATGTTTTTGAATGTACAATAATTATTGCGTGATTCGTTGTTTGGATAATTTTCATAATAATGTGTATAAAATAGTAATGATTTGTATTTGTAGTATGTGCATTCGGAACAGCAAATGTAGATCTACTAATTTGCATTTACATCATCTTATTATGTATATTTTTCATAAAATCCTACATTTGCAGTGTGTGCAGTTGATTGATTAAAATATATGTCGATGGTTCCTATATAATAAATCAATAACTAAGTAAAAGAATTTCGAGTTATTATTTTTGTGTAACTGTTTGTTGTAAATAGATTGAGGTTCTCTCGTGAAACTTATATAGAACCAATCAATGTTTAACTATTTGTATATACGTAAATTATCCAAATTGTAGATTGCTACGTTAAAAGTATACCTTAATTATGCAAATATCCAGATTAAGTTATCATTATCGACACGCCTTACTAGTTAAACCTCATCAGTTTCTGCCAACAATTTACCAAGCAATTTACTGTACGCGCATTGGGCATGAATTTGAAGAATGAGACCTATTGACTTGCGGCCTAGCTATTTTAAAGAACTCGTATCAATGTTTTAAATTACAATAAGACAATAACAAAGCGGTTAAATGAGTTTGATAGTGTCAGTAGATGTTTGATGGATGTATTGGATGTCTGGAGTAACGATAAATCTAAGTATGTAGACAGTGATTTAAATTAAGTTTTGTTGAATCGATCGATCAGCAGACGTTTCCAAATACATTGACTGAGGGCAATAGACAGACCTATTTTTTAAAGCAGTCATCCATGTCAATTCATTTAGAATTATTTTGAAACGTAGAAAACTGATAGACCTGTGCAAGCCACAAAGTACAATGTGCAGCGTTGAATATCAACCGACATTCCGACATTGTGATTCCAGGATTATCACACACACTTTGCGGGGAATACACTTGAGAAATAATTACTTGCTACGCGTTGGTTTTTGCGGTGATAACTGACGATGTTGCGTTCCGATGCGGTGACCAGAGTGGTTTTATAACTAGCATCGGAAAGACAAACCGTTGATTAATATCCCAATAACCAACACTTGTTAATACATTATTTCGATAAGTCCATGAGTTTATATAATTCGTGTTTATTACATTAATGCATTTCTCATATGGTCACATGATTTTCTCATTTAAGGTAACACATATAAAAGTTGTATACATATCACTTAATTCGTTTTAGTTGGCTAAGTTTAATTTCCTCATTAAATAATAAACATGTTACATGTTTTGTGTACTTAAATATAACAATTGCGCAACTAAAGAGGTATGTGTGTTTGCTTTGTCTGTAGGAAACAAATGGCGGGGCATGGTCGAGTTATAAAATGTCAACTTCGTTTACAACTGTACGTGTATTTTTGAAACAGTGAACGAACGTGCATTTTATTCTCAGTATATTACCTTTCATAAGGCTGTTATTATAAATAGTTTGATATCAATTGGCTATAACGTATGTGAATGTATCAAACAAATAAATGAACTAAAACGTGTCTTGACATATACCATATTGTAAAGGCTCAACATGCGTGGTACCCATCTGTATACATTTTTACTGTCCCTGTATACATACAAAATGTGTATGCAGTTGGACCACAATCCAATGTGTTGTGATATAGCGAAAGCAAGGTTATACCAATATCATGACAAAATTGTGAATTTCGGCAAAGAAGCATTCTGCATATTTACAAGCCTTCTACAGAAAGTACATCCTCAATTACCAAGATATCCGGCCAGTGAGCAGCATGACATGAGAATAACACGGTATTTTTCAGGAAACACAATTGACGTTTTGCATGTGCCAAGACTGTTAACATATGGGTATGCAAATTTATAACGAGGACGTATCCTGCCAAAATGCATCATACTTGATTATATCCAAACAGTTAACAATGAACATTGTATAAACACTGTTGTATATGTGCTTCCTGTTGGTTTATAATTGTCCATTCGTTTCGCAAATTGCTTAACTGTAAAGCGAAATTATATGTTAAACTACAAACTGCTATATGTTATGTCGCTTGATTACTATACTTTATTACCACGCATAATAACTGTAAAGCGGTATATGTTTATCAATAAAAGTGACAGATTAAATTGTTCTTACATTTTAATATCCATTATATTGTCCAATGATATTGTTGGTAAATTATTACCCCAGAACAAGATTATATTATATACTTGCTTTATTGTAGCAGTATTATTAGTAAACTTGACATATCGGCTTTTGGCTATGGTCATACCTAAATTACACTGAGGGGTGTTAAGTAGTGTAATATAAAATATATGCTAGCGTGTGTATATTGACTAACACAAGATCTTGAAAATATGTCTGCATGTAACAGTATGTAGTGTTAATAAAAAAATAATGTTCAGACATTACTATCACTACATTTGTTTTTAATGGATTGTATACGTAGACTCAATAAAATTGTGTATGCTCCAATATACAATATTCGCAAAAAGTATTCTATATACTCGAAATATCCAGCTTCCAAACTGAGAAGAGCGAATACTTCAATTATGGAAATATGCACAGAATGTTCTTATTTATGAAACGTCTGCATGCGATAACATGTCGAGATTGCAAACAAACAACTCTGATCAGGGCTCAGACCATTTGACCAGATGTATAAATATCTACTAGCTTGTGTTTAGTTACTAAATTATTTCCTATCACTTCTCGCGGAATCGGTTGAGCAGGTGTGTACATTTAATAAGCGTAGCAAATATTCGGATAACATGTCGGTGTAGCTTGTTGCATCAGCATTTCAACATTATGAAAACTACTTTAATATTCTATACAGCAAAATTGGTTCGACACATATCAAGTGTTAAGAAGTCAAATGAAATTATACATAATGATATGAATGCACTCTATAATTCTTTAACTTTACTGGGGACACTGTATGTATATATGTTATATATAATTGATAAAGTGTGACAGGTTCTTATTATGAATTTTATTATGAATCATTAAAACTATCACTGACACTTATTTAACCACCACAAACTACTTTTACATAAATCAAAGCATTTGTTACCTAATGCTGCATTTTGCTCTCGATATCCAAATGAGAAGTAAAATGTAACGATGTTGTTCTGTTATGATAATGACCTCTCTTATAGACAAATATGTATGCACTGTTTATGTAAACATCCTATAACGCATGGAACAGTTATAAAACGGACACTCGGAATGTTATAAGTTTAATTGTATGTAGTTAAAACATAGCAATTAATAAAAGGGGTGTTTTCGTGGTCATTTTTTTATTTGGTATATTACTTATCATTCATTTCTTTGTCTGGATAGAAACTTCCTCGGAAAAAGAAGTAACCCTATAAAGTGCATACCATGTATAGTCCGGATGTCGTAAATCTACAGGGACGCAAGATTGGATGAAATGTATCTTGTATCCAATCTTATTTTAGCACCTGCGTGCCTGTATATTTACGACCACCAGATTACAGGTTCATATATTATTATCATTAAAATGGTCAGTAGCTAAGTCGAGCATTTAACAATTAATTAATACATGCGTATTTTAACTTTCAATTTAAATACAACAAAAGGATCATATTGAATACATAAATGTACATTTTCTATGTTATTTTTCATTTTTTACGAATATAAATCAGTAGTTAGTGATAAATCTTTTACCCCAACTAAATAAATAATATCAAATTTTTAAAGTGAATAGTCTGACATATTTTTCTGTTTACAAAATGTCTGATGCAAACGGTGCAATTGCAAATATTAAACACAATGTTTTCATATTCCGCAAAATATTAATCTATTTCTTGCAAGTACAAGCATTGGATAATTCAATTATGTTATTGATGTTTAAATAAGATTTATCTCCTGCTGATGCTACTGAAGGTGCACTTTGTTTGTATTTTAGAATAATTAAATACAAGTTAACATCAACCACTCTTTATATAGGATTGTAAAAGTTCGGAAACTACAGAAAATGAGTTTTTTTTTCATATGAAACATCATTATGTTCGGGATTATCTTAAGCAAACCATGATTCTTATTGAAATACATGACTGTGATAAAACCTGTTTTCTCTGGTACGATGATTAATACCCAACCTCCATTACACACCAAATGATAAGGTTTTTATCCTTGTTGTGACATGCGATACCTTTGCAAAGGTTTGTATAAATTATTTAACATTACAAGAATATAGTTTCAACAATTATGATATAAATTATTGCAAGGTCACCAAAAGGACGTTTGCTTATAGAAAATAGCTGTCCGAAATGAACATACTTTCAAATATAAGACATTCTGCATATTTCGATAGCCGAGCGGGAAACCCGAAAAACATGCGGCATGGATACCAATGGAAAACACCGCATTGTTTGGCAACCTGAATGACCTATATCTGAGAACCACGTATCAACCTGCAAAAGTGGATATATAACAATTTGTCATGAAATTAATGACATACAAATACAGTATAAACAATCTGACCCAATTTATTAACCAAGAGTAATGTCATTTGAATATCAACGGTCGAAAACACATGCTATTTTGACAGAATAATGAAAGTGTCAGCTTTTTTTAACCAGAAGTAAATGTATTTTTCCAAAATCTAGTTCATTGCAGAAAACGTCTATAGTGAACGCTGGAAGGGTTTTCGCAGTAAAAAAAATCACTACGATTTGTACATGTATTCGTCTGTTTCAAAGCGAAATACTGAAATCACATTATGAGCTAATATTATAACAACTTGATAATGTCCGCTTGCAGGTATATTCGTCTTATTGAAAGAAAACTAATGAAAGGCAAGAATATACCAGAGCTTTCGTACAATAATGCTATCAAGTGTCGTCATAAAAAAATAACTATTTTGCGGCGGATAGGTAGCATCGTCTCTAGCAAATAAACATGGGTTATATAAATTCGGAATGCGTTGAGAAAATTTGTATTCGCTTTTCTTCTTGTGATTGCATTTAATACGCTATGCCACAAATACTTATACACGTGTGAAGGGCTAAGCAAACAGTGTTGAAATTAAGTACATACTGTTATTTTAATGCTATCCATTTGAAGATACTTATAAAAACATAGATACATTTTTTAATGATGTTGTGTTTGTGTTGCTGCTTTTGTTGTTGTTGTGCTGGTGGTGTCGGTGTTGGTGGTGGTGCAAGTGTTTGATTTGATCATATAAGTTATTTCATTTACATGGTTATGTTTGGTTTATCGTATGCCGCGTATATAATAATTTATGATCTGTAGTTTACAAAATTTGAATTTACCCCTGTTCCACTGAATAACGATTTGATGTATAAACTTTAACTGCACAAAAGAAGTTTATATGGCATTGTAATTTTGATTGTTTAATTGTTCACATTGCTCTGAACTTTCTGCTTTTTTTTAAGTTTTTGCCAACGTTATACAAATCATTTCACCCAGAGTTTCGAAACGTCATTATTTCAAGAACACGTTGCTATAATATTATGTTATAAGGGTTGTCCTGTCAATAGCAGATTGCACACAATGGCAACGCTGTTGCAAATAACCTTCATTACATAAACTAGCTTCCATCGGAAGTTCACTGGTACTGTGTGCGAATCTATGTTTGAGTTTTTTTTTTATTTCTTGTTTATGACATGCTTAAACGCGCATGTCGATGGTACAAACTCTTGTACACATTCAAAACTAAAATAATATTTTAATAAGTATAGTTTTTAATGGTTGCTTAACACGTTGGTCTCGTTTTTGTGAACGTTGTGTTATTAGTTAATTTATAAATACTTAGTTATAATACAATATTTATAAATGGAAGTATATGAACTTCCGAAATACGCAAGCTTACTATCGATAAACGGTACTATATTGTTTTTAAATTCTCATTAAATTCCACTATCTATCTAGACATCAGTTCAAATCTCACTGAAGGCGTGTATCGTTGTGTGTGTTCAGTGTATATATTTTTCTTAGCAACATGTGTGTTTAAATAAGCAATGCGTTTGTATTGATATAATAGGGTACCGGTTTACGCATCACATTGGTATCTAGTGATGTATATTTGAGATGTTTACATACAATACCATCATTGTGGAGGTATAAGGCAATTGATTGCCCTCAAAGAAGGAACCATTTCTACTAAACCAGATTGAATTTATAAATAATATATATAAATATTGTGTAAGCGCCTAGTGTGCAAAGGTAAGCTTAAGAGATATCAATTCGTATTTCCTGAATTACACACGTTTCTATGGAGCAATTTCTATATATAGTTGTAGTTAATGGGAGAAGAAAAACAAATGAATCCTCATTATTAGAAAACGAAATTGGAAAAGATAATTAAAGTTAAGTGTTATGTATGTGGGTGACAAGACGTTTCGTTTTTCCTTGTTTTGAAAGATAGGAATTTTAGTTTTCCTAGGTATTTGCATGTATACATCAAGACGTGAATGCCATTTTTTGTTTAACAATTTTCTGTATTAAGACAAAGCTAACTCTCTGTTATGTTGTATATTGTTTTGTTTTGGGTAAACAATTCAGGATTGGATTCATAAGCGGTAAAATAAAAACAAAATAAAAACAACAACATATAATCGATTTGCACTCTCGGACTGAACATGATTATGAACAAGGTTTCTTCTTGTATGTCATGATTTGATGTCATATTCGTTCACATAATTAAATATTTGTTTTGCATAGCCTTAATATTCGACACGCTCTACAAATGGCTGCCAGGACCACAGTGTGCTTCGATAAATGGAAGCGAAGAAGAAGAAAACAAACATGTCATTTAACTAATGTAAATATGTATGAATGTATTAAAGAGTGAATACAGAATAACATGTACATTTTTTATATCAATTGATAAATAAACAATTAAAAATAAAATAAAATGTATACACTTCCTAAGGAACAAGACATAGCAGATTGTGTGTGTGACAATCTAATGTAATAGAAGAACAATAAAATGATACAATAACGTCAATGTTCCACTTCCGACATGTTTTTAAATACAATATACTACTGCTTCGTTAATATTCTCCTGGTCGGACTCACCAGAGGGTAGATCAATACATTAAAATCCAGTTGATGATACGTACTTCCAGTTTTACGCAAAACATTCATGAATATTCAAATTGTTGCATAGTTTTATCCACTTCGTAATGTTTTATGCATTCAAGTCCGCCAATATTATCCTCTATTCAAAGACAAACATTATCAACGCACTTAAATGACTCATTTTAGAGTGATAAATGCAAAAAGCCAATCCTCCTAGGGACACAAGATCTTGTTTTGGTTTAATGCACCTTGTTATTTCTGATTTATGTATCTCCTTCAGTTCTTATACATCAAAATAATGCATCTTCCTGTTCTTAGCGCCAGCGCCTTGGCATAGGTTCCATCTCTTTTGGAAAAATGCAAATACATCTGAAAGACAGACTATACTTTAATGTTTTTGCCTATTCAGTAACGTGTATATTTAGAAAGAAATCGTTTGATACCATAAGCGTTTTCATTGGTGGAAATGTGAACGTCACAGAGGCAAAACAATCATCGATGTGCCTATTAAAGCTCCACCATGTAACATTTTATAAAGATCTTCACGTTTCAGAATGGTTTGTTATTGTATTGGTCTGTACATTTGTGGATGAATTAATCTTCGACGAATCGCACAATATTCCAAATTTTTAAACTTAGGCGAAATGTTTTTTAAACATATATATAACCTTCTAACCATCTAAATTCCTGCTTCGTTTTTAAACACATCCGGTTTTTAGCGGCTAGGAGGTGGTATTGGCCCGCGTATCCCGAAACTGGTTTTATACGGTGAATTGATTCAATTGTGTAAATACAACTAGTCTGTGAATATGAATGGCTGCGCCTTTAGACGATCAGGTTTTGTTTTCAATCAAACGGAAAGAATTGAAATAAAGTTGTAACCCTCTTAATCATACATTACTGTAAGACTGTATTTAAAAAATACCAATAAATACCTAGGTTATAAATAGGAGGGAATACATAAACCTATTGTTAATAAGACTGTGCCTACTATACGTCAGTAATTAAAGAAAACAGGATGTTCAAATTATCATAGATTTAACATCAGTATAAATACATTTAATATTAAATGGTTTGCAAACACCACTTAACGAAAACGTGTACATTCTAAAGTCAGGATATTTACGTCCGCGGTGATGGTTGACATTAAGACTTGTCGTGAACAAAACGCATGGACAGTAAATACCAGTCAACCTAAGCCATGACAGATTCCATTAGAAACTTTAAAAAATGTCCAAAGAAAATTGAACTGACATATTAACAAAAATTCCACTCCTGCTCCCGCTGCTGAAGATTCACTTTGTTTGTATTTGAGAAAATACGCAATATGTTAAAATAATACAATATATGTAAAATGTTAAATATTTGTTTAGGTTTGTAAAAGGGCGGACAACAAAACAATATGAGACATTTGCTTTTTTATAGAAAACATCATTATGCTTCAGGGATATTTAAAGCAAATTATGATACTAATATAAATGCATTTGATGAAACCTGTTTTCTCTGGTACGATACTGAATATTCAACCTCAACTGCACATCACATAATAAAGAAAGCAAATCCCCGGACACAAAAAACGACGTTTGCTTATATAATAATAGCGGTCCGTACTGGACATACTTACAAATATTAGACGTATTCTGCATATTTGGCTAGCCGATCAGTAAACCCGACAAACAGGTGGCATGGATACAAATGGAAAATACCGCATTGGTTTGGCAACCTGAATGGCTTATGTCTGAGAACCGTTTACGAATTAACCTGTTTACGTATCAACCTGCGAAAGTGCATATATAACAATTTGTCATGAAATGAATGGCATAACATACAGTATAAACAATCTTAAAATCTTACCTTAATTATATTTGTCCAACACACACATTTAATTGCATATATGGTAACAATCTTATAAATGGTATTGTCAATATTAAAGTCAATGTCTACCTGTTTGGAGTAATCACAAACTAGACAAAATTGTCATAGACGACCATCTTTGATCGTGTATTTCTATTTTCTTACTGCAAACGCATATGTCATCATCCTTGATAAAACTGCATTATCCCATCACACAGTGCAATTTACGGAAACAAAAAAAAAACAATGGCAAGTGTGCAAGTAAGAAAAACTTACCGGTATCCCGGATTTCGTCATTCTTTACAAAAACACTTTACCCTCGGTATAAACAACGCTGACACAATTTATCAACCTATAGTAGTTTCATTTAAATACAAACGGTCGAAATGTTATTTTGACAGAATAATGAAAGTGTCAGCTTTTTTTACCAGAAGGTAAAAGTGTTGTTTTTTAATCTAGATAATTGCATAATACGTCCATTGCGAACGCTGGGAGGGTTTTGTAGTAACAAAATCAATTCGACTTGTAAGTCGTCTTGTTTCAAAGCGAATTACTGGAACCACATTATGAACTAATATAATACCAATTTTGTAATGTCCGTCTGAAGGGAGTTACTGCGACTGCAGTGTCAAATCGGAAAATTTAATTTCACAATCGACATAGCTTTGTGGAACTTTTGGCTTTCATTGCACATGCTTCATGATTCGTTTGGCACGGATAAAAAATTGCCAGGCCTTTGATAACGCTTTCCGAAGATGCAGAGTCACTAGTGATTGGTTTGTCTATCATCCCTAAAACGTCCTATATTTAACATCCGGACACATAAGTAAACTTTAAAACTGTGTATGCCAAACTATTTGTTCATTCCAGTTTGATCCCAGTTATGCATCACATGTTCTAGAAGGGTAATGTTTTTTAACGGCTAGAAATGAATTGTCACATAGTATCGATGGATTACAAAACTGGTATTCGACACGTATTGCTGATACTTTTAACAGTGACGTTTGCAGCGATACTGAACCCGAACTCGTGATCGTTTTTCTCTATGTCTCGGAACTTAATGTCGTTAATAATTCATTAATAACAAAAACATGAATACCCTAAATAATTGTTTATAAAAGGTTTTTCATTAATAGGATTTTCAGTTGGTATTTTTATCATTCGACAATAAACAACATTTATGGCGTCTTAATAAACGATTATATGATGTAATCATGTGTAACAAAATTATTAATAATAATAAATACTTTTTACAGTTTCGCAAAAAATAATGTCTTCTTATTTGTACAGGAAATAGTCTAGCACAGGCTTTCTTAGAAGATCATAGAAAGATAGCATTACTTTCAAGCAATATCTTGTTTATTTTGTTCGAAACTTACACCTCATAATATTTACTTACAGGGGAATTGTACAATGTATGCCATCCAAACTTTTGCTTAATCCATAACAGCTAACATATTGGCACATGCTGTTATATTTAACACAAAAGTCGTGTTGAAGTCGGTTTTACACACAATAAACGGTTTGCCGTTTAGGAAGATATTATTTACATGTCAAACGGTATTTGTAAGGAAACTGACGTGCTGTAATGTAATAAAAGGTGACTGACAACGAATGTCTAGCATCTAGTGTCAATATCAATCAACGATGAAATACATTCTCTCTCCAGATAAACCATTTCAACTATACAACTATAAGATAAATATTGTAATATAAAAACGTGACGTCAAGCTGTTTGAAACAACGCGAACGATACATGATTTATAAAGCAGTTCCACTTATACTGAACATATCGAATTAGATTGAACTAGTTTCAGGTCAAACAATAATTAGGACTTTCCTTAAGCTGCTTTACGACATTAATTTTAATTAGACGGATTTGTGTCACCAAAGAGCAAAACCAAAGAAAGATAAAACTATGGCAATACGACAATGTGACGTACGTTAAAACGTGATTAAATGTAAGATGTATTGGTTTATTTAGAATAACACTGTGTTGACCATTCACTACTGTCTGAAAATTTTGTTTAACCAAACATGTCGTAAAGTCGCTTTTGAATTAAATTCTGATTAATGATAGATTGATCTAAAGCTGAAAACCTGCGCGCGAACAGTAAAACAACACAACCGTAAACTAATTTATAGAAATCACTTCAAGAGCGACGAACACGAATGCACTGCATTCATATGGTTAAGTAAGATATCAGCCAATTACATAATACTCTTTGAGGAAATGACTAGTTATATCAAGTTCAAAAGCGTGTTTTGTTTAAACTTATAAATGTTTAGCTCGATTGTATTTAAAGTACGTGCTGCTCATTTGAAACGCTCCGTTTCCTTGGACTAGAACCTATACTTTGTGTATATGGGGGGAATCTAAAAAAACTCCCACAGTGGGGATCGAACCCGTGACCTCCCGGTCACTAGGCGGACACCATATCCACTACGTCACGGCGACCTTAATAGCATGTGTTCTATAATGACATGACTGAGTTTTAACCGTGTATAGTTTGTCAGTCGTTAACATCAAACACATATGTTTAACAACTTTAACAAAGGCAACTGTGTGTTAATATTCTCACGCTGCTTTAGCGTGTGCTCATTCAGATTAATATGAAAATATACTGTATAAGTAAATATTTCCGCGTGTCGAAAAATTAGCGAATTCAAAATAACAGGCATTTAGCGTGCGGAAATTTTAGCGAATCGCCGTATCAAAAGGACATACAAATATTTCAAGTTGTACAAACTTAAGTTCAACTTAATCACGTTATAACACTTAATGGTTTAAGTGTGCGATAATTAAATATCCCTATTTTTAATACATGTAGTTTTATACTCGAATTAAACTAAATCTCCCACTACATACAAATTATACCGCTATAGCTTTTGTGTCAAATAAAAAGTCGCATATTGACAAAATATCTAAGGTAACTTTAATCTGAATGACAAAACATTATCGTGTTTCAGTGATTTATTGGGAAAAACTATTAACAATGCCTTTTCTCGATAACAATAATCCTATTGTTATCAACCGATAAGGTGTGAAAACATATTCAATCATTATGTTTATGTTTGCAAATCCCTATTGTTAATTTTACCGGAAGTTTATAATTTATTAATAATCTTGCTTTGTTATATTGTCCTTATTGTATATTTTGTATACTATGGTAAAATAAACGATGTGTTCTATTCTGTTGTATAATCGTTATTATGTATAATCGCTAACAAAGTAGTTTTTATTTTACACCAGTATCAAGATTAAATTTCTTACACAATGGTATAGAGTAATTATCTTTACCCAGTGTCATCGTAAATGTCTACCTCAATGGTGGCGCAATTTTGGCTGGCAGAAAATTTAGCGAATTTATTGCGTTCGCGAAATTCGCAAATATTTCCACTTCGCTAACTTTACCACTTATACAGTAATAGCAACTAGTAATAATGATAAACACACATGTGTGGTTTATGTAATGTATGTCCATAACAAAGTGTCATACTGAGATGCTTTAAAAACATGAAAAGACGCCGATTTGAGTTAACTAATTATAATGGTTAAACATGCCAACCTTAAACAGAGTACATTTTAATTAAGCTATATGAAACAAACACAGAAACAATTACAACAACATCCCGGTTGTCCGCTGATAAGAAAACACAAGGGTAATTTACACAAACCTTTTATATAAATTCGCATCTCATAACGGATCAAATTTCAACTTTCTGTTTTGTGACATTGGATTGTCACATTTCATGATATCAAGATTAACTCGCGAACGGTATATCTCATGTGTTTGCAACGACATTAATATATCATTAATGGCGAAGCGTACTTGCGAATTCAATTTACAAAACAATTAAACTCCGGAAATATATCAGGAGAGAAATGTTCTTTCTTATTCACTACTTTTCTAACAGAACACCATCGATACTATACAATGATAATGAATGATTACAACTGGGGGCATCGCCCTGTAACGGTCAATTCAAAGCATTGGGATATACGCTGATATAAAACGTGTTGATGTGTCTGCATGAACTTTGCATGAACTGTGCGTATACTAGAATATTACATATTTAGGTTATATACTTAAACAAATCATAGTTTTGCTTGTATACCGTTACGGCATTAATTTAGCGCTCTTTTCATTAGGGGTGATTTTTATTTTTACAGTCTTAAAATATTGAATATACATATGAAAACAAATAAGATTCCTTAACAGTTCTTATAACACAAAATTAGTTATGAACTTGTCAACACAATAAACATGCTTTCACATACTTCAGCAACACAACATAATAATTGTTTATACGTCAAAGGGGACAATCAGTAATATTAAGTCTGTGTAATGGTTCCCATTATAACAGCACGTTAAATGATGATTCGTAGTATAACAAAATAACAAGTAATATGTATAGTTGTACATGACACATACATTAACATATTTTATAACTTTCACAATTGTATCAAATTAAATAATTCTTAAACAGATATTATGTTTGAGTTATCAATGTTCTTAAAATGTAAATAAAGGGGCATCACATGACAAGTTTAAAGTATCACACGATTCACACGAAACAGCAATAGCCAAATTACTAAGACTAAAAGCACAATATATAACATTAACAGTCAGACAATTATGTAATAATACCTAAAACTAAAAAATATATACTCGTTATATTGAAGAAAAAAATAACATAAACCAAATTTAGAACATTTTAACATATTGGTTTGTCCATGACAATTATATACTGGAATGTGCAGGGAACAATTAAAAGGGATGAATGTACATTCCTAAATTGAACACTCTTCAAAAGTATGTTTGTTTTATCCAAGTATATATTGTATTTTGACAATAATCTGAATTACAGATCTGTTTGAAAATTAAAATGATGTAAACGGGCATCTAAATACAAAATATATATAGACCTACGNTATATATATATATATATATATATATATATATACCATGAACAATCAGTTTTGTGTTATAATGCTAACATATCAATTCTCTATGAACAATACAGATCAGGACATACGTATGTGAATTCTGTCAATAACTCTTTCTGACTCGGCCTTCCAGTCCCGGCAATGGGATTTCATCAGAAAGACACACACTTGCACCATAACAAAACCAAAAATCGAATTAATAACACAAATATAATATATGCATTTGTTTAGCAAACGACATTGTACAGAAGTTCAGGTGGATTCAAACAGCCTTACAGTGAACTAAATATGTCCTGTATGTCTTCACATCATTACATGTTTAATAATGCAATGCACTTTTTATTACAAGTGTGAGAAGATTATATAAACTGAACAAAATAATATTGTAAAAATTTCCATTCACATCAACAACGTCAACTATGTTTGTTTTTTTTTGCTGAAATATTATACTCCTTATATTGACAGCATTATCATACACAAAGACCATCTCATGCATATTCTTCCAAATCTAAAGTTAAACGATAAAGGTTTAATTTTGACATTAAACGGAAAAAAATAAGGCTATGTTTAATCTCCAAACACCATTCCTGACACAATGGACGAGTTGACGAGTGACGTCACGCGCACCTACAAGTTATAGACTGCGCCCACTGGGAAGATGGTTGTATCATATAAGCGCTTTTGGAACATATTGATAAAATCATATATATCGTCTATAGCCATAATAATTCAATATTTTATCTTCGGGTTGTAATGGATGTCTGAATAAGGAAATAATATTAAATTTAATTCATTTTGCAACGTTTATGTCGCTGTCAATGATTGGTTTTAATGATATTAAACTACGTATTGAACACAATGCGCGCGGTATTGATGTAGTAACTACAAAGATCTATCTAGTTTACATATTCTCTTTAACTTGTTAATTGTAAGTTAATGTACTGCAACAAATAAGGATAACAACAAGAATATATCGATCCCATGCCTACAATACAACACTAACTAACTTGACATTTTACATGTATGGAAACATCGATACACTTTAGATAAAATTTCTTGTCAAGTGTCATTGTTTTAATTCAAAAGTGTTAACTATGCTTGACACCCATCGTTTATAATCGGGTTTTTAATTGTCCCTTTTCTTCGCAAAAAAGAAAATTATCTCGTTACAATACAACACTGACAATGCGTTTACTTGCTTAAAACATGGTTTTATAAGTCACGTGAAAAAGTTATATCTGTTTATTTAATACTTCCATGTCTTGCCTTAGTAGAAGTATTGAGTGTCAGAACACTATCTGGTTATTTCACTCAATGTGTGACACTTTCATGTCTTGTCTTTTTAGTAGCAATGAGAAGTCACTGCATGTGGTTATTTTGACGAGACTGCATAACTACATAACTACATACATTTGCCTAAAACAGATTTTTATAAACTTTTTTACTGTATAGATTTTAGCCATGTCAGAATTAAAACCAATAATCTACCAAGACCAACCTACATCCTATATTCCTTATACTCTCTACTTTATTGTTAGAAATCAACCCTAGAAACAATAATATTTCTGGTATGTACATAAAAGTTTGTTACATTGTTTTTTTCTGATTGATCTCAGTATAAAGTTTGCCTCAAATGTCAATTTAATGGAAATAAGCACCAGGTGTTGAGGAGGAAATTGAACCCAAAATCTCAACTTTTTAATCATCAAACAGTCGATTGTATTGTATACGGGAAATAACATAGTCATAAAAACAAGTCAAAACACATTAACATATTATTTGTATTCATATTTCCCTCAAAATATTAACAACTTCTCACGCGTTTAAACAAGCAAAAGATGCCTTGTTTGGAAATATGTGAACGATCTAAATAATTGGAATTCTTTTGGAGTAAGATGTTAACATAGTTTTCAAAAGGATAAATTTACATGTGTTACGCGTTTAATTAAATCAGTTAAAAAGCTATTGAATCGTGATTTATGAAAATTAATCTCCATGCACCTGATAAATTTATTAAAACCGTATGTGTTGTATAATCTGATGATTTTGGTCATTGACAACATCAATTTCCTAAGATGATTTTTATATTTGCGTTGTCGTAAAACACAAAACGCATGGGGACAGTGCATTTATCTGCTCATAATCTGTCATGCAGAAATCGTTAGATGTAGTAGTGATACAAGTAGATAATTATAAGCGTAAACTGATATCATGAAACATAGTAAATACAAACACAATCAAATTTGCTATACATTGTTTGTCTATTTATTAAAGTAATTTACATTTACAACTTTATAGTTTGTAGTTTTAAACAAAAAACTTCTGAAAGGATAGCGTGAGCTCATCTTGCAATTGTCTTTTATGCGTTTAGGAACATATTATCATAAATTTTATACTTGAGATTCTTACACGATATTAACATGTTTTATACATTTAATGGGTAAAATGTTAATGTGGTGTTTCCCTCAAAACATTATGCAGAAAAAGTCACTATATTACTATTTACAGTGTATGTTAAAACAGATGAACTGCAATGTAAAATGCCCGTGATTAATCATAAATGTATACAACTTCAGTATTCACATACAGTATGCTGCATACGTTCATTAAGCAAATTTCTTTAACAATGCAAATTTACCATTGTTCCATATTAAGATTATTTATAAACTACACATTACTTTTCATTTTGTTGAATTTAAAGCCAACTATTTTGGACCCATTGTTAGTGTTAACTGGTCGTCATTAAACTAACGTTCATTAAAGTTCAAATTCTTATATTGTCATGATTTGCCAGGTAAAGACAACAATAACCTAAGCAAGGTGATGAAAAACATTTAGCAAACAAACGCAAGTTTAAAATCGAGTTACAGATTAACAGCTTTGTATCGTCTGACTCACATTCCTACAGCATCATTCACTGAACAAGTCATTTGTTTCCTATGTAACATATTTGTCATCAAGCTAGCTTGCAATGACTAAACTTTGGATTTTTTAGTCAGATGAAAGGTTTAGTGTGTACCGATATGGAAAAAAGGTCGAGAATATGAATTGTTATAATTTGCTTCAACTCGGTCGGTAATGTGGCAGACCAATGTACACAGTATCAACTTAATGCAACAAGTGTGTGCATTTAATCTAAATGTGTCGTGTTCTGAGAAAACTGAAATCCAGTTTTGGCGGAAATTGTCGTCCCGGATTAGCCTGTGCGGACTGCATATGCTAATCTGGATTGACACTTTACGCACATGCATTTTGTCCAGTTTTCTCAGAACACGACACAAATATGCATGTCATGAGAGGACAGAAAACACACTACCTCGGCGTAACATTAAAATGTTCGTTGCAAACATGGTTTGTTTTATTGTGTTGATTGTATATTGTTCATAATGTCATTGAACACAATTATACCATAAAAAATGAACCAGAAGAAGACAACCTGTATGAAAATGCAATACATATTCTTGAAGTCAATATTTGCAAGCAACGAACACATACGTTATTGATTTTGAAACCTCTTTGTAATTCACCGAGCTTATGTGTTGTCTTTGAGAAAACCAATACATCAAATTACAATATTAAGCACTTCGCAAAAAAGACAATAGCGCGTCTTTCCATTAAGAGCTTTTTGTATCATGCGAATTACCATAACTTACCACTTATATGAAGAACAAACAGCAAGAACCGGCAAACACCATTAGGAGGTAGAGTGAATATTATGAGTTCAATGTTCACGTTCTCACAGAATAATTGAGGATGCATATGTATCATATCCAATACAATCAAGTACTTTAAAAGAAGGCTAACGAAGGATTAATCTATACCATGGTTCTACTGTAATATGTTACTTAAACCCCCAAAACAAATTTAAATAGACGAATTATAATTAGACTAGGAGAAAAAAAGACAGTATGTCATAGTGAGTGTATGACCATGTACTTCTAAAAGAAAAAAGAAACGGAGCGTACACTATTTCACAAAGATAAATACTGATTTATACATTAATTGCCATGGCATACCAATTCAAAAAAAAAAGTCTTCACAAGACTGATATAAAAATGTCAATTGTATACATACATACAAACATAGTAAGACAAATCACTCTAATCTCGATTTATGTTTAATAAAACAATCCTTAAAGACCAATAGTAACGATACACTTACCAAATCGAAATGATCGGTTACTAATACCGTACAAGTCATCAGCTAAAAGTTCAGGATTTAAGAGCACATCCTTTTTTCTTAAACATTTCGACGATTAGCATCGACTACACTTCCCTTTTATTGTAATGTGCTCTTTTTGTTACGGATTTGTCTATGACGTATGTTAACTGTTTAATGTACTCATCTAAATAGTATAGATCACTGCAAGTGGCACATGTCAGTACACGTACATTAGCTTTCAAGTATATAGTCAAACGCAAATTTTAAAGATATTGGAACAAAGTTTTATTTGTCATTGGTCATTGTATTTCATGAATATGTTTGATAACTATATTGATTATTTTATTGCAATTTAGTAAATATAAATAGATATATAAAATATAAATACATTAATACATTTGAATTAATTTTTAATGCACATCTAAATATAACTTGTCTAACTGTATGCAAACAAAGCTGGATGCACAAACATGGTTATTTGTGAACATTTTGACATATTTGATTACATGTAACTTTTATTTGGACGGAACTTTGCACTAAACATGAATATTATTTGAATTAACAAAATGCATTTAACGTTGTTTACGTGTTATAATGTTACGTTCTTTATTTGTGTATCTGTGTATTGTACTGCCGTAATATAATTTACACACATAACGCCTACACAGAAACGAAGCAGGTGAAAGGCAGGAGAGTGTATTCATTACTTCATTCAGCTAGTATGGGTGTAAATGAAATATTGTAGTTAAGTTTTGAATCTTTTCTTGAAATGGAGTGTTTATGTAATCAAATTAAGCAACACGTGAATATGGTTGTATGACAACGTTTAAAAAATGGCAATGACCATTTTTTCATTAGGGAAAATGTGTACAATGAACAACGTAAGGTTGAGTTTTTCGTCATTCCAAACGAATAAATTAAGTTAGATTTCTACAGAAACAACATTTCAATCCATATAACCAGCACATCCGATAATATGTGTAATGGATATTAAAATATACTTAATAAAATCGTTTTTGAATGTGGAAGATACCACCAGATAATAAACATAATATAAAATTGGGTTATAAAACGATATCCGTTTACGCCGCTGAGGAAAGTAAACTTTTTACAAATTAATTTAGTCCATAAATACATTAAATCTACTTTCCTTTATCATGTCATCAATTTCAATTCAATTATTCCAAACTAACGGATCTTGATAACACGATAAATGAGTGTTATTGTCTGAAAGCACACATTTATTGTCTTCTCGTAGCATTTTGATTTAAAGGAACCGTATTTGTATATCGGATTTAAATCTTATCATGATTAATGACACATTCAGCAACGTATGCCAATATGTTTTTTGTTTGAAGAAAACTTTAAACTAATAAGAGAAAATAACCTGTATCTCTTCAACAGCGAAGCACTTTGTGTATTCGTTGAAATTAAATCACAGTTGACTTCAAATTCTTTAAATGGAGCAATTTTAATCATCTTAGAGTGCACACCTTCTTAAATGGCATCCACGATTGCGGTTCTGGAATTGGTTTCCTCTTCGAATATGTCGTTAGCGACGAGATGTCATTCAAATACGGGTATAGATTGTGTGGTTCGGTGAGCAACTTGAGTTTGGAAAATAATAGCAACTTAAATAACGTAATGCATATTTAGTATCAACATATGGTTAAGGTTAGTGCCTGTATAAGTGTGTAGCCAATTGAATGTAGCAAAAATAATTACAGGACCTGACTGTTTACTCCGAAGATGTATTAACGTTGCGGTTAAGCTTAATACACATAAGTCAATATTTATTTCATTTTGAAACAATTTCTGTGTGCCATCTATGCAAGATTAAGATAATATTAGATCGAGTTTGTATTTCATTAGATCGAGTTTTTATTTCAATGTAAGTAATTTTTATTTGAATAATGAATATGTGAAACGGTGCGAATTAAAAAAATAAATATCACCGTGACTCTATTTCCTCACTGTACTGACACAATAGTTCACTGTATTACACAGAAAGGAACAAAACGTTAAAACTTCATCATAAATCAGAGGCATTATCCCAAGTATTTTCTCAAGAAAAACATCATTGTTAGTTAAACCTCCATTCTATAGATTCGTTTGTAATACACAATACTATAAATACCGGATAACATATATAATATATATATATATATATATATATATACATTTTATGCTCCAATAATGGCATACACACATGCATCGTGATATACACGATATATATTCGGGTATTGTTTCCACCTCGAAATACGGATTCATCCTGAAATGGGTTACGATAAGATGCATAATCCTGAACTATTGGCAACAAGCAGGGATTTATTTTTCACTAGTTTTATTTTGTGTGTTTTTTTTAATTTACGCTTGCCTTGAAAGTTATAATTACATTGCTTTGGTGAATAATCAATCAGTGATGTTTAAATTGCAATCCGTAGCTCTAAAAATCCTAACCTATAATAAGATCTAAATCCAGGATTTTTGGTTGTGCGCGGTACATAAACCAAACAGGTGTGAAATGAAAATAAGACGGTTTTACAATATCATGGGCCGCATGATTAAAGGCGAATGTAAGTTCTTAGTACTGTCACGTTATCTACATTATCAAATACGCATCACAATCTAGTAGATTCATGTGTGGAGCTCCCTTTAAATAGATGAACCATTGACCGTATGACTACGGTAGTAACACTGATTACTTTCTAAATTCAGTTGTTAGATGATACTAACTACCTTAATAATATGGCTATTTTCCTGGACATTCATTACGTTTTACGAGCGTAATTTTATACAAAAATGAACCGCGGTACATTTGCAATTTGATACAAAACACATAATGACAAAAGCCGATACAGACTTATCCTTATTGTTTAGTTTTGTCTTAGTGATCCTCGAGCAAAATAATTGTGAGGATCAGTTAGTCAGGATTCACATTTCAATTAACAAATAAAGTACCACCGGATGTTCACCTGACAACTTTATAATTGGTATTAAATTGCACACAGGCCGAGCATATTTTTCTCCAGGTTTGTTATTTTAACGGCATTATGTTGACGTTGTTTTCCGGCAAAATGAACTAGTTTAATATTGTTCAAATGTAATCTAACGGCGGTAGAAAGACAATAAACGCGAACTTAAGGTATTGATTTGGGTAGATTGTCTATTGTTTTTACGCTAATGAACATATACAATATATATTGCAGTCGTGGTTGCGACTTAAACTTTACGTAACGCCCACATGTGTCCCCAATATGCATACAGATACACCTTTTTTCATAACATGAACATGGTTACACAGTTACAGTTTTTTTTATCAACCATAGTATTACGAAAAATAAACTATTCCCTGTACAAAATACTTCAATCATTAGAATAACGTAAAACGGGTGAATTTTGGAATACGATTATAAATGAATACATGTTTATTTAAACAAATTAAATTACAACACAGTGAAACGAGTACGTTTTACCAATACCAGCCTAAATTCCATTTGACCGATCCAATCAATGGCATCACAACTGATTGTATTGAATATAGTATTGCACCTTACTTAAACAGCATATGCAAAGTTAACTTGAAGTGCATGTTATGCCAACGTAATTAGTTTCTTATTGAAAAATTCCTCAGCCTCGGAATTGTATAATGGTTCAGTTCTAATTTGATTACGTCCATTTTTATCAGTCATTGACAGCAGTTTAATCATTACGTTTAATATCGTGATTATACTACGCCACATCGCCACGAAAATCAACGTACGCGTTTAGGCAAGATGTCAGTTTATCTCTGCATATTTTAACATATTTCGAAATTGTTACAACTAGATGCTTTATCTTTGGTTACACTCGGTGGTTGAGCTGTTTTTCTTCTTGATAGTTGAGCAATGGTTCGACTCTGTAGTTCAGCTGTCGTCTAACTCGACGGTTGAGCAGTATTTTAACTCGGTGGTTGAGCAAGAGTTCAAAAGCTAAGCTTTGCTGATACTACATTAGTGAACGTAGTGGGTGTGTGTGTTGATCTATCCTGTTGAGATATTTACCAATTCTTCTGTTAATAGCACATCCAGGAAACTTAGGCAGAATATTGCATAAGTGCTATTGAATTACCTTGTAACGATGTTACCTGGTGAGTGTCCGGTATCAGACTTCTTATTCGCCAAGGAAAAGCTCTTATATACGCATTTAAAGAGTCATCTACCTAGCTTCCGAATCAAGTTAATGTCCGAGCGAATAGTATATCCGAAATAACTTCACAAAAAATATTATAAAGTGGATGGTTCACTTGGATTGAGCACGTGAAACGAAAACATAGCCTACATAGAACAATATGTATTATAATCGAGAAATATTGACGCTACCTTTAAACGGGTTGTTGTGTCTAGGAAGTAAACAGGTTACATTTTACTAACTTGTTCTAGAGTGTTAGTGTGTAAGGTGAAATGGTATTTTCGTGACACGTAAAACAGATACTGCTTCTATTCCCTTACTAGCGTGGTAAATGCTATGGTAATTGCATCTCTATGGCCTGATGTATATTTAATCTCACCTACACTAATGAAGTATTCAAACGCAAGACGAGAAATAGGAAATTCTAATCATCGAAGGAAGTCATTGTATATGATGGTCACCATACCACTCATCAATTCAATCTTCTCTTTTGAAACAATTTCTTCCATTTAGTCGTTTATAAAAAAAACTTGGGAAAAATATTGGTCACGCCAGTGTATTGTGATATGAAGAATTCTGTGGAAATATAGTAGTCAATAATATATCTGAACAATCTGAATATTGTTTTACTAGTTGTTAAATACATGTATTCAGATACTTAGTTATATTTGAAATGTAGACGTTTGTATAACATACTACCATATTATTTCAAACATGAGGTTGACACCTATCTGGCATAGACTCCATTTGGCATAATTCACGAAAAGAAGTTTTCAAAAAAATGTATCTGTACAATAATTGTTTAGCCGAGCAACACTTATTTAACAAATTTTAAACATGTTCTGCTTTAGGAGGAAATGTCGGCTAAAAATGCAATTATCGGAAGGCCATCTTGTGAGCCGAATCGAAACTCTTTGAATTATACATGCAATCGACGCATAACGTTTATGCGTATATTATATAAAGAAATTGATGCAAATTATCAGTGTAGTTTGCGAAACATATAGAGATTATATGTTTTCTATTATTAATTTATATTTCACAAAAGTAAAATATGATATTGTAATCGAACTCATTTTGAAATTTTAATATTATTTAGCACTTCAGCTGCATTTTACTCCCTTTTTATAATCAGATATAGTATTTCATGTTTTTATATTTCACGAATATCATCAATTGTTCCATAAGAGGAATGGTCGTTTGTATCTTCGTATGGATTATGTTCGAACCCAGATGCCGTTTCTGTTTAATTACATTAAAAAGAGCAAATGTAGTACGCAACCCACACACGGACTATGACAATAATGTATTATCTAGTTTGAAAGTTATATGTTCGAGAATATCACATCTGTAGTCTGATAATCTTTTTTGTTCGACTATCCTTCAATCATAAAACACATTAATATCAATTTAAACGATACAACTTCATAACAAGTAAAACTGCGGAAATATATAAAAACCGGTTGGAAATTTAAACACATTATACATTAATATCTCATATATAATATAATACATTTACAATGAACCTCCAGAAAACAATAACAGAAACATTATTTTTACCACCTGATATTTTCTGTTTAAGGCAAGCGATGTATTGCATAACAATACAGGGCACTGAACAAAACATTAAAGCCCACCCAGACTGCAGGCTCGTCCAGCTCAGTTGATATATAGAAATCGTTTAGAAATGGTTAGTTCAATATACAATGGACATACTGTCCATGAGTACAGTACAGTTCAAAAACATAGAAACATATATAAGGACATGAAATATGATCAGTATTACATTTCATAAATTGTTAAATAAAGTATAAATACATGAAAAGGTATAGGACAATTTGATTACAGCATTAAGAATTTATTAAACAATGTTATAGCTATAACGTAAAAAAACCGAATCTACAAGAGAGCGAGAAGTCAAGTTTGAAAAATAAATTATACACAATTAATAATAATGATATTTATACAGGTTTCTTTGAATAAATGCTTTCTTTACAAACAGTGCACAGTTTCTGTTGGTTTGGTACTTGTATTATCAGATTTCATTTAATCAATACATTTTATCATGTTTGGTCTTTTCCAGTATTAACTATTTGTATATAGTTGTCTAATTCATCCTCAAGAACATACCATTGTTGACATTTTCTCTTTTCAAAATGTATAGATTCAGGTAAATGCCAACTCCTTCTGCAATTTCTAATCTATGAGATGAAACCTACAAAGATCAAATCTAAACTTATTTATACTGACATGTTTTAAGTAAGGTTGCAATTGAAATTTACAAAACTGACTGTAACTGATTGCTCTTCTCACATCCAATTTTGGATAAATCTATCATTTAATCTAGACTTTACCAAGGATAAAACACATTTTCCAACACAAACACATTGGTTTAGCCATGGATAATGTACGCCTAAGGCCTGCAGCAGATAACAAACAGATTTTGCCCAAGAATGTGTATTTGGGTTATTTATTAAATTCTCACACATGTGGCTATAAATGCACTTGAAATACCTTGTGATCTTCTAAATGAATAATTTTCAACCAATACCTTATTACATTAATGGCTCTTTTAGTTTTCAAGGATGTTATTCAAAGTTTGCCATCTACAAAATTATTCTGAGTTTAAATTTTTACACTTAGTAGTTTAAAAAATTAATAAAAGTTGACTCTTTCAATTGCCATTAGCTCAGTTAAGCCCCATATTTCCGACCCATAATTTAAAATTGGTAAAATAAGCTGATCAAACAACTCTAATTTGGTATGTATTGAAAAATGTACTAAGTATGAGTTAAGCTTTAAAACAGCCTTCGAGGCTTGGTCTGCAAGTGTTTCAAAAGTATTTGCAAAAGATCCCCCCCTGTAGTGAATACAATTTGCTAAGTATGTAAATGATTTGACAATTTCTAATGCTTGGTTTTTGTAAGAAACAAAAAAAATCAATATCCCTCCTAAGTTGCCCCCCCCCCCCTTTTAAAACCATAACCGTTGTTTTATTGACTATTGTCTATTTATTTCGGTTACGCATATCTATTTTACGTTTCTTCATGTTTCGTCCAAAATTTGATGGTAAAGAATGGCAGCATTAAGCTCGTGCATTGAAGGCACTGTAAAAAAGTTAAAATAAAACGAGATATAAAAACTACAATACGTTTATTCAATCGGCTTAAGGTACTTGCAGTTGCTTCCATTCTTGAAAAATATGTATCCCGTCATTTAATCTGACAGAATGACATACCTAGTTGCAGAACTGTACTTTTCCCTTATTGTAGTATCAATTAGGTCTAACGAAATAACTAAAAAGACATGCCCATGGCAATTTGCAACATTTGCTAACAACAGGTAAGGACAAATGATACAGATTATAGTAAGATGATACTATTGGCAAAATATAGAGCTGTACATGCGTTTGGCAGACATGAACATTAAAAAACGTGTTCGTTTAATGCTCGCCTCTGATTATATCGACAATTGCATACAATGTGTTATTTTTAATAGGCTAGCTCGCTAAATTTTGGAGGGCTGAAATTCGTCGAACAACTGATCAAATATGTGTGGCCAAAGCAATACAATACGTAGACACACATACTTGAATCAGTTTGCAATCGATATAAATTAACATGGCATGGAATAATGACACTCTGTTGCTGCATAAATAACAGCGTACATAACTTTTTATTAATGGTCTCTCAGAATACAATTAAATCGGTGTATCTGGAATTAATCCTCCCTTACGAACTCCATACTAATTCGTTCTTATTGAATGTCCGCATACAAAGAAGCTTCTCATAACCTAACGGCTTCAAATATACTTAGTAAGTTAACAATCTATTTTGGTTTCAAGTATATACATGTATCAGGTACGTTATGTTTAAGACATGGATTGGAGAAAATTCATTATATGTGTAATTACCAAGTATGTGGTATATTCATCACATGAAAACTGTGTGCTATGAAGGTTAATTTATATTGACAATTTGTGTATTTTGTGTTTAATACTGAGTTAGTCATCAACGGGTTTTAGCCCCACATGGGTTTTTGCATTGACTGTTCCTATTCAACGACCACCTACTTAAAACACGTTCAGCATGACGGTAATTTACGTAATAAGGCAAAATTATACTAAGTTTATGATCGATTTAAGACCTTAAGTAAAATATAAGCGGACACGAATTCTTCTCCTTACAATGTTTCTGGAATTTCATTATTCCTATGGATGCTTATCGTTACTATACCATTGCATGCTTTTAACTCTTAAAAACGGAAATTGTATGAATGGGAGTCACTTGCGAGTAAAGGAAACATTTGTACTAGTGTCATGCATCGGTCGCACTTCCGGTATTTCAATTTAATATCATGATGTAAACAACTAATAGCTAATACCGATTATCTTCCTTCCAAGCATCCGGCAAACCGGATAGAAATTGAGTGTAAAAATGTTCATCTGCAAGGTTGTATCATAGGTTAAACCTTAATGGATTTCAATCGTTAGGGGTGACACTGCACTACCAAACGATTTACTTCTCTTTATAACTATACCTCAGATATTAGAAAGGCATAGTGTAATACGACACGTTTTTGTTATTTTAATAGATTACCCTTGATTGCAACAGCTTTATTGACTTATTAAGAAATGCCAGAAGCGATCGTTTGTATTATTTGCTTGTTATTTCTTCGTCAATAGCACAGTTAGTACAGAAATATGAGCAGTCCCTGATCGAATGGTAATTAAATACATTGTATGTTTTATGGATATATTAATTCCTAGTACATTATTTGAAACTTAATCAGCGGATATGATGGTGTATGTACAAGTTTTCAATTACCTAATACTTCGAGGACAATACAGAAACACAAAAATAGAAATAAACTATTATTTAAACTGAGTTTATGACAAATACCATGTAATTCAAAATAGAGACACACAATAATGAATTACAAGTAATGGGAGTGTATTGGTGTAATGTTGTAATGGTGTATGGTTCACAAGAGCGACTATTGTGCATCTCAGAATGAGAAGCAATAACAGGTCGCGTAAAATGATATGTAATTACATTAATTCGTAACTTTATACATACATAGACATGAAGTTAAAATATTGTTTACGGGAAATAATGTAAAAAGAGTTCTAAATGCTCGTGGTTAGCGTCAGCTACTACACCGTTTCATAGGATAAAACGTTAATCTGTCATTCTGAATGAATGGAATTGAGATTGGAATTTTTATCTTTTCCGTTCTGTTTTCAGTATTGCGAGAAATAAAGGGATCTTCGGTTAATACCATTTATTGAAAATTACCAGAAGTTTGCATATACTTCTGTATTCTTCAAAGCATTTTGTTTCAGTTTGCATGTTTAATCAGTCTTTCGACCTCCATTCATTTATGTATCGCGTTGAAGCTTTTATCCATATCATTATATGATGGTAAAGATGCACATGTTATTGATATTCAGTTTTAGCAACAATTTCCAGGCTTTCACATCTATGAATTTGTTTTGAAATGCATAATACCAATCGCTCTTAATGTATAGTTTTATGTTCCTTTCCTATGTACTTGCGTCATAATTTCGGATTGGTCGACAGACAAAAAGGGAAAAAAAAAGAATTAATAGCGACCTGAATTTTAACCTCACGCCAACAATTAAGATTGATTATACTCATCTCGTATTCATTTGTATACTTCCTCGTAAACATGTTTTAAAAACGGTTCCATTTTTTCGGACGGAAATGTTGACGGATAGCAAGCATATAACCTCCCCCATATGGTGAAAGCCGGTTAGGGATAATTCAAATGTGTTTCATTTTAATTCCTTTAATCAGTTAAATATTTGAAATCGAAATACATTGCTCGTACGTGTATTATTGTCCACGAACGTGTTTTGGATTCGACGATTTCGATAACTGAATTAAATAGTTTTCGGATTAAATAATCAATTTAACATATAAATATTGCACACAGTGTTTTTCTTAACGCCATATGATTCACACAATACATCGAAATACTGTTATGCAATGAAGCTTCTATACATACAATTATACGCGCCATGATGAGTAACAATTGCGCTGGCCGTCCGTCCCTATGTTTTTTCTGTCAGCCCGAACTTAAATGCGAGTGCAAACTCAGTATAATCTAAATTGTGCGAATATATATTATATGCTTACACTATAACATTTCTAGACAGCTCTTACAGACAAAATATAAAAGTGTAAAGCTGTTGATAGTCGACGCATTTTGTTCAGCTACTGTCAATGAAGACTTAACGTACTTATGTATTGTTGCGGATGCAAGTTATCTTATTAGTTATTTAGTGGTATGCAACTGAAAAGGCATTTCAAGCCGAATTCATTATGTCTTAGCGGACCAATGTTGAGTCCAATAACCAATTTTAGAATCGATGTGCCAAAATATCAGGCGTTCAATTCAATTCAGGTACCACGGTCAGTTCGGAAAAAGACTATCAAAATAACTCACTATAATTAATTGCTATGTTTGTGTTATAATTAATCAATTGTTTAGATATAGGTTTTATATCGGCTTGGTTCGCGTGGACTGATGAAGTAGTACTTTCAGGAGTGGTTGTTCTATAGTCGAAACGCCATTATACGAATAATCACCGTATAGTTGTGTTTTGTTATTTTTGGAATTGAGGCATCAACATTTAAAGCAGATGTATTGATAATATTTACGCTAATTTGTGTAACTATGTAGTTTAAAATTGTAAATGAGACAGAATTATGTATTCACTGTTTTTCCATGATATGTAAATACAGCTATTGCGGTGTTTTATATGTATTTTTTAAATAATCTTATGTATATCATGTCAGAGGACAGTCTGGGTGTTAAAGGTTCAAGTCGCGCCCAGCTTTGACACGTCATCTGAAATCATAGAAGACATTAGTGTCTACTCACACCAAATATTTTATGCCTCAATTAATGTGATCCACCCAGATATCAAGTTAACCATTTCCGTTTTCATTTTAACATGTTGATATTAAATGTGACCTTTTCGTTTCAAAATTGAACTTAATTATTCCTATACTGAGTGCTAATGAGAGTATTGAACTTAATAGATGCAAACAATTGAAATGCTTTTATATTAAAAAACAATGTTGTAGTCTGACAATTCATGAAGATTCATGTTCTGAAAATTAAAGTTGGAAATAAACAAAAAGTATTGATGTAAGCCACCAAAAGTCAATATATTGTATGCCACAGTACTATAATTTATACAAAACCCGATACAAGGTTTAAATACATGTTGATCGTGAATGTTGAGAAATGGTTCCACTGTTATAAACATTTGTTCGATTGTAAATCCCATCATTTTGTTTATGTCGTTCGTGTTGTTTTAATGGTGTATTCCTTTCAGCACAGTCATGTATTATCATTTGTGTCTGATAATATTATTGTATGTTACTGCCTTCGTTTGGCATTGGTCTGTTATAACGGTCGGCTGACGAAGTTTTCACACGAAGACAAGGCACGCAAACGCAATCAGAATTAGGACGTACGTTTTGCAAAACAAACATGTCATCAAATTAGTTTTTACATTCTGCTATCCCTGGTCTGACATGAACGCATTCAATTATCGTTTTTTTGATAACCTTATCATGTTTTTGTCTTCAAATAAACAAACAACGACATGGGAACGTAATCGAGACGACTGGCATTACGGTTCCCCAGCTCCCATTAACAACATCGATAATATAATACTTAATTTGACATTCGATCATGAATGATGAATGTCACGGCTTGATTTAATTACCAATATTTCCCGGCAATGCCCAAATTAGCGACGTCCATATCACCATACAACAAGTTTAATCTTCATTCGGTTTACACAATTGATATGGTAGCGTCGACAATACCAATACAATACCAGTACAAATGGTACACTACATGTCACATGATCATAACTAATTTTGTCACCATATACGAGGCCGCTGTGCCGCTGAGGATATGGTATCCACATTAAGCTCTGGTTGTCAAGATCTGCCCTGTAGACACCAAGTACTTGTTTTATCCACCAAACTGACCAAGAGTGATTTAGTTAACGATTTAATCGAACTTAATATAAACAGGCGTCACAAATATGAACTGGTTTTTCGCTTTTTAAGTCTATTCGTAGGCCTCTGACATCGCCTCAAATTATCGCTTGTGGGGCAACGTCTGAGACCAAACAAAGAAGCATCGCCCTTTCCTATGCATTATCTTTCTTGCCCAAGTCTTCTGGCGTTTGGGCTAAACATTATCATAATCTCTTAGTTCCTAGTTCTTTAATGCTCAACACGTCTTACGACATGTCTATGTTTGTTTGCGAGATATATATGAACATCTTAACGATGCTTATGTAACTATGAATATCTTAAATGAACAGCGTCAACAAAAAGGGAGTTTGTTTTTCCATATAACTATTTTTTTTTATTAAATGTGAAAACATTTGCATAATCTATCTGCTATATTTTAAGTATCAGAAGCACGTTGTCAATATCACATTGCTAAATGTTATTCGTAGCTTAGTGATGACAAAACAATACCATTTTATTGCATTATTAAACCTACAATCCATTAGGAACACATTGTAGACGCACGCTTCAGGATCCATCTTCCGTGATATGTGATATATCAAGTAATAGACATTACATCAATAGATATTTTAAAATTTGAAGAAAAAGAAGCAATTTCACAAATTTCACGTCAGAAAATAATGTTAATTTCAATGCGTTTAATGTGTGGTCAGTTTCATATTGCGATACATATGTGTTTGATTTGTGAAAATTATGCAACTGTTTGCTTATAGTGCACCATGCACATAAAACGAAAAAACAATGAATATATAGAAGCTACAAAAAATAAAAGTGCATTTCATATTAGCACCAAAATAGCTTTAATTCAAAACAGTTGTATTACGAACATTTGATGTGTTTTGTGATTGGCTGTAAACAAAAGAAAAGAACTTGGTCACATTTGATGTAATAACAATGTCATATTGTTTAATGTGTTGTATTATATTGTCCAAAATGAGATTTTACAAACTGTATATATACACTTGACATTAATCAAAATTTATTTAACTTATATTGTTCCTTTGGGACTCAAATATCATATTCTTATCAAACTGATATCTGAGTGTTTCTTTAAATTTTGTTGATTTTAATATAATAAAAACAGCTGTTCTTTTGATCTTATTTAAATAAAATGTTATTCTAGAATAGTCCCTTTGAGCACGTCTTAGTTTGAAAAAGGTACAGATGTATTTTACAATTCGTTATTGTTGATAATAAAGAAATGTAATAACATGTATCACATTCAGAAAACCTCCAATAAAACTTTATCAACAAGTCATTACCGTAGAAAAGGATACATGTCTACTTGTTGGTATTATGTGCATATATACAATATAATTTGCATTGATATAGTTCTGTAAAAATGTGTAAACCGTTACAATTTGTAAAGTCGCAAAGCTGATTCAACGTTACATCGTTACATTATTTAAAACAACACTCATTTTTTGAAAATTTAAGAAGGATTGGTCTAACAGTATGTAATATCACCTACACAATTAAACACACGTATTTATAAAACAAAAACACAATTCAATCTATTACTTTTAATATATCATTTCATTGGCACGTTTACATATCGCTAAAAAGCTCCTAGGAGTGGTTCGTGTTTTTTTAAGTTATTTTAACATGATAAACAAATTTCTGAAATAAGAAAATAATCACACATTCTTGCATAACCACGACAAGAGAATTACGTTTAAGAGTTCATTAGGTATTGTGTCAAATGTAACGTTGTTCTCATCAGTACTGTTTATAATCATTTGTGATCCTAACTGTCAAAACAACCGGAACATTTTGCATGTTGTCAAATGCTCCATTCGGATATGAGTATTACATATACATATACATAGACGCAACGTTTAAATTACATTTACAATTAATTTATTAAGTCATATTTATAACACAGTAGAGTGAAGGTGCATACTATTCTTATTCAATAATTCTGTAATTATAGTGTTACTTTTAAGCGTGCATAATTGTAATTTATGCGTATTCATTGTCACTGTATTATCAGATACACAATATTTATTATGCACAACCAAAATCACAGGAACAAGCAGATCAATATATATGTAAATTATGTTCTAGTTATATTCCTGTTATGTTTTGTTCCATCAAACGATTAACGCTAACACAATTATGATTGCAATCTCAATTCCAATCATCAGTTGAATTAGCATGTAGCGATAATAACTGATTGTATTATGCCCACATTATTTACAAATTATCGTTTTTTTAAGGAATTGAATCAATTGGATGGATTTTTTTTCGCCTGTGTTATAAAGTATCATTAACATTCAAGTCTTTTAGTTTGATTAGTTGCAGAATAGTTTCATTGCCTGTTTTAAGTGTAAATACACACATCTTCGCTTATCACTATTTCCTGTACAAGATGTTGGCATCACATTTTCAAAACGTATACAAAATGTCATAAGAAAGACTATAAGAAAGACTACAATACTACAACTGTTTTATGTTATCAATTTATTGTTTCATTTGTTTTTCTTTGTACTTAAACGAACTTATCACCCTTGCAAAACAATCCAATTGAATAAATTGGACGTCGAACATTTCAATACCTTTTCCTGGCTGCACATTTAATATGTGGACGCAGTTTATATATCAAATTGAGGCCGTTGGTAAATATGTTTTGAAAATAAATAAAAATACATAATGGCAGATAAAACATCTCACCTGACGTCATGCACATTAACACAACAACGTCGTTATATTTCACTTGACAGCGTAAACCCAATTATTCGGATAGCATATATGTGTATACTAATCGCGGGTTAAGTCGATAATGCACTTCGATGAAAGGATGAAGGTTTCCGATTTGTTGGTAAAGCCAAAAAGGCATTTTCATATCGCAAACATTGTTTTGTTATCGAAATAACCACATCCCCTTCATTTTAATTTAGTGGTTATGTAATTTAACACTTCATCGTAACAACATGGCTAATTATTGTTGTAAAATATTATTCTGGTTGTTTTTTTAATGCTTTCAAATTAAAGCCCAATATGTATTTCGTCATACACGTCATTTTTTGTTTACTTGCTAATGATGAGTTAAAAACATGGCATTTATGGAAGCGGGGTATTTTAGCTTACATGGTTTTGTTAAAAACTGTTTGAGCTTTAACATAATTATTTAGAAAATGTTCTCGTCTAAAATAATTTTGCTTCGATAATTTTACCATGGGGCGCTTTTATATGGCGCCTGAGCCTCATGATTAATAAAATAGCATATTCTATTAAAATCTCTTTGTAAGAACACATGTAAGTATATGAAAATATATTTCAACAACTGTTATAACAACAACAAGATAAAACCATAAACGCAAGTACTTTAATATTGTATGATTCATGCAACGTTATAATTGCCATATGTGAACATAATTCTAAACATACTAATGATTGAAATATATGCATTGGTGTAATAGTCAATTCTTTTTATTTTCATATCGCAAGAAATTGAACAAGTTCAGCATTAGGAAAAACCAGTTTACCAAGAAGATTATGTTTCTGATGGTAAACTTCGTTAATGGATTTCTTCAAAAAACTTCATTTCCATTCTTTCGTCTTCGTTTGAATACTTCATTAGACTAACTATCGAGGATATAATAAGAGATAATGTCCATAGCACTTATCACATTTTGTTGAATTCCAAAGGACATCTCCGTTTACCATCGTTATGCCGCTTACGTAATGAGCACACTTCTAGTGCGAGCAAAATTAAAATATTCATATCCTAGTTGAGTGAGTACAATCCGTTATATCTTTAAGTGTACAAATAACCTTAATTGCTGAAAATTATACCGACTTTCGGGTCGAGACACTGTTCATTTAGTTGTTTTATTTATATCTTATATTGATTAGACTGATATCAAAAACAATCTTGCGAACGATATATTTCGTAGAACGCCAATACTAAGTCTAAACTAGAAGTCTGGTGTATTGTCTTCTTTTCAATTCGCAAAAATATATATTTGGCTTTCTTAAATATTAGACATGTCTTGCAAAATGTCTATTTTATGTTGCGCATAATATTTGCACATCTAAACGATGATAATAAAACAAACTATTTATGTCTTAAATGAACAATGTCGAACAATTCGGTTTTCAAATCATGTTCATGTAAAACAAATAGTCTGATTCAATGAGATTTTTATTAGAATTTACCTGCTACATTGTAAAAGTCATTGGGACATTAGAACATTATCCTTATACCTTAAACTAAATATTTCAATGTGAAACTTCAGTTGCAGCAGCTTATCATAACCTGATATCGTTAATTATGCCAATTGACCATTTTTACAAACAGGGTGGCACAAACAAATATAAGCTTTAAAGTAGTTTTTTTGTAAATTTCAGTATGTGCTTGAATCAAAACTAACGATTACATCGCATTGGTTTCGTGCACCGAATGTAATATTTAAATACTTGTATTTACATATCGATGCATCCTCATGTTTATAGCTATATCATACATGTTTCAAAAATAAAGTAAGTGCACATTCTAAACATACTTAAATATTGTTGGAAGTGATTAATATGATATTTTATAGAATTTTCTCGGGCAAAAAAAGTTATATTAATGAGGATTGTGACGAGATAATGTATGTTATGTTAACTCATCAATGTGTAGAAATATATCACATCGAAACGTTCATCGAATAATTCCACATTATTACTGAGCTATTTACGAGTCAGTGTCCTGGATAAACCCAGTTCTTGGTGTATTTGTTTGACGATTTTGAGAAAGCTACCTCAGTGGGGATCTAATCCAGAGCGTCCTTGTTGGACATCAAAACAACTAGGCAAGGGTGACCCTTAATTATTAGACTTATAACTAGATCGATTAGATTGTATCACAATGCAAAGCAATGAAAGAGAATGCATTGTAAAATTAATTACTATTTAACTGCTAAATGGTTATGTACGACTAGATTACCAGTATCGTACCTTTCTGAGACACGATGACATGGCACCAAAACGCGTCAACTACATGTCGTCTTTTTGTAACGACCTTTAAGACATAACAGCATATAGTGTTTACATTCAGATCATCAGGCCGTACTCAGCGTGTAGGTGTGCTATATTGTTATGTAGTTATACATAAAAGCGTCCTTGCCAGAATGACTAAAGTAATACTCACTTGAAACCGATTAACAATTATGAACCTGCTTCCGGGAAAATATGAAATGAACTCGATGTCCTTTTTGACCTGATTTAATATACGATTTTAAAGAGAGGATACAGTATTTTAAAGATTTTATCACTTTTAATTGATTATACAACACTCTTTTGAAGATTGTTATAATATATCGAGTCCAGTATGGTTTTCCCGTTATCGGTTTTTACTCGTTTTGAATGTGTTGTAGAGATTAAATAACACATATCGTGCATTGTATTCACTAGCAGCGAATCATCAATAATTTTCAAGTTTCCGAGAAGGTGAGAGAGATATATTCATTCATTTTGGACTGGTAAATTACCATGCAGGGATGACAATCCTGAATGTGATAATTAATAACAACACTCAAAATGGACAGGGCAACAATCTACGGAGACAAATGCAGAAAAAAATCAAATACGGTGTGGTGTTTCCTTGAATCCCCGTTGTATAAAAAAAGTATATTTGATCTACAAAAAGACGATTATAAGGTTACATCATCGCAATAGCGAAGACAGTATATTCATTGAAATGTGTACTCCTCATATTTCGAATACTATGCAAATCATAAACATTACACGATTGTCTGTAGCATTTTGAACATAATCATGGTCATCAACAGGTGCAGTCATTGGTATATAAGTACATAAAAGATAAATCTGAATTCATGATCAAAACATAACACCATCATTTTTAAATAGCTGCATTAACACGATTATTCTTAACAATACGGAACATTGAATCGGGCTGTATCAAGGACACAATAATATATGCAGCTATGTATGTATTTAATGTATTATGTTGTCGGCTACTGGTTCAGTATTTATATTATACTATGACGTGTTAGTATTTTAATCATTATATCATTCCCCTAGATTTGCCGCGTGCTAGCGATATTGACCCTGTGGTAAATCGGTCATGTTTACGTTATAGCAGACGTCTTGTTAAACTGTAATATGTATATATTATGTAACAGACCGTCCTTATCAATCAATAAGAACACTTATAATACTTATAACACTTATACATAATACAAATTAACACTTATCATAGTTACATATCTTCACTTAATAAACCGCTCCTATATTCCTATATTCTGTTTTGTCGGCTAATGAAAAACGTAAAGTGATATTGACGGATTTGTTGGGACATGGTCCTACATAAATAACCATATAATGCATATAAAAAAAACTCAGGTTAAATAAAAACATGATACATATGTATCACGTTCTGATTTAACCTGAGTTTTTTTATAAATGAGAATAATATATCATTTAAAAAATGAGCATTTTTTAAAATGGTTTACATTTACTTATCGGGACCCTTCAAAATTAAGAAACACTATTCAATGATCGTCGTAGTCCTTTTAAAGTGTACTAACACATGCTAATCTACAAAAAAAAACTTCCCTAAAACATTAGTGCAAATGGTAGAGTGAAAATGAAGTTGTAAATTCGTCATTTTACGGATATCTAGTGCCGTTGATAAAAATACACTGCTGAACTTCTAATAAGCAAAATTAATGTTCCTTTTCGCAACAAAGTGTCAGTACAATTACGGTGGGAATCTAATAACATCCTGATTGACTATGACTGAGCAGTCCGTCCTGTACGTTGTAAAACCCGTTTTATCGAATTCACATTACTTTATCCAAGTGTTAGCAAAGTAGTGCAGCTCTCCGTAATCATTCAACAACCAATAATGTGATACTGAAAGTCCACACATAATTATCTGTAATAAGGAACATGGAAAACTTGTATGTCACAATTGAATATATACGCTTGATTGCCGATTCACATGCCGCTTCATTTCGATTGTACCCATTATTAACCAGTCTTGACGACTCACTCAAAAACTGAATCATCTAATTATTGGTGTATGCATAAGAACATATATTTGGGTTGAAATGATTATCCAAAAAACCATCCGCAGAACCAGTCCATTTTGTTTTAAATGATGACGATTGTTGTCCATACAAATGAAATGAAAGAGAAAGGATTTACATATTAAAAGTTATGTTCTCTGATTGTAGTGGAAAGAAACACTGATTTAAGCATATTGATCGAATGTATAGACCCAATATTCATTCCTGAAATGCATGGTGTACTCAAGTATTTTGATCACTACAACGATGTTTTGTGGTGTGTGGATGCAATAGTTTTGATCCCCGAACATATCGTCAAAGTTGTTCTATTTGCAGTATTAATAAACTACCGACGTGTATACTAACTTTGGGTGTTCTCCCTTGCTGGAGTTGCTGAAGTTGTACTTCATGTGTACTTATACCAAATTATATGCATCTTACGTACCCATATATGCATTGACGAATATGCCCATTGGTGTAAAGTTGAACGATGTATTTAGCAGTAATGCATTGTGACGTGGCATAGGCCTATCGCCGCAGAGACGTGACCAGTTTCGTCTATGTGATGATTGTCATGTTTACCACATTTGACGCACACAATATATTTACAACATATGACACACAAGACAGGTTTACAACCTATGAGGCACAAGATATGTTGACCACTTATGACGCACAAGCCATGTTTACCAAATATGACGTACAAGCTGTATTTATCACTTATGACGCACAACATATGTTTGTCACATATGACGCATAATATGTAATAAATAAATAAATACATTTATTTAGACAGACAAATACTGTATTGGAGACATATGCACTGTTTTTATTATTACAGCAAAATTAGTAAAAGACATATGATCATGACAATAAACGCTTCTGGTGAAAGGAACTAAATATACATGTACCATGGAAACATGTAGCAAATAAAGTAAATATGACATGTGCGAACACGTATTCCAACGCTATCTGTAGCGTTGAACTCGTCGCAAACAATGACATTCGTAAGACTAGAATTGTCTGATAGGAGCGGATTGCGATGTGATGCATTGTCAATAAAATATGTATGTACATGTATTTACAAAATGTTAATTCTTGAGAAAGAATTAATATAGATGTGGTAGTAAACACATGTGAATTTTCTCTTTTCAGTAAATACAATTTTTGATTGAACATGACATCGCAGTATCAATAATATTAACATTATTGTCAATAATTGATTAATAATTATGCAAATACTGATTTTGTAACATGTCAGTTGTCAGCCATCACACAGCCATGTGCAGCTAATATTCATACGCGTGTCATCTAATTTGGAACCTTGTTACAGCCGTTCAATTTTGCATGTGACGCTTTCGTAAATCAACACGGAATTATTCATTATTCATCATGAGTCAATGAAGCTGAGCTAACAGCGTTCATCCAATTCCAATAATTAGACAATTAATGTTCTTATTGAGTTTGCATGTCGTTAATTTCCTGTAATGAATGAAATATTTGTTTATTGATTCCGTTCAGCTGACCTAAAGCAGGTTTTGTCTAACAATAAATTCGGACAATAAAAGCTTAACACTGTCACATTTGTTCATGTGGCCGTCTCCATTGTTTGCAGCTGACGAACAGTGTGATAACGAGCCACACGACCAGAACAACAATGCTGGTCTATCAACTTTCTGAAGTTCTTACTACAAGTGGTACATATAAAAGACTTAAAGGAAAAAGAAGTGTAACTTACAAATAACAATATGAGGTGAATCAAGCTCTCCGCATCTGAATGGAAGGTATTTCCGGAAGTAAGAGACTTCAGTTTAAATCCGTGACTTGGTATATTTAGAAATAAGACGCTGACCGATATAATGTATAGCATCTTTGCAACCCGAACCTGAGGAAGTTTACGTATGCTAGACTGATGACCATCCTCGTTGTTTGTTTTGATTGTTCTTTGCTGTTTCCTCTTGACCGATCGAACAATGTACCTGTATTAGAGAGAATTCACATAATTGAAATCCTTAGCATGTAATTGCGTGTTGTATGTATGTTAGGTTTATTCACTTGCTCAATCAGCAAAAGGAAATTTAATTCAATTGATATATTCATAAATACTTAGTATTATACCGTTTTTGCAACATTCAAGAGCCAATTAGTTACAAAAGCAGGTTCCTTTTGCCTTCTGTCAAGTTTTTGTAAACAAAATGAGATTGATGCTAAATCATTATTCGGTAAAAAACAAGGCATTACTTACTTTCTGGTGTGATTGTTATATTTATTGGGATCAATTGCATCTTTACCATGAACCATATTTCGTACCGAACTTGTTATATCTTAATACAGCTAGTATTTTTTATACCACGTATAAATTTTTTTTTCAAACAATACTTATGATCCTATAATATAGTAAAAACAATATTATGCTCATATTGTTTTCGCGAAGCATCAATGAATTATTCGCGAACTGAAACGTGAACTACACTATCAATATAATCGTTATATTGCTCAAAGCTACGCGCTGGAACTGTCTTTTAATTAAACAACTAATATTTATATAATACAAGTAGTAAATTATCAATATATATGCTTAATATCACGTAAAGCTCACTTAAGCAATCGTACTGGATTCTTCATGTGCACTTGCATTTAATGGAAAATACCTCTGTGATTATTGGTGCCACCACATACAACACCAGGGCTGTGACGAGCAGCACCACCGCCACAGCACGTGCTCTGAACAACGTGCAAATCTGTTTGATCTTGGTTGGGTGACATATGGCTATGAACGTCTCCGCGGTGATGCAGACCACATACTTATAATATAAAATCGATGCGCGCTACACACAAATGTAAAAAACTATAAACTTATTTAATTCATTCATTGAATGATATTCGATCTCCAAATAGTGAATATAAGTTATTATCCGTTCAATTAAAATATAACAAATACAAAATCAACAAAATATAAGAGGTATGTTTTGAACATATTAAACAGTTTGGTCGATACATGTTTATTTATTTATTTACATATATCTTGTAGAACCCGGCCAAATATGTTCCAGTTCATTGTACTACTAATTAGGTCGAACAAAACTGTGTTAAGAAAGCAAGCCATGTTTAGTTGTAAATGATTTAAAATAAGAAAATATGCCATATATTTATATGTATATATTAGTATACAATAAAAAAAAATCACAGAGAAAATAAGTTCAACGTGTAATTATTGTTTCAGTAATTGTTTATTTCCAGTTTATCCAAATCGACCGTTCTTTAAAATGATGTATGTTTTGTATGTACTTCAAACGCATGTTGTTAGTGTATATGTATTTTAATGACGATGAGCTTTACATCCTGAAGTTAAAATAATCTATTCGGTTCTGTTCTGTTCTGTATTACACATATACACATATGAAATCCAGTTGCATCAGCAGGCTATAATTCTTTGCATACATATGAGGTTTTAATTAAACCTTCGTGCATTACGACACTTGACAAAATATAATGACGACCACAAACACCACGGAATAAAACTACGGACACCGCCTTCGGACGTCCAATCCCAGCATTGAACTGAACCTGTTTTAGTGCGACGAAATACTCACATTTGGCATAGATCGGTTGTTTAATAATTATATTTTGTTCACAAAGAAAATAAGTTCGACATGTAATTATTGTTTCAGTAATTGTTTATTTCCAGTTTATCCAAATTGACCGTTCTTTAAAATGATGTATGTTTTATGTACTTCAAACGCATGTTGTTAGTGTATATGTATTTTAATGACGATGAGCTTTACATCCTGAAGTCAAAATAATCTATTCAGTTCTGTTCTGTTCTGTATTACACATATACACATATGGAATCCAGTTGCATCAGCAGGTTATAATTCTTTGCATACATATGAGGTTGTTATTTAACCGTCGTGCATTAAGACACATGACAAAATATAATGACGACCACAAACACCACTGAATAAAACTACGGACACCGCCTTCGGACGTCCAATCCCAGCATTGAACTGAACCTGTTTTAGTGCGACGAAATACTCACATTTTGCATAGATTGTTTTTTCAGAACATTTAAGTGTAGACCAAAGTTGTACTTTGTGTACGGTAAATTAAAATTTGCTTGATTTTGATTGTCCGTTCACTGAAACTATAAACATATATAACATGCACTTTGTATAGAAAATTCCACACCCAGTTTATTTTTTTTTCCATATTAACACTACTAAACACGTGTTATCAAAGAACGTAGATGAACGTAGATAAAACTCCCTCGGTGAAGAAGGATATATATATAATCATTGATATTTTGCTATCAAAGCATAACCTGTCAACAAAGACGTATTGAACCGTTTCGAACGTAGTCTTCACGCTCGGAGAAGTAAGCACCATTATTTAATTATACATATATACTTTACTATCTTTTGATGAATGCGTTTAGCCTTATAATATTTGAGTAGCATTAATCATTTGATACGCTAGTTTTGAGAACATATTTCTCTCGGATTAAACACATTTGATCTCATATTTTGAATGTAGCGCTTTAGAAAATAAATGTTAACGTACGAAGCTTACTTTAGTTATTTAAGTTTTTAAATATTTAATTATTGATTTACATACAAGTTTATGATATACTGAACTATACCTGTTAGACGTACAGTAGTGCATGACATGCATGACACGTGCACAATCTGGAAATGCACTGCATTACTTGTCTGAATATAACTATGTATATACATTTTTTCAGTTACACTCGTTGCACGTGCGCATTTCTTACATATAGGTCCTTACTTATAACTGGATTAAACTTGAAAGAATGACATACTTTAAGGCACAACTAAAGTTGGGTAATATAAATGGACGTCCATATTACTATAATTATACTTTCTATTGAATTACAAATAAAGTTCCAAAAAGGAATGTGTGTCTTTTTTCTTTTTTGTATTAAGTAAAGGATATTATCCGACGAGTTGGAAAACATGTACGCCCTTCCCAGTCTTACCATATGGGGAGGAATCCAAAGACGTATGTGAGGTATACGATAATGCGACACACTGCCGGAAGGTGATTTGCGGGGTATCCCAGCGACTCAATCCAAACCAGTAATAGGCCTAAATGCATCCCTGTGTCCGCCGCTAGAACGGACATTAGAAAAACACTGAAGGATACTTTGTGCATCTACTTGTCAACCAGTATCAGGTATATGGATGTCAGATTTCCGACAAGTCCCACCAGTACAATTATTGAAGCACGTAATCGTACAGTAACTTGTAGACGGTCAGGCTGTCTGTCTGATTCTCAGCTAATGGGTCCCGGCTGGAGTTGCTAGTGTTGCTCGCGCTCATGACTAGGATGTGATCCATCACAGGAACCAGATGCTGCTCGGTTGTTTTATGAAGCCCTTAGAATGGGTCTACAAGAACAGGTCGAGTAACATTAAAAGAAACATAGGATGTTGCTCCAGTTACGTCAGCTGTTCGAGTACGATATTTACTCTTGGCATATTTGTATGATATATAAACATGATATTGACATCATACACTGCGACGTGTCATTGGTCTGTAATGTATATTGAATACATTTCGACAGCAGAGTCATTTGTCTACATTGTATACAATAAGAAGAATGAAAGCTGTCCTTATGTTACACAAGACTTAGAAAGTTCTCAATTGTTTCTATAGTATGCACAATACGGGCTGATGATATGCAATGCACGGGTATTTACGATGCATTACACATAAAGTGGTCCGCTTTCAAAGTCGTCACCTACGAGAGATTATTGGACACTGCGAAATACGGACATCATATGGAGTATCTTGTATTTTATAGTGGAAATTTTCCAATAGTTTGAAAAAGCATTTATAAAATATTATTTACCCTAGATGTTCTTATTCGAGTAAGATAAGGGGAATCGCACAGTTTCGTCTTTATAAAATAAACAATACAATGTATACAATTAATAATTACCAAATAAGTATTAGCAGTATTCTATTGATTTTGTTTTTGTAATTTGGTTTATATGTTGTCAGAAACTATTTCAGCACTGCAAAATGTAACGTTTATTTTCAAGTATTTGTTTACTGAGAATTAAATCGTGAACAATATGAAACTCCAACGGCGTTAGCAACAGAAAGCTTTTTATAACAAGCAAAACGCCTTGAATATATTGTGAGAAAATTAATTTAAAAGCAATGCGGCACAACGATTTCTCTTAAGTATCTTATTTGATCCCCATATATAACATTACCTCGTCATAAAATTAATAAACTGCAGTCTTCAAAATAAGTATCTGGATTTTGTCACATGTATTTAATCACTATTATCTTGGAAAACAAATCCAAAACAGGTACATGAACGTTACTACCAATTTTCGTGTATGAGACGAAAACGCCGTACAAAACTGTTTTCCAATGACGATTTTCCAAAAGCGGCGCTTAGATACTAAACAGCAATAAACTGAAATAAACCTTACAAGACAGGTTTCGGCTGAGTCTATGGAAAACCGTCATCAGACAGTTAATTCAATTTTATATCCTACAAACTAGATACATGTATCGATCTCGCGTGTTGTCACTTAGGGAATAATTGATGAACATGTCGAATATGTGCCTATTAATAGACCGAAAGTATATTGCACAGTGTTTGCCTTGTAGCAAATCTGGCTTAAATATACATTATTTATATTGATGAAACCAAAATGCTTAAATAAGATGTTGCATTGTACGTAGATTCGCATTTGGTATTAAAAAAACGTGTTGAATCTGATTTTATTATCCATAAACGATTATTGAATTCGTCGTTGTTAACATATGCAACTTATAAATAAAATACGTGTTTTTTTCACTCTAAAATTGTGTTCATAAATCATTTTCATTTATACTAGTTAAAAGACAATATNATTAATAACTGAACTATTTTTATATTTATGTTGCGACGATGCGCTTACACATATGAAGCTTTAATATCAAATGCCTACGTTTTAAAACAGTCTATACCTTCTAAACATTAAAATAAATAAAAGATGAAATATCGTTGTGCAAACCAAATTTGCAATCCGATGAATAATACAAATCTTTTATTTTAATTTCACTGCCGTTATAGTCGAACGTAATTCTTTAGTCAGAAATTCACTTCTTTACTAGAATGTTCAGTGAAACAAATGTAACGAATGACTATGTACGCTGGAAAGTCTGCGAGAGTGGTTTCCAATAGAGAGAGCAGCAAAACAGTGCGCTTGCAAGGCTCGCTATATTCCGAGCACATCCCACAATGAAGGCGTTCTCAATATGCACGTTTTAAATCGTCTTCTACTAAAGGCGATAGACGTTAGTGATCACGCAACGAAACAGAAAACAGTGTACATGTGGTATAAACAATAAGCATATACTATCATAGTGCACCAACATATAAGGGAATGAGTTAATACGCTTCACGCACATACACATGTATTATCAAACCATTTGCAACACGAAACAATCTCAATTTAGCATAACTATATTTTGATACTACATCTGCAGTACAGTTGGACTCCAGAAGTCATTTAAGAATAGAGGACGATGATCTGTACAATCTGTACCGTGTAGTATGTGATTCTAAGCCTCGAAATCATGTTTGCATTGAACATTCTAAGACAGTGGCCACATATTTGATAAATGTTGTGTTGTATGTAGTGTGCTGTATTTGAAAGGCAATAGGTTACGTGTCTTACAGACAAGTGTCTCACAGACACGACTAACGGTTAATTGTTACAAGAATTCCCCTCTTTTCATGTTTCTGTAATTTCAATACTCCTATATTTATTGGTATGAGCGATGAGTCTTTGAATGGATAGCAAACAGTTGTATATGCTATGGATTCTCGATTGAGGCCGCCGAATCGAGTTAGTGCAAATGCTTATGTGTATTAAATATTACTTTGGTGATGGGACGCAAGCAAACGATATAAATTAATACAATGCAATCATGACAATATCTGTTAATACGCTCCCACCATCATTATGGACCAATCCATATTAATTATTAGTAAATTGAACAAGTTAAAATAATTGAATAAGTTAGCTGAATTGTTTCATACTTACTTAGAAAGTTATCGGAAATAAATACAAAATAAATACCATACAACACAAACACATTGTTTAAATTTTCGTTGATTTAATATATAAGTAAGAATTCAACAATATGATTGTTTCCCATTAATCTTATAATCTTAGTGGTATTTAAAAACAAAGTTGTATTTGTTTTTGTATCATGAACACATAATCATTATCAACATTCCAAATGTACACAGCTGTCAGATTTCTATCACTTTTGATATATTTTTATTATTTTTATTTTTTGGTTTTACAATTATTGGTGCGTGATTCCTTGTTGTGCTAGGGATACTTTTATGTGTAAAAACAATATAGATCTACTTCCGAATAAAATATTTGCAAATAAACAATTCAGCTTATTATGTCTGTATTTTATAAACTCTTACATGTGCAGAGTGTGCATTTGATTGAGTACACAATATGTCGTTGTTTCCTATATAAACACTCAATAACTAAGTAACACCATCCTCAGTTATTCTTTTTTTAGAAATGTTCGTTGTAAATAGATTGAGGTACCCTCGTGAAACGTGGATAAAAAAATAATCACATCAATGTATAACTTGATAATGCAAATATCTAGATTTAGTTCTAACTATCGAAAAGTCTTACTAGTGAAAACACATCAGATTCTGCAAACAAATTACACAGCAATTCAATATACGTACATTTGGCATGAAGTATAAGGATGAGACACATTGACTTTCGGCCTGGCTATACTACTAAAGAAATCGTATCAATCTTTTTAGTACGACAATAACAAGGCGGTAAAATGAGTTTGATAGTGTCAGTAGTTGTTTTATTGATGAATCGGATGTCTGAAGTAACGATGAATGTAAGCATGAAGACACTGGTTTAAATTAAGTCTTGGGTATTTTATCAGCATACGTTTTTAATGACATTGACTGATGAAAATAGACAGACCAATTTGGTAAAGCAGACATCCGTGTTAATTAATTTACAATTATTTCGATACGTAGAAAACTGATAGAATTGTTCAAGCCACAAAGTACAATTTGCAACGCTGCATACAAACCGACCGACATGGTGATTCCAGAAATGTCACACAAACTTTGTTTTCGGGGAATACAATTGCGAAATAATTACCGGCCCAGTGTTGGTTAATGCGGTGATAACTAACGATGTTGCGTTTCAATGTGGTAGCCAGAATGGTTTTATAACGAGTATCGGATCGACCAACCACTGAGTATTAACCCATTAACCAACACTTGGTCATACATTATTTTTTTCTACCACGAATTAATATATTTCGTATTTATTATATAACAACAATTTTAATATAGTATTTGCCCTTGTTCCGTGAACCACACACATACATTCGATTCCTTGACGTCAAAAAAAAATACGTCGGCTTCATTCATAAACACCAAGTTATTAATCCAAGTGACGTTATACGTTTTGCTGAAACAAAGTGAACAAATTATGAACATAACAGAACTGAATCGAAGTTGATAGTTAATAAAGGCCACCGGCCCATAATTTAATGTTAAACAAAAGCATGTGCAAATAAGTTGTGCTCCAATACTAAACATATACACATATTTATACATATTGTTTTGTTACATGCGTAAGAGGAAGTTAGGATATACATGACAGATTATTATTTCAACCAAAGTTACACATATAATGGTTGTAATCTTATCATATAATGTGTCTCAGTTCTTTTTCATTTGATTTCCTCATTTAATTATAAAAATGTTCAATGTTTTGTTAACAATTGCGCAACGGATGTGGTTTTGTTGTTTGTTGCGGAATAACCCACACTTGTTTTCCTACTTTGTCTGAATAAAACAAGTGATGGGGCATGGTCGAGTTATACAATCTTAACTTCGTTTACTACGTAAAGTGATGTCAGTGTTGCATGTCGTTTTATTTTTGAAACAGTGAACGAAAGTGCATTTTATTCTCGGTACATTCACTTTTATTTTTTATTATAGCATGTTTTAACGCAATTGGTGATAACTTATGTGAATGCATCAAATAAATGGAATGAACTTAAACGTGTCTTGACATATATCTATTTTGAAGGCTCAATATGCGTGTTACCCATCTGTATACATTTATTCTTTTCCTGTAGGAATACAAATGAAGTTTGCAATTGGACCAAAATTACATGGGCATGTGTTGTGATATCTCGAATGCAAGGTTCTTAAAGTTCACCAATATCTTGACAAGATTGTCGAATTCGGCAAAGAGGCAATCTGCATATTTACAAGCCTTCTACAGAAAGTACATCATCAGTTACCAAGATATCCGGCCAGTGAGCAGCATGAAATGAGAATAACACGGTATTTGTCAGGAAAACCAAAATTGACGTTTCGCATGTGTCAATACTGTCAACATCTGTTTATGCATATTTATATGAATGACGTATACTGCTAAAATGCATCGTTCTTGTTTTCATCCAAATGTCTAACTTGAAAACAGTCAACAATGTACATTGCAGAAATACTTTTTTTATATTAACTTCCTTTTGATATATAGTTGTTCATTCGTTTTTCAAACTGCTAAACTGAAAATCGAAATTACGTATGTTTTACACTACAGACTGCTATCGTTTATGGCGCTTGATTACTTATGTCATGGTAACAATTGCATCTGTCAAATTGCGCGTTCTCTTTTATGAACACCCTATTTTGATTAAACATTGGACTATGACAGAGTTTAAAAAACATACAAGATTTGAAATTTTAATATATATACATTCTGCATGTGAAGCTTGGAATAAAGAAGCAGCGAGTCTTGCCTAATATATAAAATACGATAGGGCTGTAATCCGGGTTTTTTCTGTTTAGCGTACCTCCTCGCCTTCTTTTCGTTTAAGAAATAATATAATATAATCGCTACAACTCTGCGTTTTATTCGGCGATACATATGTTGTACGACGTTTGTCGTTTTAAAAATAACGTCTAGAATAATTGAAGTTAATATTTGAAAAAGACATTATACGTTGTTTGTGTTTCTTAATTTGTGCCTTAAAATACTTTAATTTGGTATGAAATTATTTGTGATTTTGAATCATATACAATTAGCAATAACGTTGTTTTTCGATCAATATGTCAAACCTCCAAACATTGACTGACATAAATGCCTACTAACTAGAAACTGTGCATTCGCGTGTATGCCATTTATACTTTATTCGTACACATAAGAATTGTAACGCGGTAAGTATTTATAAATAAAAGTGCAAAATAACATTGTTCTTACATTTAAATATTGATAATATTATCCAATATTATTGTGGGTAAATGATTGCCCACATAAAAAGATTATATACCAGCTTTATTGTATATATATGTTTATACCCATATCAAGTGTCAAGACGTCAAATCAAGTTATACATATATGTATGAACTATACAAAGTTTTAACTTTGATTGGGACATTGCATTTATATCTTTATATATAACTGACACAGTTTGACAGGGTTTTAGTATAAATAATATGACTTTTGATATGACTAATGAATTAAATAACTGACAGTTATTTTACCCCCACAAACCGCTTTAACAAAATCAGAGCATTTGTCAAATAATGCTGCATTTTGACTCTTGATATCCAAGTTAGAAGTGTTATGTTACAATGTTATTTTTTATGAAAATGACCTCTCTTTCGTTTAGATTAACATTCAATGTGAATTTAAACATCTTATAACGCATGGCACAGTTATAAAACGAACAATATTTATTTTAACAAAAAAAATGCTTTAGCCCGGCTTTTGACCTCTTTAGTTTGACAAGGCGTATTATTTAGATAAACATTTGTACCAAGTTATTGCGAAATTCTTCATTGTATGGTTACGTTAAAAAGAGAGAAAACCGTATTGCGACAGTAAATTACTGAATTGAAACCTTTCCATGAACTATTTGCTTTGTCCTAGCAGATATCCAGGTGGTTATTGCCTACGGCACCACCATCTCCCTGTGTAAAAATGTGTTAGATTTATATATATCATGGTCAATGCATTACGTTCAAACTTGACATCAAAGGAAACCACATGGTTGTTGTGAGCGACCGAATGCAATGTTATGTTATAGAGCAGGAAAGTCAATATAATCATTTTGACAACAACATTATCAAATATACTAATTGTATTAACAACTAAGTTATAACTACACGAATTAAACTAATAATGTACTAGAACATACAGCAACTTCCTGCATTAAATGGTCTTCCTTTACAAATGGTTAATAAGTTTAATTTACGATGGTCGTATTCAAATAAAATATACATTTTATCCAATCTTATATCAGCACCTGCGTGCCTGTAGATTTACGACACCAAAACTATAAGTGGTATGTACTTTATGTTATTACTTCTTGTTCCGCAAAATGAAGACAACCAATCAGAGGCCACTGTCAAAATGATTAGTGACTCATTTAATCTGCTTTTTTATCGTGTTCTTCGGTATTGCAACACATTAAAATGCCAATAATATCAATAGGAAACTTTGGTTAAATATGTTCGACTTTTATTTATCTGACACTAAATCTAAGTTTAGCAAGATAATATCGATTCAGATTTGCAAAAAATATGTTCAAGAGCCAAATGACATATGCAATATACGGTAAGCGTACATACGAAATTGGAATATCCGGATACTGGGTAAATATTCGCAAAGTAAGTCAGTATCCGAACAGTCGCAAACAAATATTATATATTTGTGTAATACTATATTGTTCGTGTATAAGGCGTGCGATTGACCTGTTGTTCACGTTTATTGATTAAATCGACACAGACTATAGGCATCTGCAGACGGTCTGTTATCATGCCCAGACGTGTAATACACATGCTCAATTAACGGTTAACAAGCGATTGTACTTTCAAACGCCATATACATTCACATGGCTGAAATTCAAACAATATGTCACAATTATTTATGTCAATTAGGTGCGTACTCCTTGTCAATACCTACTTTTCTACAAAGTTACGGTATCAATTATAGATGTTGCAAGAAATTGAACGTACACTTTAAGTTGTCACATATATGAATAAACTGAAAAAAACATGTTCATATGTATTAAATAACTTCCTTGTTCTGTTTAAAATTTCACAATAATCTGACAAAAATGGTCATCATATCAATACGATATATCGCGAGCAAAACCATGACCATGTCTGGAGTTTCACTTCTTTAAATTAAAGATTAAGGTCACAGTAGAAAAATAAATGTTTTGCATATTCCTCACACATATATCACGAAAGTATATGTTCGTGTCAGACACATAACATTGGCGCGCAGAATGGGATTTCCACAAAAGATGGCACAAATGACAATCATATCAAGACAAGGTGTCGTGTGCAGAATCTTACTGCTGCACATATGCATACGGTATATCGTGATAGCCTAACAGTCTACACCCAAGCATCGTATCTGATGGACTGATTTCAGTATTGTCCATGCAAGACAAAATGTCACGAAACTTTACTATAAATCACGGTACAATTGTCATAAAACATGGCAGAGTACTAAATCATCAAAACTGCATGCTGCAATTATAGCTTTTTGAATGAAAATACTACTATCCGGGAAATAAAACAAGCCACGTTATTAACGGCTGACAGTTATAAGTATTGAAACGCCTTGTAACTAATAAAATCCATTCGTATTTGATCAATCCATTAATAAATAATGGCATATTTCACTCAATGTATTTGCACTAACTACTAACATAATACGTTGTATGGTTAATGATATAAAGAACGTCAAGTATCAATGCACATGCAACAGGTCATTATCAGAAAGAACTATTGCATCAACGTTACGAAAGAAAAATACTCTAAGAAGATTTTTCAATATTATGATACACAAGCACCGTTGAAGACACTGTTAACAAATAATAAAATGTGACACAGTATACAGTAGTTTATGTGCGATATCAATTTAAAAAAACAATCTAGATGTTGATTTAAATATATTATTGACTGAATTAACAAGCACAAGTGTCGGACTTTTTTCCACCATTTATCTCTTGTTGCATACATAAACCAAATTTCAAGTCAAAATATGTCCATGTTTTAATTTCATTATTGAACATGTCATAGCTTACGGTAGTAAGCTCAGTGTAAAACAAACGAATCATAAACAATTCAATTTCCATTAACTATTCATTTCGATCACTACCGCTACATTTAATTATTTTAACACTCACCATTATATTTTGCGTGGCTCTTTCCTATGATACGCCATTGCAAATTTTAATTTTAAAGGTTAAGATTGCTAGTTATGCATTATTTTCAAATGATATGTTAATTACAATGATAAGTACAACTTGCGACATAATTCAACCTGCGGTGTCGAGTGTTTTCGTCACTTATGATACAAGCTGTTTATTTTTTAAATTTGCGAAGTATGATACAATACCGACAACAATGTTTAATTAGTTAATTAATGAGGTGGAAGTGGTATAATGCGGATGACACATCAGGGAACAGCTGTGAACCTCCGAGGCGTATTTGTTTCTGGACAAAGTGAAATTCGCCGATGATACAAACGGCAGAACGAAAAAAAGGAACTATTTGTACTAACAAGAAAAGATTTGTTTTTACTCTATATCATTCTGTAACACAAACAAGCACCGCTCATTTCTAAATATGTCGCATAACTAATGGAATGCTATGCTATAACTGTTTATTCAATGCTGTATATTTTCTATGAGACGTCGGAAGCGATTCAAATTGCCTGTTTTGTTATCGTGATTCTCCATATTTTTAAAATGAAAGAAATTGATTTACATGCAATGTTTATAGAATCGCCCTATTTGCTCTTATCACTGCAATGCAAATATTCGACAAACTAGCGAATTCTAATGCAAACCCATTTGGAGTTTGATTTGATTTATGGGTAACATTTGCTTCTTAAAGGGACCTGTTCACGGTTTGGTAACTTGACAAAATTGAAAATAATTGTTTCCGATTTGCAAATTGTCGTTGTCATTTTGTAATTTGCGATGAAACAATAATATTGTACATTAAGCATGCTCTAAAATATCCTTTGCATGCATCTTTTCACGATTAAAAAACCTTACAATTATAAAGCGTTACAAACGCGAAACGATTGAATAATTTGGAGAGTTCTGTTGTTATCGTTATATTTTGTGACATTGCGTATATAAAGTATAAAATACGTAGCAACTTTATCATCATGGATGGCCGAGTGGTTTAAGCGTTAGACTTTTACTCAAAGGGTCAGTGGTTCGAGTCCAGGTTTGGATAACTTTTAATTTTATTCTTGTGTTATACTTGAGCTTTTTAGTCCCGATGTTTACATTTATCAATTTAAGGCATTTACTGACACATTTCAAAACATGCCAAAATCTCGGAACAAGTCTTTTAAAGTAAACTAGTTTAAATAAAAATTCTGTTGATAGTGTGCATACCGTCCAATATTGCTACGGCATTTTGTATGAAGAGCCGTACATACGGTATAATAGTTATATAATCAAATTACACAAAGCAATGCAGACAAAACGTATTTCAAAAAAGTGTTGCATTCTGAACCTTATCGTATAAATAAATAAAAGTCCGGCGATCCCTTTTAAAAACGGATAACTATTTGCTACGATTTGTTGGATGAACGCATTCGAAAATAAATGAGACAAAATGAATGAAATAATTCAGGGATCCAAACAGCTTCCTGTCACTTCTCCGTACGTGTTTTGCAATTTAAGTGCGCAGTCCAGAAAAATCAAATCTCTAAATAATAATTCACTATATTAATTTCACAAATTTGGACAATCTAGACAAATATCAGCATACAATTATTTACGGCGCGACTTCCTTAACAAACTATATATGCGACATTGTCGTAATAACATAAATTTATCGTTACAATAATAATGCACGGGTCAGAGCAAAAGTCAAGTTTAGAAATATTATATCTATCTAGTGTATGTACGTTGCATTTTGTCGGATACTGTTTATAGAACCCTATAATGTTTTTTTTACAGATCTTCTATTGTGTTTGTATTTTGTTTGAGTTAATTATGTTTGTATTGGTTGCATTACACAAGAAACAAAGTAGCACTTTAGATAATTACACCCATTACTCAATATCTTCTATCATAACGAGATTACAGACACATTAGTACTGTCAGTACGCATAGTAAACTAATCCTCAGGTCTACGCCTTCCTGATGTTCTCGGTTATTGCGTTTACCTTCTTACACTAGAAGCTACTGTGTCGTTAATGTTGTGTTAGGACAAAATAAATTCCAAACATTTCCGTTCTTGTAAACAAGTTTGTAACCCGTTCTTCAATTACCGAGGGGCCTTAATTACCACTTGCTTTGTAAGGAATATAAAGTAAACAACAATATGAGTACTATCAATATAATCAATATATTATCAGTCAAGTCCTGAAAGGTATTCTGAGGGAATCGCGTGTGCGTCTACATGCAGATGAGCCTCGCTCTGTGAAAAGGGGGTTTACTGCATGTACATAAAGTGTCCTTCCACATTAGCCTGTGCAGTCCGCACAGGCTTAACAGGGACGATACTTTCCGCCAGTATTGTATTTTTCGTTTAAAGAAAGACTATTCTTGACAAAAATCCAATTTAGCCTGCAAATGCATTTAACCCCATTTTCACAGAGCGAGATTCAAATCATTTAAACAATGGTGCACTCATCTCAGTTAATGCTTAGCTAGAACAGTGAAATAAGAATTGACTTACACGCGCACAAGATCTGTTCAAATCAAACCGAATCAATCACTTTTGTATTGAAATGCTATCCTTAGAAAGATAGAACTCATTTTGTATTGCTGTCATAAAAGCATTGCGCAAACTATAGTCTTTAAATTGACAATTATTTTGTTTTAAGTGTTGTTATGATTAAATCGTGTACGCTTAGAAATGTTTTGTGAATAACTCTGGGTGTGAGGTTTGTTTTTCCCTGTGTCGGACGAACACTTATCATACATAAAGAACCACATTCTCTAATAAGGTTTTTCGCCTGCTGGTGTACCTGAAGTTTCTCGTTTTAATGTAAAATGTAAATGCATTTCATCTGTAAAATCGAAAGCTAAGCAGTATACCAGCACCTAACCGTCGGGTGGACAACAACACGCTCAACGCGGATGGATTTCGAAACTGATTGTATTGAATACACACACAATAAACGACACGCCGACACACCTAGGTGAGTAAAATTGTTACTATGTTTTACTTTTCGCTTACATGCCGCTTGAAACAACAGATTACAACAATGTCGAAACACCACTTAGACAAATAGCTTACAAACGATATAATGTGTAATACACATGTATGGTTTCGCTTGACCATTAACCTCTCTCATCACTGTTGCAAAATAGCGTTTATCATTCCGAAGAGCAGAACGAAATGCCAAGAAAGCCAGCAAGAAATTTACATATTGATAAGATCGGTGATGTTAAATGCGGCTGTAAACAAGTCTGATCATGGTTATATTTGAGAGAACAATATATGTTATGGTGTGATGTATTTTTTTTTAAATATATTAAGAAATGCATAATGCAATCAAACGAAATTAATAATAAATATACATATTTAGCAGACATCATACATTCGTTATATGCTACACACACCTAAAATAATAGTAAACATACTATGAACCTTAGGTTAGATATCGACAGACGTACGACAGTTTGAGTTTACCAGTGACAGAAAACATCGAATTTAAATAAACGACAAAGATATAACACAAATGATAGTTTGACAATGTGCCGTTAAAGATTAAATCTCCAAACATAATTGTTTGACACATGTGACCACAATTAAATTTTAAAAAGAAATTGTAAGATAAGCATTCTGGACAAGTTTCATCAAGACTGAACCCAAATTGTGGTATCTGGAATAGTACCGAGCTTAATGTTGACGACACACGAAGCACTTCGACGGAAGTCGAACAAAAAATGATCACAATAGCTCACCTTCAGCACTTAGACTAAAGCGTGCTCAGAAGAGCCACAATAAGAACACACTTTTTTTTCAAAATGGGTATTAACGGAGATGTCACGCAATACCTGTATGGCAAATTTTGTTTCTCACGCGAATCAAATTATGACATGGTCATACTCCATGTTTACAGGTTTAATCAAAATAACCTTCTTTATTGACAAATTTCTAATCGGTTCATCATCGGTACTTTATGGATTTTAACATCAGTTTTGCAAACTCTAGATTTTACTGACATGAAGACACTTTAACAATAACTATTTACGCAATCCTGTTACAATGGTTTTATATTTGGTAAAGTGGTACTCAAACAGAAAGTGTTTTTTGTAAAATATCGGACGCATCTTTACAAGCAGGTATCTAAATCGCCATTTTATTCAAATAATCATAATTTTAAATCTTACAAAATGTCTCATGGACGGTTTTATTGTATGTTTTCAAATTCAAACTAAGCTATTTATTGTATTGTCATTCACGTGTGCGTAGTTTTGATGAGTTTACCATCAAAACATAACAGTTGCATATCAACACAATTAATCATCTTGATGATATATTATGTGTACATATTTCGATTCATGGCTTATATGAAGTAAAATACACTATGTTTATCAAAAGCTTTGCTACTTAGTTTTCATTGAGAACTGTCGAAAATCTAGGAGTAAAATGTATTTCAGAAAGATGTATTTTTCTCATCAGACAACAGCCAGTATTCAGTTTGAGTTAAAAGCAAACTGAGTGAGTGCCGTTCTTAATATTATAATGACCAATTATTATGACTATTAAATTGTATTTTAGGTAAAAGGTTGCTTCCGGTTGATTATAAAAACAAAATTGGTATCCGCTGCTTGTGCATTCGCTCTACATTTTCTTAACTGAATCTGTAAAACAAAGATTGATTACCTACTGTTGCTATGCTGGATACATTTATTTCGATCAGTGTGTTGAGTAAAAATATGCCCGGATAGAATTCGTTACTGCTATTGTGCACAGTAACAATTAAAAAAAAATAATAGTGTTGCTTACAGCTGAGTTAAACATGTAAGCAACGCAATACACACTCATAGTATGCCATTAGGAACCGCAAAAAAAGTAAGCATTTATAAAGTCTAGTTCATGCACATACATACTGTATGCTGTTTTCCCTATTATTAGATTATACATTTAATGTATTTCCAACGTGAATATAATTGTATAAATTACTCTGCCATAGAACGTTCATAGTTTTGGATGGTTACTTATAATACATATATAAATATAATTGTTAAATTATACTTCTCAAATGAATAAAGCGTCGCTTGAAGGTAATAATTAAGTTTTCGTAAATGTTGCTGTGTGATTTATAATGGCGTGATTATTAGAACAGGTTAATGAGGATATTAAGGAACAATTAAAATGTTAGCTATTTTATCGCAAATATTATTTGTATCACACAGATTATATTCTGATTCTCATGAACTGTGAAATTTTGCAAATGTCTACAAGTTGCAACTTGGAATCAATAATTACCGGTGCGGAAATGTACCCTGCTGAGTGTTCGTGACTCTAGTACGGCGTTACAGTGTAATTTTCAAATTTCGGTAATTATCCGTACATTTTGCCTCTAATGGAACCTTCTATCTGCGCATTCGAGTATTGGATTCAATATGCCGACTATAAAGTTGGTCCATTTAGGGTATTACATATTATAATTAGTTGTATACTTCTTCGATAAAAATGATAATTTGTTAGGTTGTCCTGCAATGATATTTATCCAGAACTGATCATTCTAGTTTTTTTTTAATACGTATATTAAGTAGATGTCTGTCAAGTTCCGCATATATGCAGTGTCTTAGCGTCGATGTTTTGTTACGTTTTGTTACTAATTTTAGGTAACCATGCAATGATACGTTACATTTTTTTGCGAGTGGTTCGTGTTTTCCTGCCGAGAAAATAAACATATGTATTTTCGACACTTACCTGGTAATCTATTTATTATTGATATTCAAGTATTGAACGTTCATATTGAACGTGTATAAATGATAAAAAAGAAAATGTATGATAGAACAATATTGTCATATCCATTAAATATCACAGGAACTTAACGATATATGTATTAACTAGTATAATGTGTTTTCAATTTTCCAGGACAAAATGTGTGTATCTTACAATGATCATAGATTGTACGTAACTATCATGTTTTGTGTTGTACAATTACGGACGAAATACGGCATCGCAACAGGCGAATCTCTAAAGCAATTAGGACAACACGAGAGAACTAACTTTTTCTAGTATGAACATGTATATTTTTGTGAAAGATGCATTTACATGAGTTAGGATATGTTGTCAAATTAGTATAACAGTAGATGATATGAAATGATAAGGAACCATTATGTAAAAAATGTTTTATTTTTGCATTAACACTGCAGGCAATCATTTTCTGAAACCTTTATTTTAAAAGACAGTTAGTTACGGGTGTGTGTGATACGTCTTTGTCATATTTACATACAACCGTTATATTGTTTTCGGTAAAGAACACTATAAACGCATTTCATCATGTTTCATCTTTAATTGTTTTGTTCTGTGGAAGTCCTTGTTTAGTATAAACTCTATATTTCAAGCCTACTATCTCAATCTTATCTGCTTTTGGCGATATTTTACGCTTTTGGTTTTTATGTTATTTCTTGAGTTTTCGCTGTTTCGCACATTATTTCACTTATATCACAGCTTTAGGTTAACCAACACACTCGACCGAATTCAGCTTGTTTACCTGTATCTTGTGCCTACGCTACTAACGGATGACTTTTCTTTTTGAATCAGAGGTAGGGGCTAAATGGCGTAAAGACTACTTTGACGAAAACTCCCACAACAAGTTATGGGGAAGAGTTAGGAATCTACGTAAACGATCATCGAATTTGTGGTCAAGCCAATTTCCAACGAAACAATCCGACCCGTATGTTGATATCCTGTTTTTGTTCACGATGTTTTTATGTGTCCGGTATAACTGCTTAACAAACCATGAACTGAAACGGACACCAAGAGTTTATTTTCACTTTAAACTTAAGGACTTTTAACGAATAAACGTGGTAAATGCTGCAATATAACTTAAAAATAGAGATGAAATTCGCAGAAGTAGGTTACATCGAACGACGTACACATAAGTTTACAGAACTCATAACGTGTAATAATTAACATAAGCAAGTTTTCAACACGAACAAAACAAACGACAGAAAACGTGTTTTCATGTTTTGCTGTATACTTTGGACAAAACATATTAAGCTTGACTAATATTAACGTGCTAAAAAGAGCTTTGTCACATAATTATCCGAAGAGCGAAAGTGAGTTACATATTTGATATCTAAATGTTCCAAAACCTATCACGCTAATTACTTTCAGGAACTGTTATGTCCTGGAGTATACAAATAGTTATAATTATAATAGAAACATATTGAGCAGTGGTATATTTGTAAACACAGTTGTTGTTGTTTGTGAACCGTATAAGGTTATCGTTAGGCAGTTGTATGCCACCATACAATTGATATTTATGTTTTGTTAAAATTCAGAAATGAGTATAAGCTGTTTTGCTATTTTTATTAAATTAAATATATATGTTTAGCATTCTATTGGAATGTCCTACTATTTATCGCGTGATAAATAAAAAATATGTTATACTATATTACATCCCATGTGTTCGCAAAATTGTTAACCTCCGTAGTTATTCATCAATGGAATTGTTGACGTCAGACTAAACTCTGGTTTCAATGTAATTTGCATTTTCGGATATCACATAGTGTCCAAACAAACATCGTGCATGTTAAAAAGCTCAAATGGTTATCTCAACGCTTTCACGCATTTATGCCACCAATTATTTGAAGTATTCAACAAGATATATGACTCACATTGAACATGCGATTCCTGATAATTGTACAGCCTTGACATTTACAATAAATACGTATATTTAATACAGTTCATAGTTACAATACTGTGTGCATAGAAACATGATATTTTCGTTTGGAATGGAATTGCATAGTTGTATAATAAATTGTCAATTATACTTATTTTAAAATTAAACACTTAATGCAATACCATGTGATTTAATATGTAAGTAAGTGTAAAAACCGTTTTATAAAACGGTTATCCTAAAAGTTAGCAGTCACATGATGAAATTTGTGACGTCATTAGGTAGTTCTCGACTTGTTCACTCCAGAGTCGAAGCCGTTTTTTTTAAACGTAGGAACATTAATATGTCAAATTTAGAAGAAAAACTCAACAGATTCATAGAAAGTGTTGACTGTCGATTATACGAGATAAATAGGAAGCTCGAAAGTCGACATAGCGCGGCAGTGCGCACTTTGGATGGTGTAAATGTGCCTCCCAATGTGGGCAACGTGGGCACTAGCATTCCGTCCCAATTATCGGGCGCTGCTAGATTAGGACAGTCGGATTTGCAAGGAGACTTTCAGGCTTTGAGGGATACTCTTAGCAAGGTGAAGCTTCCGGCTGAAGTTAGATTGAATGATTGTAGGCAGGGGATACAACGGGCAGACAAGCCATACAACTTTTGTGTACGCTGGAAGCAGGGACGGAGTTTGATCAAGAGACGTTGGACGGTTTGTTCTTAATCCAGCATGCGCAGATCAAGTTCCTGCAAGAGGAGTTTGCTGCTTTATTAGTTGGCGGACAGTTTGATGCTAGTACAGCCACACTATTCAGGTCCTAGCAGAAAAACACGTCTGGTTTTTACCAGGATTCGCTCAAAAACCTTCGAGCAGCGGCAACGTTGTGGGCGGCGGGTCGTCCCTCGGGCGGAGCTCCAGAGGACCGTTACACGAACATACGAGGCTTTTCTGGATCCGGGCGTGGGCGTTACGGTCACGGACAGCGTGGTGCTTTCAACGGCTGGTCGCAGGACGTGTTCCAGTCATTTTTGAATAGACAGTTCCCGAGACGACAGCAAAGGGAAGATAGCTACGCGGCGGACAGTAATTCGGGAAATTAGTGTTAAATTCCCTTTTGATGTGACTTCGAGTTTAAATGTGAAATGTGTAGGTTTAATTTACGTGATAATTTGCACGCATGAGACACTATTTATGCGACAGATTTTGTTAAGACTTGGATTTAGTATTGTGTACGGATTCCATTTTAGGTAAATAGTGACACTTGCAGTTTTGAATTGCCAAACAGACCATTTAATAGAAAAAAATCTGTTTTCTTAGAAGATGAGATTTCTCGTTTAGTACTACTATATTACTGTCAAACCAATTTCTGTAAATCCCATACATTGTGTTTCAAAGCGTACTAGTTCGTTTAGGCTTTTTACGGACCTTAGACGTATAAACTCATTGTGTAAAGTGCCTCGTTATAAAAACGAGGATATCAGAGACGCCACTCAGTTTTTGAAGGCTGATGATAAGTTTGTAACAGTTGATATCGGGGACCGTTTTTTTTTTCATGTGTCAATTGCAAAAGAACACAGAGATTATTTGGGGTTCTGTTACAAAGGCGTTTATTACCGTTGGACAGTTTTACCTTTTGGTCTTTGCTGCAGTCCGTATTATTTTTGCAAGATTGTTAGCCCTGTGGTAACATATCTTAGATCTATCGGTTTGCGGGTCACAGTTTACGTTGACGATTTTCTATTAGCATTCGAGAGATCCTGTGCCACCGATCACATTGATCAATTGATACATACCTTTACGAAGTTAGGTTTTACCATTAACTTTGAGAAATCTACACTTGTTGCGTCCAATAAGATCAATTATATTGGCTACACGCTTCGTAGTGACCAGGGTCAAGTTAAAATTAAAGCTCAGGCGAGCCGTGTATCGAAACTTAAGCTCAGTATTCGTAGAGCTCTTGAGCAGAAAAGTGTAATTTTCTGCGGTCAGTGTGTCTCGGTAGCTCGGGTGGTTCAACCGGGGAAACTTTTTCTTCGGCACGCATATAGGAACGCGTGATAGTTGGTCAGGTCAGGTGGTTTTGTCACCTGAAGTAATTCAAGAGCTCGAGTGGTGGTAAGAATCCGTTAATCAGTGGAACAAACGTTCAATATGTTACGAATCGGTACAGGGGCAAATTGTAACGGACGCTAGTCACCTCGCATTGGGTGCAGTGTACGAGGGACGAATCGTCATCGGCGATTGGAACCTCCTAGTTTCATATATGTCGTCAAACGATCGCGAAATGCTCGCCATATTAATGACATTGAAAGCTTTTTCAAGTTTGATACAGGGAAAGAACATACAAATCCTTACAGACAATATTTCAGTCATGGCTTATGTGAAATCCAAGGGAGGACCCAGTCCTTCACTGTCAAAAATAGCTTAAGCTTCGAGTCTCGATCACGTGCGCTCATATTGTAGGAGTAGAGAACCAGGAGGCCGACTTCAGGTCCAGAAAACCCGACAAACACAATTGGATGCTTCATCCACGACTTTTTGCGTACATCGACCGTTTATGGGGTCCGCACACCATAGACCGGTTCGCGAATCGTCACAATGCGCAGGTTCCGCGCTTCAACAGCAGGTATTGGGAACCAATGTCAGAAGCTGCAGACGCACTTTCTTAGCGCAACTGGCATTACGAGAACAAGTTTGTCAACGCGCAGTTTTGTCTGCTTCAGAGAGTTTTAGATTTAATTCAAGATAAAAGCGCTCAAGCAGCAGTCATTGCGCCAAAATGGTTAGCTTAACCGTGGTACATTTGTACAATCGCCTGATCTAAATGTCCAAAGCACCGCCGTTAAAACTCCCTAACAACCCGCGGGTGTGTCGGTCGATGGGAGTAGCGGAACCGTGCCGGAATCGGAAATGGGCAGTTTTCGCCTGGATAATTTATGGAAATTTCACCTCGAGCCTCATTCTGTCGGGAAAGAAATTGTAAATTTCCGCCCGTAGACTTAAGTTTGGTTGCCGAGTATCTTGCTAGTTTGGCGGAGAATTCAGAACGACCGCGTTCAGTATTGAACAATGCAATGTCCGCGCTTGGTCACGTGTACCGCGCTTTAGGTTCACCGAACGTCACAGAAAATTATGAAATCAGAATGTTAACAGTAGCGCTTGTACAATCGGGGACAGTCGTGCCTATGGTGAGTTCAAAGAAAATGCCATTAAGCAATGTTCATGGCTTATTCATGAGTTGGTCAGACAATGGCTCGCTTGATATGAAATCACTGCGGCTCAGGCCGTTACACTTTTGGCGCTTACTGCGATGCTTAGGCCTTCTGATATTGCCCCGAATGCACGATATATTGATGATCAAGGTGTTGAATGTAGGATAGTTTTCTCTGTCGACCAGGTACTGTTTTCAAACCTGGATGCAAAAATCACGTTTTTTTGGTATAAAACATGATACCACGCGTTCAGGGTTCGAAGTTCAAATTCCGAGCTGCAGTAATGTAAAAAAAGATCCTGTGCAAACACTCCAGGATTACATCGCGCGAACCGAGTCTCAAATGCCAGCCGACCGAGCCGTTTTTATTACTTTTAGGACTCAATACAAAGCTTTAGAGGCGTCGTCAATCGCTTAAATAATGGGACAGTCCATTTGCCTGACAGGGCTTGGTGAACAGGGTTTCTCGGCTAAGTCTTTTCGACCTACCGGTGCAACTTCTGCGATTGAGCAAGGAGTAATTCCAGAGGTTGTTAGGAAGGTCGGTCGCTGGAAAAATTCGGAAGTGTTTTTCGCACATTATGTGCATGCTAGAACCCCAGATAGTTTTTCTGACAATATACTGAACCATGTTTAGTTACCTGGTGTGACCAAATAGAGTCTTACAATACAGCAGAGAAAGGGAAATTATGAGTAGACTGGTATTTTGTGTTTGACATGAATAATTCCATCGTTCATGTTTAATTTGATTGTTTGAGGTGTTTTAATGACTTTTTTCATGTTTTGATTTTCATGTATACCTTCTCATCATTACGGCAAATATGTTATTTTGTTTATGAATAAACATTCAAAACTTGTATGTTATGGTCATTGATCCCAGTGACGTATGTTTGCTTAAATAGTAGTCACATGATCAATGACCAAACAATGACGTCACGAAATTCGTGACGTCATTAGATCGTTCTCGACTTGTTCACAATTTAAATTACCGTATATAAGCTGGAGAGAATATGAACGAATATGGCAAATATGTTATTTTGTTTAATGAATAAACATTCAAAACTTGTATGTTATGGTCATTGATCCAAGTGACGTATATTTGCTGAAAACATTTATACGTCTATGGATATGATATGCACATTTAAACGACCATTTATCAAACCAATGCTAAGCATGATCAGTATAGAACGGATACAGTCAGTACATTTGATTAAACAGGACAGCAATTAATCACGCCAGATAAGACGTCGGAAACGATTCAATCAAATAACATTAGCTACCGCATTATGAAATGTATAATCAGAAAAACAATCTCATGAATATATATAATAAGTATTGTCGTCGGCAAGCAGGAAACAAATACAACAGAACTCGAATGACTCGATTACAACTAATCACCAAAGTCGGTCCTGCTTAATATCACAATCAGTAGTGTCCAGAAAATCATGAAAGGATCATTTAACACAACAAATTATGAAATATGTGCTATCCATTTGAGTAGGTTCTGAGGTTTGTCAACTAAGACTCATATTGCAGACATTAGGTCAGACGTTTTGTTAATAACTACGTATTCCCTTTAAGACATTCAGAAAACACGTGTTGATACAGAAAACAACTATACAGAAGACACTTAATCTGAATTAGCGCCGTTACGCCAGAAGTCAGGCGATGAATAATCCAAATCTAGGCCGCTCTGCTCACCTATCAACAGTGCATAATTATTAAAGCTGAACTAACATTGCATAAAACATAATGTATTTATAGGAGAATTACTGGCGTGAAACACTCAGACACCACAACATCATGTCATATCAATTTACTAAGTAAGTGTATGTAACACAAAAGACGCAAATAGCATTCTTTGTATTGCACTTTATAGTGTTACTTTAAAGTAGACTAAACTGTTTATCAAGCAGGCAATACAAATATTCAAAGCGAAAATACAAAATAGAAGTTGCAAAACTAGTTAAAATGTGCAAATCCCCAAATACAAGTGCGTCCCTAACGACTCGGGATGCTTTGTAAAAGCAATGTAGGCATATACATGTACTACTTAACATTATGCTGTTGTGTTCACTACTAGTCAGAACGATGGTAAGCTTAGTGGTGTGAATTCTGATCTTTAGGTAATCATGATTGCATATCGATATTACTCATCGTTAATGAAAACGTATCAATTAAGGTTGATAAAATCACTAAGACGGAGCATTAAATGTACAATTTTTCGGGATTCGGCTCTAAGTTCCTAAACATACGGTGCAGTTTGAAGGTTTAACAGTTATGAGTCATTTCGGTTATGTACCATGGTCTCGGTTCCTTCTATCGTTCGTGGATTGACTGCTACATGTGTTGGAACCTTTTATTAGAGGGTGTCCTAAAAATCTTAACTATGTGATATATTATTTCGCAAATACATTTTCATTTTATAACGAACGTGAGAAGTTGATAACATGACTACTACACAACAGTGTTATATTGTATGTAATTGTTATTGTAAAAAGTACCATAGACGCATGCCGCACCAAAAGAATTGCAATGTAATGCATTGTTTTAAATGACATTAATGTTTTGGTATGTGCTACTACATAATTCTAGATGTTTTCGGAACGTTATAGTCGTTGAATTGAAGGAATCTCTAGATAATGTTTTAGTTAAAAGAAAGTTTAAAAGGTCTACTTTTTAAACAAAACACATTATAATTGTAGATTAAAAGTATGTGTAAACAGTTCATTGAATTTGATTGATTCTTTATATAAAATTCAATTTTTGAACAATATATTTCAAATCCATAACAGAGAAGCCGAGTACAATGGCGACATATTCAGTGCACGCGTTTTACAGTTATTTTATACACATTACTGTATCGAACTTATTATTGTGTTATTTTTATAGTTGCATTTAATCACAATTGGCACACTTGGCGGCGGCAGTTGTCATAATGAACAAGTGTTGGATCCAATAAAAGTATAATTCAATCCGCTCTCCCATAACCCATTGAGAACATGCAGCTTTAAACACACAAAAAATCAATAATATATAGACGCGCGCTTCATTTTAAAATAAGATACCATACATAACCAATAAACATATATGTGTTTCTATAACAACCTGCGTTGGAATTTTAATGATGAACACATGACACCAAGTTATCGTGAATTGTTTACGCTCAAAATATGTTTTTAAACAGTGAAATGCGATTCAAAGACAGGGAGTTCGATTATGAATGCAGAGGGTTCCAAATTATGAATCGTCTTCTTCAACCTCCGCAAAGAAATATATATATATGACAGGTTGATAGCCTTGCTGTATTATCCATGTCGCCAATTCAGAACTAGTGATGATGGTCGACTTAAAAAGTATTGTTATTTTGTTATTTATTTTAAGTCTTAACCAATTATTTATTAATACATTTTTTAATGTAATCTTTTATTTAAACAAATGATCATTTACATATGTAGTATGAAGTAGACCGGATCTAACAATACAAAAAAATTAAATATCAGACAAATTTGAAAAAAAAATGCACTTGTTAATAAAGTGAACTTCATTAAAACCTTAGTATAGTTAAAACTGAGAGAAGTTTGCGTCTTTTTTATTTTGTTTTCCAAACGACATTCTTTTAATTTTTACAAAACAACTGTGATCTCATTACAGACAATTTTACCAGATATATGACATGGTTATTGCTACTAAAGTTCAGTATAATTGCTCAGTAAATTACTGCTTTACTGACATTTATGAGGTTGGAGAATAATAAATTAAATTACAAGCAATTAAATATATGTTTACTTCTGAGTTATTTTTTGCCGTTGGATATAATAAAGTAAGACAGTTCAAAAAGGTATTTTCCGGACAAAATGTGTATGTTATATGCAGATACAAAATGTTTTATAAAACAGATGATAACAATACTTTTTATACATCCCGCTAGTTATTCATCATGTTTTTATTAATACACTATTGCATTCAATCCCAAATTGCTCCGTAAATACTTAACTAATGATAAAGTTTAATGCAATGCTAAAATATACCGCTACTTTTCGGCGCGTGTTCATGAATATGCAATTTAATAGACATTCTAAACGTGAAACAAATGCAATATTATTTAAATAAAATGTATGCCTCATAATAAAATACTTATGCCACAATATGTATATTGATTTCTGCGTTGAACGTACGCATGCTGTTTTGTATATTGTATTTACCCGATTGTTTTATGTAACCCTGTACCATGTAGCTGTGTTAGTCGATGAACGTGATGCCTTCATCCACGCTACACAGTTCTGTTCGACCGACAGCAGTTCGATTTTGTTTGTTTCGAGCGTCAAGATTATCAATCTCCTTTCGGCTGAAATTGTCGGTTAAGAACATCGACCGATGCCGATCGTATACGATTTTTGTGGAGCTTATGTGTCGACCAAAACAGGTAGACGCCGAAATCGTACTTGGAGAACATCAAATTGATCTGCTCAGCAATGGACACATCGCATAGCAGAAAGTATAATGATTTCAAAAAACAGTTATAATTAGGTTACACGTATATAACAATTCATCTTTATATATAGATACAAGAGAATAGTATGCAAAGAAAACGATACATGCCCATACAGAAATAACACAATATTGTGTTTGAAAAAAGCGGCATATCTATTTATCTTTATAGTGGCCGCAGTCTTTATAGATGCCAAGGAATCCTGTTTTTATTCCCAAATATCCCATGTGAACAAATGTATTCAAATCAAGCAAAAACATTATAAAACAATTAAAAAACACTACTACACACAGTACAATACAATCGAAATATTAAGTCAAAGAACAATGCAATGTCAGAAAGTATAGATATATATAGTTTTTAAGGAAATATTAGCAGCAAATATTATTAAATATAATTGCCAGCTTTGATTTGTATATATAACTTCATTTTTATTCCGGTAAACAATCAACATGCAATATTTAGGGAAGTTTATTAAATGTGCACATGCCTAATACTAGTCATATGTCACGCCACTCAAGTACTATATTAAACGTGAGTGTGTATCAACACCAGTCTAATCCAATACAAGGCTGGTTGGCTCAGTTGGTAGAGTGCAGTACAACAAATCCGCGTGTTCTATCACCGGTACGGCCATAAAACCGGTCTGGGGATTGGTCATGAAATCCTTTCAACTGTCATTCGGCTACTATCTATGATTCTAGTAAAGCGGTTGTCAGTTATAGGATTATATGTGTGCACTAAGTGCTGGTAAACTATCTGTCCCAGGAGGAGTGGTAGCTCTTAAACTGACCGCTATGACTTAAATACTGGTGAACACGTAGAACAACTCAACCAAAGACAGAAAAGCATGATCATCTACCAGTATTTTCAAGACATACACATTATGTCATGTATACAATCAGTGTATTCATGACTTGCAATACTTATTAATCATAACACCTGTGTGTTGTGTTTTTGAAAATACAAATTCAACAAGTAAATCGAGCCGATTCCAACCAAGCAACACATTTGAACTGACGACGAATCTGTTGAATTTAAGTGAAACAATGTACATTATTAAGCCGAAATAGGTTATGTTGAACGATCCCGAAGGGCAACAGGTGCTTCTTCTATAATGAAACCTAAAGTGATATCACAGTACTCACTGGATAATGGTACAAATACTAATGATAATCTCCAAAAAAGTATGCTGTGTATATGTTCCCAATTACCAATTAAAAAAGGACACGAAAGTTGTATCTGTATATGTTTCAAATATTGCATTCGAAACAATTTATATACATTATAATGTGTTGCAATAAAAACACTGTTATTATAATCATTATTATCATTATTATTATTGCTATTATTATTAATATTTTTATTATTATTATTATTTTTATTATTATTATTATTATTATTATTATTATTATTATTATTATTATTATTATTATTATTATTATTATTATTATTATTATTATTATTATTATTATTATTATTATTATTATTATTATTATT
>VMBQ01000430.1:284186-332226 GCA_007657795.1 Dreissena rostriformis
GTAGTAGTAGTAGTAGTAGTAGTAGTAGTAGTAATAGTAGTAGTAGTAGTAGTAGTAGTAGTAGTAGTAGTAGTAGTAGTAGTAGTAGTAGTAGTAGTAGTAGTATTAGAAGTAGTAGAAGTAGTAGTAGTAGTAGTAGTGGTAGAAGTAGTAATAGTAATAGTAGTAGTAGTTGTTTACCCAAACACAACAAACTTGCGACGAGGATACAACGTTGTGGATTATATTTCGAGAAGTTTATCCGTTTAATAAGATGTTGCGTAAAATTCGGGATATAAACACAAAGTAGTAACGGTCCTGATTGGGAACATTAACGCGTATGACGGCAATGTCGAAACATGGACTTCCTACCAGGGAAACTCCTGCAAAACTGTTTTTTTTTTTTCGAAAATTGCTTAGTAAACTAGATTTGATGATACCCGACACACAGACACGAGACACTTATAGTCAAATGAAATTGTCAATGGCTGTCAATAGAAATGTTCGCGAATTCGAATTAGGCCAACGTGTCTTAGCGCGAGATTTCATACCTACTTCAAATGAACAATGGATCCCTGGGTCAATAGTTTCTCGAGATGGTCCATTTTTAAACAAAGTAGATATCGGAAATAGTATGACATGGAAACGCCATGTTGATCAGCTTCGCGCCACGAACATTCAGAATTGTTCTGGTATAAATGTACCGGTTCTCACAACCTTAGAAACTTCTGTAAATTCCGCGGACACAACTGTCAGTTAACTGCAGCCGGTACCGAAACCGATGGAAATAAATGAGTACTGGGATAATCGTAGTAATGATACGGATTTACGATTGCCAGAAAGACGCTATCCATTACGCAATAGAAGACCGCCAGAACGCCTGTATTACCAATGACACAGATGGTTTAATGTTCAGCCAATTACGTTTTATAGTGGCATAAAGACATTAACTTTAGTTGGCAGAAGAGAAAGACAGGTTATCGGTTGTTTTTACAACCTGTGTCGAATTCGGACGCTAACTAATGTTCTTAAATTACATGAAGAAAAGGTCATGCTTAGTTAAGAGGTCATGGACTTGAAATGGTCAAGGTTTTATTGATTTATCATTTTAATGGTTAGAATTGTGTACATTGATATTTACATGTAAACGCATTTGTATGTATATTCATTTTTATTTTAATGTATGATCAATGAAATTAAAAGCGGAAAATTGTTGTGTATTTAGATAATACCTCTACGCCATGCTACTTGTAAATGAAGCGTAGCAACGCCCCGCTCCTAGTTCTATATAACTGCATATTGACCTCTGATCTTAGTTAGTTGTTAGTCATTGATTGCTTCTATCGTTCTATTATAATAAAAGTAGCCACTTAAATTATTTGCGTTACACTTTGTTTGTTTACCCAAACACAACATTGGTTATGTCCTAGTTGCATGGTGCAGGCAACAATTTGCGGCTTTAATTATTGATGTAGTTGCCGTTAAGTAAAAACGACACTTGATACGTTGCAAGACGCTATCAATATTTTAATTATTTGTAGTTGTTTAATATAAGCGGTCAGATGTTTATTTCCCTTAGTTAAGTATCAAAACAAATTGAAGTGACTGTTTTAACTTAGCTCTTATAATTACAAATATAAAATACAATCACTTGCTTTGCACATATTTTACTGTAAGCATTCTTTTCCATATAAAATATTTGCTAAATCTTTGGTGCTCTGATGGTAAGGTATATAGTAGCCTTACTTTTTCTGTATCTGTGTCAAGAACAAATGTAAAACAGAGTAGCAGAACTAGAGAAATATAATGTTTTCAAGAATTTCAAAACATACGAAAAACACTATTTTTAGTTGTATTCATGGGGGTTGCACAACCTTAGTTATGTTGTTCGTGTAAATCTTATGCAATCCAGTCATAGTTATTCTACTATCTAAATATTGGCATACAGTTTTCCGTAAATTGAAACTTACACGTCGTGTTTCATTTTCAAATGTTTGTGCACGATTGTGAGGCATAACATTCTATTATACAGTTGGATAGAATTTTATATTTTGGCTGATTATTCATTTGCTTTCGTTATAATAAGGAAGCTTAAGGTATAGTATTAACGATGGTATTTTGAGTTTCGTTTTAGCGTTTTCGTGTTAAGATATATCGTCGTTAATCGTAAACATTCCCGCGTTTTGGAGCAACTTATAGATACAAGATAAAAAATACAACAGCGGATTAAAGCAATATGTTATGATGACACACGCTTGAAAAACTCATGATTTCTATCCTGATCTTCTGTCAAATGACATTACATGTATACTATCGTAGTGACGATTGTTTTGATACTCATTTTAATTATAAATTAACATAATATGTTGTTTCGACAAAAAACACCATTCGTCATGTCGCAATTAATGAGGCAGTGTGACACATCTTCTGAATATGCTACTCTATCCTCTAATTTATCTAGCGAACGATGCATTAAGTCACGATAAGTCACGATAATTGTAATTGTGCACCGCATGAGTGTCGGAGACTTGTTTGATTGCAACTTTGAAATTATGATTGAGTTGTAGCGGATTTCTTTCCATTGTTCATATTTACAGTTTGACATTCATGTAACACATTCATTGCAATTGACAAGCAACAGTTAGTTTTTAATTGCTCTGCTATTGTTCTTGATATTCGATCCGTCAACTGCTTTGTCCACAAACGATTACTGAATGTGTAGGTAAATGTTATACATTTGAACAAATAAGGAACACAAATAATATAGTATACACTTTTTGATAAAAATAAAGCTGACATAACCTGCATGACATCAATTGATGGATATTGTATACGTTAACTGCCTAATGTAGTAGTTCTCTAAAACCATTCACATAGTGACGACCTTTATAACTGTATGTTGCAACTCTTCATTATATTTAAGAAGTAGTCTTTTGGTTTGGTTACAACCAAATTTCGTTTCCATTGCTTAATATAATATTTAGAAAGCATGCCGATACACGTTTTATATCGGTTCAGTGGATTATTGTATAGTTAACGTGTTCGATACGTGTCAATACACTTAATTTACTATGTTTCGTTAATTTTACTTCCTTCGGCACTGTTATTCGACCGACAAGGTTTGAGTGTACATGTGAAAACAGATCCAACATGTTACATTTGTTTTAGTGACCAGAATTAGCGCAATAAGAATGTGTTTTGTGTCAGTTGGTTTCATTTTGTTTCTGGGAATAAAAACAAAAACATAATACCGCATTCCTATAAGGACAGTTATTCTGACAAAATAAACCTCTTGCTGCTAGATATTTACTGCATTGAACACATAAACATGCTTATCGTATAACGACACCTTTCTTCCTGACATAAGACGTGTATGTTCACTGATGGTCTGCTTAATATTGTATTATTGATCACATATATATTTCTAATAAAATATAAGCTTGCTCTTAATTGTCCAAGACAGTTTGGATTAGTGATTATGTAGCGTTGTATTATTTGTAACTAATTACAATACGATTTTATGGTTTTATATGAGAAATATTTTTGCCATGTTGCTTCCCCGTGTGTGCTCTTAACAAGTCATCTACTCACCATATGTTACGCTGTTCGAATACATATACAGTTAAATATTTTCACCTCAAACCACTCACATTAATTCATACCCACATTAAAACATATGTTGATCAGCTTCGCCCACAAAAATTCAGAATTATTCTGGTATAAATGTACCGGTTCTCACAACATTAGAAACTACTGTAAATGCCGCGGACACAACTGTCAGTTACTTCTTATTCGTTTTCATTTATTTCAAATCTCATTTTATTGATATATATANTCATATATATATATATATATGTATATAATTATGTTTAAACAAATTTGATTTTTTGATTTTAGAAAATGGATACGAACGCGTTTGTCTATCATTTGTATTTAACTAACGAATATGTGCCGGTTAAATACGACGTTGATCAATATTGAAGGGTCATTATTATAATACATATAGGATCTGGCATGAGTTGTCATATCATACCATATTTTATTAAACGTGTTCAGGAATTGTGTTAGTAAGCGAGCCTTTGGCTAACTTACTAACGAATTTCCTGGACGAGACGTTTCGTGACGTCATTTGACGTTGCAACGTCATTTCAGCAAAAAAACAAAATGCGATTGGTCAATAAACGAAATCTAAGCCAATGAAAACGCTAAAAAAGTATATTACACATGTGTAATATAAAAATGTCTGTAATGGTTGTATTACATGAAAAAAGGTATGGCATGTGATTCAAAAGGATCTTAATATTCTGTTCTTTATTTCAAAAGTACATTGCGAGAAAGAAAACTAAACACACTTGATGTTATTTCACATTTAGTATTTAATACTTGCTTTAAACTCATTTTGAAAAGTTAAATACGTCTTGTAAGGCTTAACAAGTCCAACAACTACCCCTTGTACTGAATCACTATTTTTTCTTCGACGCAACATGCTATAAATTACGAATGGCAATTTTGAACTACTATAACACATCACGTCAGTATTATTTGTTTACACGTCTTATGTATTTACATGCAAAACAAAACCGTTAACCATGAAACAATAGGTTACATGATATATATTTAATAATAACATACATATGATGTAGCAATTGTAGAATGTTACACACAAAATAGTTATGCTGATTTAATATCATCATCAGCCAGTAAATCACAATGCCCACGGGAGCCAGGCAACAATGACGCCACGAACGATTAAATAATGATGTTACTTGGCTTATCCGCAACTTCAACGTTAAATATTAAGAATTATACCTGCGTTGTAGTATGATAGACTCAGTATGTTCCTAGCGTGCTATAGATACCGTTCACTTTGCTGAACTGTACGAATAATACTTTTCAGCTGGAACCAGGCAACATTGACGCCACGAACGATTAATTCAATGATACGCATTTGCTAATCAGCTCATTCAAATTTAAACAAAACTATTTATGACGGTAGTATAAGGAACTCGGTATTTTCCCAACGTTTTACAAATTCCTTTTGCGTTGTGGAACTGTACGAGAAAACAGATAATACAAGGGTAGTTATATTTAAAATAAAATGATTTAGACCAAAGCTATCTAACTCTTCCTATCGAACAAAGAATATGATGTTCATATGCATGCAGTAGAAACGGTTTCATAACAATCTAATTGAACGTACCAAACAATAAATACAACGTATAATATGTTTATTATGCATTGATGGTCGAATGGTTGTGATGCGAAGCTGCTAGCATAATACTGGTTACTCATTGTTTCTAAATATGCTTGATGTAATAATGTATAATTGACCATAAAACAATTTACACATACACGCGTGTGTAATATGAACAAATAGTGTAGGAAGGCTAACGTTAACAACAATTTGGTTTAAGACGAACATTTCTTGACTCTAACAAAAGCATTCAATCGCGTTTTACGCCACGGGGTTTATTGACACAATTGTGGTTGCTCTTGATGACCCGGAAAATATTAATTTGGAGGCCAAATATAATTAGCTCTCACTTTTGTATTTAAATCAAATATGCCTTAATCTAATAAAATGGTGGATTGAGAGCTTAATCAATTTCAAATAATTTTTCAAATGATGTTAAACAGATAGGACTTCTTTACCTTCAGGAATTCAATTATACGTGACTAAATTAAAGCAAGCACAGCCTCAAAAATACAACTGTCACATATGTTCTGTATTGTTTCTGCATCGCTCGTGGTGAGTCAGTGAGATTGAACTTATAATATAGGTACCATGTTCGGTATATGTATTCCTATCCATGTAATATCAAGATATGAAAAATTCAAAATGTATAAGGTTTCGGTGTACCTTTATATTTGACTGTCGAATTAATAAAGTAGTCGCTTCAGGTTTAATTACGACTTTTTATGTACATGTGCTGACCAGTGAGAAGCGATATTACGAAATGTGTGATTGTATTATCTTTCATCATAATGATATGTTTGTACACATTACACAAAGTTAACGTATGGTTACCTAGTACGCAGGTAAATCTGAGTACATTGCTAGTAGCGATAGTTGTGTGTACACTATGGTATAGTTTAGCAGACCATTATATAGCATTTAAAACGTTGATGAAGTATGAAACCATGTTATCTCTAGATAGCAGTTCGCTTCCGTCCCTTAAGAACTTACACAGTTGGCGTTTGGTTCTAGATGGTAAACATACTATATAAACTCATAATTTGTGGCAGCTGATAGTACATTTCTATGTGATTTACAATTTATTATGTATTCACTGTATAATTAATTTTTGCATCGAACAAAAGAGGTCTTGTAGACAATCTAGCAAAGAGTCATTAACTATTTGTAATCTGCACACCTATGGAACGGTTTATCCGCGAGTACGCGCATGCTGCTCAATGATATTATTGTGTTCATACCTTGCATATAAATGTTGCTACATTTCAAATGTTTTTGTGTTTATTGCATTTATTGTACAAGTAATTCGTCGTTAGTGCTTCTTGATTCTAATTTTCAGTCCTTTTGACGAATGTAATTTACAACTGCTTCACACATTTGTTATTGCTAACTGCAATAGTGAAATGTTTATTCATACTACTATGGGGACGATTAACGGCCTCGTTTATATTGCTGCGCATTTACTGTGTTAGGATATATAATAGGGAACCAATACGAAATTTGACTTTTTAACTCAAATAAGTATACAGGTTGCAAGACATACGAACACGTTGTCAGTGCGCGTGTGTGCTTTTATGCATGCACGTGCATGCGTGAGTTTAAGTACGATTGCACGAGTGGGCGATGTTTGAATGTGTATGTGTCTGTGTTGTGTGTGTGTTGTGTGCGTTAATGTGTGTGCGTGCGTTTGATAAGTACTTATTCCGGACTGTGAACCGGCAGCATGGGTAATGAGCACTACTTAATTTGTATTTAAGCAATGAAGCAATGTTTTCATATTGTGCAACATGGCGGCATGAAAACTACATTTTTTTAAAGAAAGGTTAAGCTGACTGGTTCACGTTTTTAAGCAAAAAGCTTCACAATACGCGTTTTTTTGCAAAACTCAAATAAATAGTTGAATACGTCGTTTAAAGTCTTTAAGGTACGATATAAATGCACGATTATAATGTAGACGATGAACACTTTCCAGTATTTGCCTCACATTCGCGGGTTTTATAACGGGTCATTGAGAAAGCATACTTTGTAATTGGTAATCCTTTGAGTATTTCATTAGAAGTGTTTATGGGTCGTTGTATTATCAAATTCAATTGGGTACTCGCACTATCAGTGTAATACTTCTTCCGATAGTATATATATATAAGCATTCGCACGGGTTCAATCAAAATAATCACAACAGGATATGGTCAACGCATTTTGTTCATTTTATCGTAATGCAATCTGACACAACATGGTACAAACTGTCATCAAGATGATGATTGCAACAAATTATGTTAGTAGAAGCGTAAAGGATTATATCATCAAGACGATCAATTCCATGCAGAATAATTATGTAAAGTGGATGCAACAATATACGTCTGAGAACACACAGCCCTCGCATCACCACTCGTTTTACAATCCCATCGCTTCTTTTTAAAATTCGAAGTCAACATCGGAAGATATTTTCGACTACCGGAAATCGATTAACATATGTGTTCCCATGATTTGTTTATATTTATAATCTCGGTCAATGTGTCCTCCATTTAAATGATAAATGTTAACGCAAAAATTGCGGAATCACATCATCTTTTTGTCGCGGTATTCTCAATTTACAGACAGCAACCAAATGTATCACACACATACATACTTAAACATATATGTCACATGTGTATTTTATAGTTTAGACATTTGCCTTTTATGAAAATAATATCTTAATTATGTTACCGTAGAATGTACAATACATGTTCATCAGTTAAGGTGGCGCCACTGTAATGGGCACCTTTCCAAATATAATCTAATGTATTATTTTCTTAATCAGCATCATTTCACTGAACTACATGCACATTTTAAGGTAGGCTTTCCGGGCTTTAAAAAAATATATACTGATTTTTTCAAAACCATCCCCACGCTCGGCTTTTGTCCAGTTTATTTGCACCCTTGGGGTATATGAAAGTTCCATAATTCATTAAGATTTCCAAATATGGGCATGCAGTTGGTGTGTACAGATGCAGTAAAGGCGTTTAAAGTTTAAACAAGATAAAATAAATATACTTTTACAGACATTTATTTGTTATAACTTGTTATCTATGGAAGAGCGCCATGAAATGTAAGTGGTTACAGCCAAGTAGAAATTGGGTTTGTTAAAAAAAAAAGTATCATAAAATTCAAAGTAGTATCATTTAAGTATTAATTTGAACTTAGTTTTTATAGATACACTATATACAGCAAAAACACCAAGAAATAGACAGATTTACCGTTTACTTTTTGAAATAAAAATAAAAATGATACATGCATGATTCGTATTTTCAGCTGTAAATCACCCAATTTAGCCATTACGTTGTTTTTCTTTAAAAAATTGACGAATGTGCAAAACAAATGCTACATATTTCATGTTAAACATAGTTTTTATGCTATATTAAATCAAATTACGTTAGAAAAGAAATAAAACGCGTCTCAAAAATATGCGTTGTCGGCCAGATTCGAACCAGCGCGCGAAGATCCCAAAAGTTTTTAGTCTATTGCCCTAACCAGTCGGCCACGATCACTTAACATTTGTACCTGCATAAATTAGATATCCATAAGTTAACAGGTAAAAAGGCTCTTCAATCATCGAAGAAATTGCTGGAAATCAATAAAGTGGCGCTACCATAACATTAATAAATCCACCGTATCGTGCCTTTTACGCGTTTGCGACTTTATATATGAACTCTGAATACACGCACTTTTAACGTTCTCGCACCTATTACAATGGTCTCCATTAGGTATTGAAGCTTGCTGCAAAACAGGAATTGCTTTGGTACGTATCTTGTGAACACGTATTGAATATAACCCCAATTGAATGAAATGAACGTAGACGACCCTCCACTATTTTTGCCCCTCTTAAACAACGTAAATATAATATTCATAGCACGAATATTTTACTCTATCAAAAGAAGTCATTTCAAGTATATAGCACAATTATTTATTGCCACACAATTATATACTTTTTCCATGAAAAGATATTACTTTAGGTATACGAATTCTGCGGCATAACCCTTTTTGACGGTTTTAGATAATTGTACAGTGTGAATGGCTATTGTACGTGTATTATTCTCGATGACATGATACATTGCGCCTAAGGGAAATCAGCGCGAGTGTCTGTCTCGCACATCGCTATATGAATGACAAAATATACCATTCCCATTCATGACAAGAAAGTGAGAAAAATGTATTTCAGCCAATAAGTTTTGCAAATAAGTATTAATACGCATCATGTTTATATACGCGTGTGAATGTCTTACGGCCTGTATACTTCAATGGGTGAATGCGCATTACCATCAGCATTCTACATAATGTTAACTGTTTACCTACTCAAAGATAGAATCCTGTTTTGCCAAACGTATCGCCAGATAAATGCAGCTATGGCGTTAGTCTTACTTTGTGGAGTTGCTAAATGATTTTAAAAGTGATGCAGTAAGATTGTACCTCGTTCTATTTGAATAATGTGGCATGCTTCGATTCAAATACGTGTATCATACCGTAAAATGTATGATTGATTAATGTTTATTTCATACTCGGGATCTTTCGGATGATTAAAGGATATTTCATTATTTATTCCGTACTCTGAATGTTACTCTTACTTATTTATTAAATGTTATTTCTATTGCTGCGTTCAGCGTTAATTATTAAATATATTCCTTGCCTGGTTTGTTGATGAAATTAATTCAAACCCAACGATCTTGTCTAAGGTGATCCAAAGTTTATTTTCTGCAAAAACAAGACAATTTTTGTAATCAAATATATATTAAAATAGTATACATATGCATATGCATGCACAGTTTATAAAAGTATGTTATGTTAAATTTGTAATAAACATTTCCACAGTAATTTCCATTAACGTAAATAACAAACCATAACAAATATATCTTTTAGTACTTGGTATATAATATGAGTCTGCGGTCTAGTAATTAAAAATTAAACGTAATTGTTTACATACCAAATTATCCTTTCGAATTAACAATATAATATAATCAATTATTATACTAAAATCCAAATACACCTTATATTATTTCTTAACTATAAATTGCCTCACTTAGTAAAATAATACAATCTACAAAATAAATATCCAAAATGTACATTACTACATACCTGCAAATACACGACAATTTTGTACAGGCAAACATAGCATTAAATAGCAGTATTTTTTGGAGGCTTTGATCGTGATAAATTGACAATCTCCGGAATATTCGTAAGATAGTTCGTTGGTGTATTGTTAATAGGTGTTCCCTTTTATGGCAAATTGTTTTAACCTTTTTCCTGGTTTACGTCATACTCAAGCAGTATGACTAATATAATTGGTGTTGTAAACAGGTGTTTCTCTGACCTCATTACGTTTACAGTTATAGTTCGTTAACCCCGACCGACTTTCTGTCTTAAAACCCAAAATCATATTTACAGGTTATCTGGTGGCTATCTGGGAATTGAGTTTTATTGTTTGCAGTTGCAAACCATCTGTTATTGTCATATGACCATGTCATTTACAAATTATGCTTGTTATAAAATTAAATTAACAATAACTGATGCAAATATATATTAATGAATCCATGAAGTTAGCATTATGTTTTCTTAAGGGATTACACGTGTACATTATTAAATATTATTACATATTTTCTTCAAAAAGGTATTCAATTATTATTTTCGCGATAAATACAATTCATAAACCAAGTTTGGAAAAAAAAACTTTACACGTGTTTACATATTCATGTATATCTGATGATGTTCCACGCATGTTCAGAGTTATAGTGTTTGTTTTATAAATATCTTGATAATAATTAAGGCTGTTTAGTGTAAGTAAATATCATAAATCCTGTTGTAGGTTAAAATAAATTTTGGTAAGAGATGAACCAGATGGTACTATTTCACAAGCAGTGTGCACACATGGTTGAGACACCATTGTGCTTGTTTTCATTTCTTCCAATGATGACTACCAGAACTTAGATGACAAGCAAAGGTTAGTTGGTCAAAGCAGTGGATGCTGTATCTCGAGCATTATGTTTTAAAGAAACTGTTTGTTTGACTAGATGGAACATTTCACTTCACTTTTAATATATCACGATGACGTGATATTAATATTACGTTGTTTGTCATGAATGTAATGAATGTAATCATGAGTGCTGCAAATCCATGGGTTTGCTTTCACATGAGCCGGTGGGCAAAAGCAACAAATGACTTTCGTTTATTTAACAAAATTGTCATGCGCTAAAATACCATTTAATTCAAAAGATCGCTGAGTAATAAAACATAAACGGTCATATAACAATATATTATTATTCGAAATTATGCGTTGTTGTTAAAAAACAGTTAATGCGCTATTTGCATTACCAGTTTAATATCTATTCAGATACGACATCTATACACAACAAACGCCCATTTTCAAAATGAACGGTCACAGCAATATATGCGCAATATAATATTGTATTAACATCTTAATCAAAGTTTCTAACATGTCACAAAATGTCAGCAAGATAACGCCAAGATTATGATTTACTTAAATTATGTTTGCTGAAGCGTACATGATTGTATCATCAAGACAAACAATTTCATGCATAATTATTGTAGCTGGAATGCGCAACAAATGTAAATCTACGATAAGGCAGCCCTCGAATAACAATCGGTGATATTCATCATTTTACAAAACCGTCAATGTGCTAACAATCGACTAGCCCATTAGACAACAGTGTCGATTGTCGAAAACGGATCTCATATTTTGTTTGAATTGTTTGTTTGAATGAATGTGCAATATATTAAAAATACATTTTAACGCAAAAACATTAAAACCTCAACGTATTGTTTTGTAGCATGAAACACCGTTACCTTAGTTCTTATCTTCTGTCTTAACCATTACTACTTTGGTCGGTTAATCGTAATAGTTTTAAGCAGTTGCATTATTTAAATTTCGTAAGATTTAAGAAATCATTCCTGTTAGGTCAAAACTGGTAGCGCCCCAGGATTCATACGATTTATATTAACTTATATTGTTAATATCTTTATTGAAACCACAAGGTTAAGACATTTAATGTTTATGCTTAAGTTGCTAATTTGTTCAAACCATGACCTTGCGGTTAAGACTGGCCACGCTCTATTGATAACATGATTTATATACACTATATTAAAAAACGTATATTACATCAAATTCTTGATCTTAAAATGGTTGTTCATGTCATGCCCATTGTTTCGAAATTGATTAAAAGGGAATCGATCGAGGGCCAGCTTTGCCCTCTTTTAACATGAATGAGTATTATACAACCTTTAACCGGATATATATCAATAGTAGTAATATATATTATTAATACATACATTTGAACATTCTCACAGCATGATCTTTGAATGGCGAAGTATATAACTGAGTGATAGATGAGTCGTGTATAATAAAAATCGCCATAAAAGGTTTTCTTGTGGAAACCAAGACATAAGCCATCGGGAAGTTTTAGAACGCTTTAAACAGTAAAGCAAACACATGCGAATCCCTGTCCATCGATAAATGTCTGTGAGGGAAATATAAATATCAAATGAAACCATCAAGAGTAATCTACCAATACGTTAAAAGCTTTTCGTGCTCTCTTTCGGCTTCCGCATTTAATAACTTCTGTACTTGAGCGATCTAGATGATTTTTCATTACCTCTAGCTTGTGGTACTCTGTTCTCTTGTAAATTTCCCACAACACTGACGCCGAACAACCTTCAGAACTGGCATGGGACTTGCATTTAAATGGTTCGGAAAATCTTAGCTACAGTGACCGTGACAAAGGTAAATTAGACGTAAGAAAAAACGTTGTTATTGCACGAAACATTATATATTTTGGCATGGGGCGTTACAAAAGAAATCAGCGAACCTGAAAACTGTTCTTATGAAAAAAAACATCAGAAGAGAAAGTGAGTAGGCGGCATTTTTTTCCGAATGCATTTTTTTTCAATTACCCAAAAGTCGACGGTGCGCTTGTCCGTACCTGCGTGTGTGCGTTGTTAGTGCGTGTTGTTAGTGTGTTTTGTCAGTGTTTTTTGTTTGTGTGTTTTGTTAGTGTGTTTTTTTAGTGTGTTTTGTAGACATCGGCATGACGCTACATAATTACTTGAGCTTTCAATATTATAATTCTATAAAACCTGTTGCTATTCCTTTAGCAGTTTAGTTGAATAAGTGTAGAAGTTATACAAATTGCATTCAAGTTCATGCATGTTATATATATATATGAAACTGGCATTTAGAGTATAACATTGATTTATAAATATGATATTTTAAATTTGCGAAATAAAGATTCACGTCTCGTATAATTCATTATTGTTGTATTATAATGATTGCAAGGGCAACGTGTGTGTATACGTTACCACCTTTTGATAAATGCATACTTCAAAAAGGTAGTGAAACCTTTGCACTGCCCTTAATCATCTCCTGTACCTTATACGTTAATACGCGACCTACATCCACTATGCCATTTGTCTTTCATTTAATTTGCGATATTATAAATGTAAAATATCAACATAAATACATATTGTACTAATAGGCTATATCATATGTACGAATGAAATAAAATGATATGTTTTGGGGAAGCAAAACAAAGCGAACAAATGAATATTCAAATTGGTAAAATAAATTGCTTAAACAGCTACACACTATTTTCAGAATAACCGTGCAATAAAGCACTTTTGCTATCGGTAACGATACGGCAAATTATTTGGCAGGCTTCATTCTTTGTACTATAAAATATATTTAGCCACCAACTAAATGTGTAAATGCATTCTTCTTATTGAAATAATATGGTATAATTATATTGTAAATTATTGTAAAATAAACGTATGACACGAACTACTCAAGTTAACATATGTTTATTGTCAAATTAATTAATACCTAACGTAAGTGTTTATCTTACTAAAAGAAAAGAAACCTGTAAACAATAATTATTAATATAAACATTATTGACCGATACCCGTTTCTTTATTGCGTAACAAGAAAACTGAGTGGCATGGTAGTACTAGTGAAACTGCATACTCACTATCAATAGTGTTCTTCTTACTATCCGCTAGTATTTTCTTCAAGGCATCTCGCCGCTTACCACATACAAGTCCACTACATTTGATTTGCAGTCGATCTAGACAATCTAAATAAGTCATGAACAATATATATATAAATGAACGACAAAGTAAGTAGAACACACTGCTTGCTATATATATATATATATATATATATATATATAGCAAGCAGTGTGTTCTACTTACTTTGTCGTTCATGTTTTAAATCCCAAAAGAATAGACGCATTAGAAGCGCATATTTTGGCTTTTATTGAATCATTCGAGTACACAAATTGCGTATGCGTATCGAGGTAAATACGATCAGGTATCAAATAAACATCTTCTAATTACAACTCCCTTATTAAAATGTGGTACTGTAAGATCCATTTTAACATAATGACATAATTTCTCTTACACCTCTGGAAAAGCATAAGGGACAAGAAGGTGTATTACCAACGTCTATATATTGAGTAATTTAACACATGCCTTTTGTTTTGTTTGTTTGCTGTTGTTTGTTTGTTGGAAATGTCCTCATTCGATACGTTAATGTAATCATTAATATGCGCGATAACCCCAACGACCAATCCGATAAGCAGCAATAACTATCGGGCAAAAAGGAGAATTCTCACTACTTCGACATCTCGACATCACATTGATATTATAATTGTCAGTACAACCAGAATGTTTGGCGTTGGACTGATTATATGCTAATTATTCTTTGTAATAACGACAATACATAGCATTCGATCAAACCTATATTATTTATACATTTAATTATTTTACATGTATGAGACTTTTTTATCCAAAACTTCGTTGTTATTAGTTATACAGCAGCGAACTGATTACACTATTATGCCTATCAAGTATATTTATAACGGATTTTGTTAATATGAATTATATAATGACTCCGTTCGTAACGAAGTAATGACATGGCTTCCATATCACGAATCAACCAGAAAATGGATGTAAGATTACTGCACGTTAACTTAATAGTATGCTCAAGTCTATTAACATTCTTTCGATTTTGTTTATGTTCATGCAACCCTTTAAAGAAGTCGGCATGTGACATGTTTCAGCTATGAAATGTTTGTATAGTGATGGATTTAATAATAATTTTGCATAAATGTAAACCACCATTAGACGACTTGTCGCGTGTAACCGCCGTTTCCTGATCTCAAAGGTCAACGTCACATTTAGAGGTTAACATGAAAATTTGACCATATAACAGCCTGTGCGGACTTTTACCTTGCCATTTATTCAATGTAGGCACTTTTGCAATGACTGACCACAAATAATAACCTGGATGAGACAGTGTGTCTCGTGTATCACTGGTCTTCCTATCCCAAATGCCAATGTTAGGGGTAATACGTTCAAGTTAGCCATAACACAGCATGTATTTGACATAAGTGGAGTTTCAAGACAAACGTGAAATTTCAGAGCACCTGTGCCCTATGGACACATGTCTTGTTTTAATCCAGACTAAAACGTTTCAATACCGGGACTCTATGCTATGTTTTGTTTCCTCTTGAACCGATCTTCTGTTACAAGAATATAGTACTAATATAGTATTAGGAAACATTCGCCGGAGGCCATTATTTTATAACTAATGATTGTAATTTTCAACATTGCTGCCTAAATATGCAATATGCCATTCACAGGGAACCCAAGAATGGAAGATTATTTGTGTTGTTGTATCTTTTTCCAGAACGTAATGATTTGCCGTCGCTCTACATGACTCGCAATTCTTCATTTCCACAAATCGTAAATGTATGTTAGGTAAAACAAGTAACCAACACACTGATAATTGTCTACCTTTTATTAACACTATGACATACAACTATTTATTTTAAAACCTTTTATTTTTCTTAACTTTATATAAGTACTCATAAATTCCCTACGCTTTTGTCACAACACCAAGACCATCATATTTTAATTCGATTAATATTTTGCTGGAATATTTGCAAGAGACCTTATCGATTCTTTCTGGATTTCCATTAGCAGGCTGTCGTGTTTTGCTCTGTTCGGCATATGCGTCTCATCAATCACGCACCAAAACCATAATCACCGCACAAAATTATTATGCGTTTTCTAAAATGACGATATTTAATTATACACAATTAAAACACAAGCCTCTTTATGTGCCTGCTATGTTTTGTATGGACATTTTATATGAGTCTTCGTTAAATAATATTCAGAGCATAATATTTGATTAGGCAAACAATGACCGAAAGAGTTATCAATACAAATGGGAAAACATCACAACCTTTAGGGTAGATTCCATATAAATGTACATTAGTAATATTAAGATGGTTCCGAAGCAAAATAGTAAGTCGGCGTCCAATGCGTTTGTCTGCAAACTTTGAAGAAATTCCAATATTGACGAAACCCATCTATCAGAAGAATTGAACGTCCAGTGAATTTAACGTATATTCCGAGTATTCTGTAAAATGTTAACATTGCGTTTGATACGACTGCTCGAAAAATGTGCGTTACGTTTAATACAATGATCTGACCGAAACATGTAATTCAATCTTTACATGAGTAAATGGATATAAGTACAATTTTTGTTAACATGTTTCAAATAAACGTCAATAGGTTCGGAGAATCTTAGTGACGTTGTTTGTATTCGTTTTTATTGGAATTACGTCATAGTTGTACGGCAACGAAATGTTGTTCGTTGAAAATACAATCGAAACTTCAACTTGATGCATACGCCAAATAATAAAATGTTGTTGTTGTCTTGAGACTGTTAACTTTACGGGTAATGTTCGTCTTGTTTTGGTTGTAATTTTATGCACTGAATTGTGCATTTCATCGGTTTATGAACTGTATCGTTAACCTTTTTCGTAAAAATTTCTCAATACGTATTGACAACACGTTACACAAATATTATCTTAAAACAACTTGTTATGAAATACAATGCTTTTGTTTAAACAAATAAAAAAGGTTAGTTTGTATCATTATTAAAAAAAAGTTTATCAATCATTAATGTTAATTTAACAAAACAAAGCAGCGTGTTTTTCCGTAACATTACCCACCACTGTTACTTTATGTAAATGAAAAGGTGAAGCCGTTATGACAAATAGATATAAGTGAACTTGTTATGTCAAACGCGATACAATCATTGCTATTATTTGTATATATGTCCTACACCGAACATTATCAGTTGTTGTATCCAATGTTAATATTGATTAAGTATATACGTATTGAACTTGAAAATGTTACATGGCATTTGAAAACTTCGAGAAATAACAAAAGTTCGTTTTAATTATGCACATTATGTTTCTGTACGTTTGTCAAGAAACCTCAAAGACACATTCATGAATGGACATTATCAAATATAGTGAAATAAGATTTCAGAGACCTTTTCAGAAACACAAATTGTTTTACCTCTCTCCTTTCTTTCCGCCAAAGTGACAAACTGGCTTTACAATATATAACAACACATGGAAAAAGACAACATACACATTGACAAACTATTTCAATATTGGTCGCAACATTCGAACGGGCTATGCAAAGCATTTTGGTGTTTAAACCGGCTGATGGTTAGTCAAAACTCTCACTTAGAACATAATTAATCACACACAACACACGTTTTACTAAACACTGACCTCCTACCATCGCATTTCAATTATAAATCAGTACCAGAGAATAATAATTCGATTTAATTGAAATTAATTTACTCAATAGTTAAGATACATCAGAGCAACATAATTATATCTTCTTGAGGCACGATGTAATGAAATTTAAATAAGTCTAAGCTGAATACATGTTTACTGTAAAGTTCACTGTTGCTATATTTCTATAATGGTGTGTACATTTAATAAACTTACCCATTTGAGTTAATAGTGGGGGAAATGTGACTGAATAAGCAGTTAGAATTTTGAACAATAATGTTATTCGTATATCTGGTGTGTTTATTTCTATTTGTATACTCGTTAAGGTGTTGGCATTAATTTAGTTTCTTGTACTATTGTATAACTATTGTGCTAACGTTCAATTTAAACGCATCAAACGCGAACAACATTGATCTAAACTTTTAAATAGTGCTTTATTTCACTTTATTACAGTGATCTCGATTATTCGTATATGTTTCATTGGAAAAAAAAACAAATAAGAACTAAAACTATACAACCTCAATAATGATACACAAAACAAAAGAAGTAAATATGTTGCAAATATCTCGACTGCACAGAATGGACAATTTATGCACCCTGCATTTGTACTGATTTATCCTCATTTAAGTGTATCCCAACTTTTCACAACGGTTTGTAACACAACGTTTGTTTCCACACAAACAAATGTAACTTAATGTAAACATTTAATTTATCCATACATGTAAATCGTTGATGATTAAGTTAACGCTTTGGTTAACAAAAAATGTACCAAATATTTACCTGCACACACTGTAGTTAAGGTTTATAATTAATTTAACCACCAATATAAGTGGTATATATTTTAAGGAACAATATTAACAGCTTCGCAGCAAGTTATAGGTAAACGTAATGACGTTATTTGATGGTGTTGTTATTTTTCTATATTTTATGTTTGGTAATTTGTCTCTTGAACAGCGAAGCAATCTTCAAACGATATATATTTAAATATGTCTAAGATTTTCTCTATTTTCTATATAACATTTTTGTTTCGGAATCTGTCTTTGATGCAAAAATGAAAAACCCAGTGTTGATATATCTAATTTTTTGAGACAACACTTAACATATGTGTGTGGTAAATACTAGATTCGTTGCAATAAATCTGAATAAGGAATCATTTAACGTATGTTTTATTTTACACACAGTTCTATTTATTCGTGTTTTTATGGTAAAGCACACGTCATGGAAGGCATTGATTAACATTATTTAGACAATGTATATGTACTTATATGTTGCATGTACACTTTTGTTGAATATTAGCTCACATTACAAAAATATGCTCATGCGCGTATCCAATCTTATTATTAATCTGTAAGATTTAATGTATTGTTCTATTCATTCAAATAAATTGCTCTATAATATCTATACTTTAAGATCGTCTTTTCTTATTTATATGTAATTGTAATCGTTTATATCTACTATGCGTTTTATTTCTTTTCAATCTTCATGATAAATAACATTTTCAAACAGGAAACATGGAGACTTCCGTATCAACAGGTTTTCTTGTAATTTTGGTAGAAACCAAACAAGTACCTTTTAAATAATTATCAGAAACTCATTCAGTTCTTCTTAACATTAAAGATTGATGTCTTTAAAACAGTCGATACATTGTCAGTTAAACGATTATAAATGACTCAACCCTGGATGCGTTTGATGTTATGCAATAATACTTTTTTGCAACTAAAAAAAAAATATATACACCGAAGTGGCAAAGATTTTCCTGGCACTATATGAGTATTATGATATGAATCTAATTTCACGTTAAAATTTGATAGTTAAGGGAAAAGTTTAATCGTGATTATGATACGAATATGTGTTAACATCATGTATAGTAATAAACATTACCCGATCTAATATAAGCCATCAAATATATCGAAAAAAAAACTTTAGATATAATGTGTTATTGTAACGCTTGAACAGATCTTCTACCGTTAATATTCACATCTCATAGAATTTTACCACAAATGAACTTAAGTTTATAATTATTAACATATATTGCAGAAAAGGAAACGGAATTATTATATACGAATATTGAAGTTTAATCTACATATGTTATACATTATATCATTTTGTATCTGCATAAAGCTGCCTTTTAACATCAAATGATGTCTCTATTATCGACTGCGCGCGAGAAATCAACCGTGTGTCAAATATATGTATTAAGCACAACATAAAGTACAAAAGAGACATCGGAAAAACCTTCTTTTTATGCCTGGTCGTGTTAAATCCATCTCAGAAAGTAATCATCTTAAAATTGTTACTATTTACAATATGGCATATGTTAAAATGTTAACATCCAAATATTTCTATCGGTTTTAATAAGAAGTACAAAAAAGCAATGGTGGAATGGTGAGCTTACCTTACTTTGGAATGATATGCACTTAAAAGAAAAGGAATGGCTCAAATGTAAATGCAGGTGTATTAAACCACAACTTAAGCCTAAAGCATCAATTTGTTAATGCTAGAAAGATATTTGATACTGCTGTTCAAAGATGTAAACGTAGTCAGTGGCATAAAATGCGAAATGATATTCTGTCTGATTTAGAGTGTACCCAAGATTTGTTTTGGAAAAATATTGGTAACGTTGGAATTGTGTCTAATAGAGATTAGAAAATACCTATGCAAGTTTTACTTGATGATGGAAGTGTTTCATCTGATGTAAAAGCTGTACTTGCCAGGTGGCAGAGGGATTTTTGTAATTTATTGAATTCTAACAGTGCTTGTAACAGGAATGATAATGTAAATAGTTGTAGTGAGGATATTGTTTTGCATAATGATCTTGATAAAAATATTGATATTCTAGAAATTTAAAAAACAGTTAAGGTGGCTAAACAAGGAAAGGCCTCCGAAATAGACCTGATTCCGTCAGAGGTTTTAAAAAATGAGGCTTCACTTTTGATGCTGCAGAATATTTTCAATGTATGCTTCCGAACTGGAAAGATTCCTTCATTATGGTCTAAAACTATTTTAAATCCTATACCCAAGTCGAGTTGTAAAGATCCAACAGATTCATTGTCATATAGAGGAATATCATTAGCCCCAGTTATGTATAATATGTATACATCTATCCTTAATGAACGGATTGTAAAGTGGACAGATAGCAATAATCTCATTGTTGAAGAGCAAAATGGTTTTCGCAAAAAGCGTGGAACCATTGATCATTTATCTAGCTTGAAAAGCAAAATTGATACTCGTAGAAAGAATAAGTTGTCTACATTTTGTGCATTTAAAGACTATCGTTATGCGTTCCATTCGATTAATAGAACTCTTCTTTGGAATAAATTAGCCACTTCTGGCATGTCTACGAAAATGCTTTCAGCAGTCAGGTCATTGTACCACAATGTTACATCTTGTGTTAGAGTAAATGGTTATCTGACTGAGTGTTTCAATGTAAATTCTTGCGTACACCAGGGCTGTTCTTTGTTCACGATTTTATTTAATTTGTATATTAATGACATGGCTTTAAAATTTAAGAGCTTAGATAAGGGTATAACTATTGGTAATGAAAAAGTAAGCATCCTTCTCTATGCAGATGATATTGTGATTATTGCTGAAAATGAAAATGATTTGCAACTCATGTTAAATGAACTGTAAAACTGGTGTAGCGCCAATGATATGAGTGTTAATTCAGATAAAAGTAATGTTATACAATTTAGGCCTAAGAATATCCAACGATCACAATTTGTATTTACCTGTGGTAGCTTAAATAGTCTTTACTCGGACAAATATATTTACCTTGGTATTATGTTAACAGAATACCTTGATTATGATGTAACAGCAAAATATGTCTCGCAAAGTGCTGGTCGTGCATTGGGACTTCTTATTGCAAAATTCAAAAACAGTGGTGGTTTGCCTTATGATATTTATACTAAATTGTATTACTCATGTGTTTTACCAAGTATATCATATGGAGCCTCCATTTGGGGATCTAAAGAATACTCATGTGTTAATGCAATCCATAACCGCGCAATGAGATTTTTCCTCGGAACCGGCAAATATTCGCCAAATGTAGCTGTTCAATGTGATATGGGATGGAAACCTATTTACATTGAAAAATGGAAAAGTATATGTAATCACTGGCATCGTTGTTTAACATATAGCAATAGTAGAACAAATAAGAAAATATTTGACTGGGCTTTTGATAAAGGTAACCTCAGATGCAAAAAAATATATTTGTTGCCTGTGAATTAATAAATAAATGTCATTTAAACGAATAAACTCATTTACCATTCTCTAGAAATAAAATGTTAGAAGATATATCTTCAGCTATTATGGATAACCATCTCAGTGTATGGAATACTAGCCTTAATAGAGAAAATAGTCTACATGGACAAGGCAGAAATAAGCTTAGAACCTTAGAACTTTTTTTAAATGAATATGTTGTAGAAAAATATTGTAAATTGAATATGTCATTTACACATAGATCCGCATTAGCCAAATTCAGATGTGGGGTAGCCCCACTTAGAATAGAAACTGGACGTTTTAAAAAAAACTTACCAGAAAATGATAGATTATGTCCATTATGTTTATCTAATGTAGAATCTTAATCACATGTATTGTTAGAATGTCCTATTTACGAATATGATAGAAACATATTAATAAATAAAGCCAAGCAGATTGATTTTAACTTCTCAATTATGTGTGAAGAAGATAAACTCGGGTTTTTGTTCCCCCATCCAGATATGATAAAAACTTTGGCCAAAGCCTGCTGTAACATACTGAAAATAAGGAATAATACTCTGTACAGTAGATCTTTTAACTGATTCACATATTTTAATTTAAATGATGCATGTAATTTGTTTTTATTATAATGATTATTTTATATGATATATCTGAACATTTCTGCTTATCTTTTCATATGTGATAAGGGAGTATAACAGATTATATTATATTATTATTTTGTTATTATTATTATTTTATAGACTAGTTTTGTAACGGACAATAGTTTTTAAAGTTACCTGAAAACATCAACTCTTCATGTCATGTTTTAATACCATTTTAGACAAAACTCTAGATGTCTTGATTAGTAGAAATTCATAAAGTTTTAATTTGAAAATAAATAAGTAAAGTTTTACAGTGAACTTTGAGAAGCTATGCATCTTTGATTGTTATGATGCATTGTGGATGATACTTAAATAAACTATTAAACTATTGTTAAATGCGTGTGTTCTCACTGCATCCGGTTTGTGCAAATATCTTCATATTTGAGCGATTCCACGGCAGACCAATATACAGAGTCGATTACCTCATGAAAAGAACGTACTTCCGTGTTCAATATAATAAGTTAAATTTGAATCAAATCGTTATTACTGCGCCATTGTGAAATGATATGTATTGAGCACTAAGATAGCAGTGCATCTATCATTTTTTCAATCGAGACACGGAACATAAGTGCACAGAGTTGAATAACGAATAGAGGGGTGAGACTCCCGTGTTTAATATAACTATTCTTTCGGTTGCGCCTACGTCAAATGATATGCAAGTAGCAATAAGAAGAAGTGCATCACGTCCCCAAATATCCGTTGTCGTGCGTCTTCTCATTTATACATTAAATACCAACATAATTGCTTCTAGGTAAAGGCGTTATTTCAGAGCAAACAACTACAGAAAATGAAACAGCTATACTGTGAGTATTTTTGTTGCAATTAGACAAGACAAGACAATTTATTAAGTAATTTAAGTCCACCGGCCCAGAATACAATATGCAGACATGTCACATTATATATGCATGAGTTGAGAATAATTGTATATGTATAGTGTTCTCATTAATATATATATATATATATATATATATATAAAATGCAATTTTATTAAATGTCATATCATTTTTCGTGTTCATCAGATTAATACAATCAATTTATTCTGTGTTTCCACTATACCAAGACAAAGGTGAAGGCCTCGTTCTTAGTGAAATTTAGAACGATGACAAAAAAAATGAAATTGGAATTCGTTCCCAAATGTTTTCTTCATTTAAACAATATGTACACTATTTCAGATTGTGCTTTATGCAAAGGTATCGTCTAGTTTCAATACAAAACTTGTTGTCGGAAAATCTGAACTTTTCAAATGCTTGTCTTTAGTAAAATGGTATTTTAAGCGAAAGATATGTTTCTAGTTCAAGCAATTATTTATACATTCCAAATGTTCTTTATCCAGACGAGTCGAATATACTCCTTGACCATTTGTGCTGTTACAACAAACAAGGTGATGGTTAAACAGCTGTAACAAAACATCACGATTAACAACATCCTTATAAACCAAGACATAACCAAATCGATAATAAAATAACATATTTTAACAGAAGTACATGTAGTCCAGTTTGTCTTGCCGATTTCATCCTGGCGTTTCGAAATATTGCAGCAGTTTTTTTGGATATCTATTCAAAAACATGTGAAAAAGTTTACACTAGTATTTAACACACTTGAACGCTAAGCATACTTCTAATTTTCAAACATCCTCTACAGAGAGCCACGCAATTGTTAATTAAACAATCGCCGCCAGTTGGTTATTGCTTGAAATGGTTCAACGTGTTAAAATACTATAAAACATATATGGGGAATATATATATGTTTAATAACTTATGTTCGTATTAGTTTATATGTTATGTTGAAATTACCAACTTTACTTCAGATACGAAGAAACGAATACTGGCTTTTGAATTTCGTATATTGATTGTTATTGTTGCGTTGTCTCATAAATCACAATGCATGGATACAGTACAGTAATTTCAGTAGATAATTATAAGCATGAACACGCGCTGATAGGTATACGATAAACGGTTACATTTGATTTCCTTATATATCATTTTTTTCGCCGGAATGCAACATTGCGCATGAGTGTATTCATTGTTAGGATACATATTGCTTAAGTGTTGATACAATATTGTAAACATTTGAAGCTATTCTTTTAAAATATGAATGTTTATCATTGCTGACGATTGAATACATATAGATATACGTGTATTATTGGCAAGCGTTAAGAAACTAAAATGTACCTGAATTGAGGGCTCAGGATTTCGCATACAATACCACCTAGTATATACACATGCAGAGTAATAGTTCAATCTACGTGACATTCATGATTGGTGAGGGTTTGAATTTACGGAATTAGGTTTAAAAACAACGTATCAGATGCATGCATGTTGCCGAGTTTATGACAAAATAACATAGTTTTATTCAAATATCCATAATCTGGTTTATTTTTTAATGGTAAAATGACCGCCGGCAATTAAATGAAATACTTAAAGAAGCTTCAAAATCAGTTCATACATTTGTTTTATAATGACTATCTAAAAGAAAACACAACACCAGTGATGGTAAATGTATGTAAATTCAACATGTTTTTTATTTTTCTAACTGCAGTTAGATCGAAAACCATATGCCACTCAGAGTGATTTTGATATTTTATTTTCAGAAGACATTTTTTATTATATTAAATCGGTCGCTTTGTTTAGAATATTTAATTTATTCACGGGACCCAGGTCAGTTTGGACATTGATGTCATACAAACAATAAATACAAATACAATCAATTTTGCTATTTATTGTTTACCTTTTGAGTACAGAATATTAAAATTTACAACATTATAGTGTGTACTTCTTAGAAAACTTTCTGAAAGAAGATCGTGAGTTCATCTTGCAATGTATCGTATAATCGACTTGAGCCTCTTTGTGAAAATGTTTCATTGTTATTCGTGTCGCATAAATATGCAAAACAAGTTATTCCATCATAAGAACGCACCTTACACTCTGAACATAACATAACAACGTCGGTTTAAAGTGGGAGTTATTAATACGTTCAATCCTAGTTTAACCGCTTGATTTTAACAATGGTTTTAAGTAAAATTCACTTATAATCTCCAGCCGTGATTGTTTTTTGGAAAACAATTTCTGATACTTTGCATTTCCTACATTTATAACGTTTGCTAATCTAGATAGGGGTTTTGTATTCCCGCTCAGTTAAGTCGAAACAATATAATGTACAAAGACAACGGTTGTAACTTTCATACTGTACTGATACGTACAACTTTAGCTCTGAACTTTTTATAAGATCTCGTTCTACCAAACAGATAATTACGCCATTCTCACAAGAGTACATACTATTATTACTGTTATTACACAAAACTTGATTGTCCATTGAACTTCTCATATATATATATTTATAAATATATGTGTTTGTATGGTTTACACGTCCTCACAGCAAACAAATTATTATACCATTTAGTGCAACATTTAATTACCGCTGTGAGTTTGATTGTCTAAGGAAACATATATATGTCGAAAACATTTCACAATGATCACACCTCTGTGAATAAAGTATCATTTAATATTTTAATTGCAGTCATAAAAGTGTATTGACATGCACGTAAAATTACACACATATATATATATATATATATATATATATATATATATATACAAATGCTCATTACATGATACTTCACGTATACTATTTGTATTGAACTATTTAAAACGCACATTTTTATAGCACACAAAATATAAATCAAACATGCTATAAAATCACCTTCTCTAAAATAATTCACATAATGGTTACCACAGGTTTAATTAGTATCGTTATTGTATTTGTGTGTATAGTAATTTCATTAATAGCTGCTGGAGTGTTCTAACAACACACTACACAAGCATGCCATTTACACAAAATATGGATACACGTTTGTGCATGCTTTCTTGGAAATATCAGATACAATTCGAGCTGATCAAGTTATTTATTTATTATCGATCGTAGTCAGACTGCTATGTTTATAAAGCGTTGTATTTTTATAGGCTTAATTTACATGACGCAAAAAGTAATCAGTTTTATTTTACAAATCAATTTAACAATTTGTATAGGTCATTTCTCTGATTGACATTTTCATTTATTTTGCATTCTACTTTGATGATATATAGCATACGGTTATCGGGAATCTTAGTTTAAACATATTTATTTCAAACAATACACATAGTTTTACATTGAAGTACATACAACATGTATACAGTTAACATGTTTGAATAGGATGAGAACGGAAGACAAAGTCTTACATAGTTCTTCTCCCAATACAAATACAATTACATGTTGTCAGACGAACATCGGGAATCTTGCAAGCCGGGATTGCATGTAATATCATTCGTTGAGCTGATGCTATATGATTTTAAAGGAAAACATGAAGGCAATTGTTTTAAACAAGACGAACAGCACCAGCTAATAAATACATCAAATTCGTGACATTGAATGTCATGGTTGTGAGAAGTATCATAACTTAATAATGTGATTTAAAATTCAGACATATAGGATCTGACATGAGTTGTCATATCATACCATATTTTATTAAACGAGCTCAGGAATTTTGTTAGTATGCGAGCCTTTGGCGAGCTTACTTACTAATTTCCTGGACGAGTTTTATAAAATATGGTATGAAATGACAACGAGTGTCAGATCTTTTTTATCACATGCTTTTAAACTAAATACAATACATCTTAATTGACCAAACAAATGCTGATAGATCTAAAAGTTGTTTACTATCGTGACGTCATTTCATGTTGACGACGTCATTCACCAAAATAAAGCCATGCGATTGGTTATTTATTGATTCTGTAGCCAATGAAAACGCTTAAAAATGTTTTATTACACATGTGTAATATAAACAAATACGTAATGTCTGAATTTCTTTGAAAACAAGGTATAGCATGTGATAAATATAAATACTGGTCGCGTGCAATACACAGTTACTATGTGTGCAACTTTATGTAACTTACCACAAATTATCACAATGAGGAGGTGAGGTGTCGCGTATAACATATGGTTTAAAGAAAAGTTTGTAATAAAGAAAAGAAGAAACCATCTATAACATATTCTAATTATAATCGGTTGTAGATTTCTTCTCTTATCAAGAGCCAAATTAACAAACATTAAATATATCAAAATAGAAACAATATCGAATAACGTCATAACGGACTGTAAAGCCGTTAGGATTGTTCCTTAACGTATCGAGAAAGCACATTACAAAATTGACATGGAATTTGATAGCGGCCATGTCTACAGTCTGTTACGATGGCATTTTATACAGCAGTGGCTTTTTGTGCATTGTACCAGGCCTAGGAAAGCGCCGTTTCGCGACAGAATAGCGTCGTTGTCATATTTGACACAATTGTAAGCCAAAGCGCTACATGATTGTATTTTCCTGCTCACGGTTCTAAATCTAGAAATAATTGTGTTGTTGTTGTGTTATTGTGTTGTTGGGTGTTGTTGAACTAGGACATATAACTTATAACTATCATACTGGTAGTCGAAATCATCATTAAATACATCGCAATATTTAATATAACTTCACTAAAACATTGTGTATTGTAAAACGCCACTGAATATGCACTTGTGTATAGATATAGGCGTTTAATTAAATAAAACACATTTAACATTAAACATTTAACATATGTGTACTAAATTATCAGTGTATACAATTCAGTCCGTAATGAAATTAACCATATCATAAATGACCAGTGGGCTGTCAAATCTTTGTTGTCTGAGTATAGCATTGTGTCTAACCATGTTTCAAAATACTAACATTTGTATGAACACTGATGAGATTGTCATTAACGGAGCTTTTCATCGTACAATTCCATGTAACATTTTTCGATTCGTAAACAGTCGAAATGATTCCAATTTATCCGTATGCATATAAGGTTTACACTGTCTCATGTACAAGTGTTGGAACTATCCGTATATTATGTTTTAATCAAATGGAAAACATGGTAAAATAATCAATCAGGTAGATTGTTGTGATTCCATATGATTGTAGGTCATAGAGTATTACTGACATGTTATGAAAGGCAGGTTAAAGACCATTCATTTAACAACACAATTTTAAACATTAAACAGTGATAATATATTCATGTCTTCCACTTAGCCACTGAGTGATCGGGATAGGTTTATTTTAATAAAACAAGTTACGTATTGCTAATTATAATTTGACAAGTGGAAAGTATCATGTTATCCGGTGATGTGATTTTTCTTATCGCGTCGTTTACATGTAAATGATTTTTTTTAAACGTCGGAATAAATGGACTCCTTTGATAAGTGATACATGAACAAATGTCTTGTTTGGTTTATTTAGAAGCTCCCGTTAAATTACTTGTGCACATTGTCATGATACCTACGCAATTCTGTATAAAAAGACAATGATCAACCTCATTTCATGTTTATTTACATATTTCAAAATGTTCGACTTGTAAGTCTTAATCTAGTGTTTTCTTACATTGTTTTGCTATTCAATCACGTCACGAAATATTGAATTATATTTTGTAGACAATAATCCAATTTTGTCGCAGTTTCCGTTTAAAGCAATACGCTTAATTTAAAACAACGCCCCCAAAACTAAATAATTATTTCTAGTTTAGAAAATTGATCGGGCAACTACAATTATGTCGCGCGTGGGCTCAGTATAAATGTCATAATTTTGAAAATGACGAAATTGTGTCGCGAAACATCGCCCTTCTAGGCGTGGTACATTTGACAAAAGATCATTGTTGCAAGCTAACATCATAATTGTCTATATACATCGTCGAAAGCAAAAATATAACGGAAATTAGGCTGAACTTTGTGTATGTCAACGCCTATTTGGTTAAGTCCATTGTTGCTATTTTAAGGAACAATACTTACCGCTTCGCAGCACGTTATACGAAAACGTGATGGCGTTATTTGATGTTATTGCTTGTAATGCGCTATTTTTATATTCGGTTATTGGCTCTTGGGCAGCGAAGCAATCTTCAACTGTTTCTCATTATACTATTTTCTCAATTTTCTCTACTTTATATTTAACAATCATTTCTTAGAATACTGTCTATATTGGTAGAGGGAAAAATGTAGTGTGAGATTGGCGGTTTATAATTGGTTTATTCACATTACATGTTACAGATATAAATATGTAATGAGTATATTGGAATTGAGTTTGTATACTCCACTAAGTTTTCGTATGCAGTCCAATATACTACTGTATGCAATTTTTCGAAAGAAGGAACAAACAAATGATATGTTCGAGAAGTCGCATAAAAGCGTGCTGTGCATCATACAATATATATTTGTTTTCCATATTTATTACAACGCTGAATGCCGTTTTAAAGACACATATCTTGTTCATCGTAGTTGAACATGAACACCGTTATACATCGCAATTTTAATTTAATTTGTTTAAGATATGCACGTTCATAGTTTGCCAAAACAACAAGTTTTGTTTTACATATAAGGATCATAGTCAGGTATAATTTGTGTTATATGTTGTGCCGGTGATTCATTTTTTTATTTTTGTAGCCATCTTAGATCGTACAATTAGGGTAATTCAATGCAGACACTATCAAGAAAGGTATGTAGTTATTATACATTTTACGAAAATGTGTACAAAACATGTGTAGATTTGGTTATTTAAAAGTATTATTAGATGCACTTTCCTATAAAACACACTTTTGCTTTGACAATTTGATTTCTGCGATGCACTGAGTGATGTTAAAGTAAGGAAACTGATATGTGCTGCCAATGTGGACTCCCTCATTCCCCACCTCATTCCCAAACCACCGTAGCCGTAAGGTTACGTTTTTTTTAATACATAATAATGAGTAATATCAGTTCATGAATATGAAAGTAAATAATACATATGTTGCAGAGTTTTAAGTTTTGTTCAAAATATTGGAAAATCTCGCCAATTACGTAACAAAATATGACGTCATATTTACATATATTTGTTAGCATTTAATACATGATAAAGAATATTGAAGCAAGACCTTTGTAGACCACTAACAGAGTTGAAAGCCCCATGGAAAGACTAGACTTTCGTGTTCAATATAATTATTACAATGTTCAAACATCCGTTAATGCAGCGTCTTTACGAAATGATGTGCTTTAAGCACTAAGATATAATTGCATATAGTATTATTCAATCGAGAAACGGTAAATACGTACACAGAGTGGAAAACCCTATGGGGAAGCCAAACTTCTGCGTTAAATATAATTATTAGAATCTGCAAGTATACGTTTTTGTTTGCTGAACCTTATCTCCATGGTATGCCGTTAGCAGTAAGAACAATTGTATAACCATCGCACTTTCCGAATTATTCGAAGACAGGCTTCTTTTAATGATATCCTTAACCACCAATATAAATGCTTCTAGGTTAAGGCTGAAATTGCACTGAACACATTGCTCAAATACATGAAATGGAAAAGGCGATAGTTTGGGTAATTCTTTTTGCTAGTCTTACACAAGTTCTTCTGCAAGTACAGCCCGATTGACACGGGGAACTATGTGATTATAAATGTCATTAATGTTGCATATAGATGAAAATGCAAAATATTGTTTGTCCTAGATCTCCAGAATCTAGAAATACAACGATCGCGATAACTCAGTAAACAACGGTAATTAATGTCATAAATGTTATAGTTTGACTCCTATTCTACTAAATGAACGTCTTCAAATACCCGTGAACAACTATCTTGTTTATTTAGTTTCAATATTCGATAATCACACCCATGTTATGGTGGCCGGATATACCCTTTTATCAAAAGTATACCAGAAATTTAATTTGTATTCTCCTTTTCGGACAGCCTTAAAAAACATTCAAAGGCCTTTCCTGCACTAATATCGTTATATCCAGATGTTATTGTTTATTTTTTGTAAACTGGAAGGTGTTTGCTTATAAACAAACGGTGCGTAAAAAAAGTACATAGCACGCTTTCAACTACTAAAAAGCAAATCGGTATGATGGTTACTTGGTAAATTTGAAACAATTTGAGGTTATTACGTCAAAGGTCAAGATCACTGGGGTTTGTCACAGTTAATGTATTTCGTCAACATGTATTGAGAATGCTTAGACCTTAGATCATGAACAGTGGTGGTGTTGTTGCTTCTTAAAAAGGAATACGCTTAATGATTTTAAAATCACCCTGTCAAAAGTAAATGTCACATGGTCTTGTAACAGAAAATTTGTGTCCATTGAAGCACAGATCAAGGCAACATGAGCATTTATCTCTAAATTGGTCTCTTAATTATAAAAATGCTATGACTAATGATCAATTAAATTAGAATGCTGATAACTTGGGAGTGAAGAATGACGCTTTTTGATATTGAGGTCAACATGCCAAAGGTCAAGGTCACACTACTGCTTAATACCACGACCACATATTTACAATAACATGTGGATATAACCCTTTTACTTCGTTCAATAACTAAATATGTTCAAACTACTTGAACTTTACGTAATACGTTTACAATGGACCTATTATTATTCAAAAAATAGTCACTGAAATAGGTAAAGTAATAACGATGTGGTATGATAGGTAAAATGAAAGCACACAAATTAGTTATTGATATCAAACATGCATAGAAAGACATAATAAATACAACAGAATGATATGTTAAAAGACATATGTTCAGATATTATATTACATCACCACTGGCTATTGAAAGACAGTATATTATATTATTATTATCACATTAAGCATACATTACTCATAAGGTGGGATAAGAGTAAGGGGAAGTAGCTAGTATTAACTGAAAGGTAGGGTGTCGTAAAATTTAAAGTCCCTTGCATAAAAAGTGTATATCAATGTAAGAAATTAAAAGACTAAGATGATTGTCAGGGGAGGCAACTAGGTAGAGTATCATTACTTATATTGAAATTGTATATTCCCTTGGCTATACGGGCCATATGGATATAAAACAATGTTCTTGATTTAAAGTGAAACTACCAGTGTAGTTTATAACGGTGTCGAGATAATTGAAATTATCGACGATTTCTATATTTTATTCATTATATGTCCATTTTTCATTATCTCGAATTTTACCACTTTTGCGAAACACCATTTTTTTTGGTTTTTAAGTATTCACATTGAGCCCCCATGAATAACAATACTGGTAAAGTTTATCTAGATGGTTCTGTAATTCTTCTGGCGTTTTGCCTAAAATGACCATGTCATCTGCATATAACAATAAAATTAAGGTTATGTCGTCTATATTTAAGCCAGACAGGTTGCTATCTTGTAAAAAAAGTTCCAAATCTTCTACAAACAGTGAAAAAAGAATCGGGGACAGTACCTCTCCTTGTCTTAGACCGACAGCAAAACTAAAGTATTCAGAGTATGATGTACACGACTTAACACAACATTTAACAGTTGCATACCTATTCTTAATTATTCTTAATAATTTACCTTTTATACCAGATTTGTACATTTTTAACCATAATGCATTACGATATATACTATCAAAACATTTAAGTAAATCGACGTAAACAACATACAAACGTTTGTTTTCATATAAAACATGTTGCACAACAGACATCAATATATAAATAGCATCAACAGTTGAACATCCTTTTCTAAATCCGAATTGTGCATCTGAAATTTTAGCATTGTCGTCACAGAACAATTCAATTCGTTTGTTTAAAATGGTTGTAAACAACTTAGCAAAACAACTAACAAGTGTTATCCCTCTATAATTACTGACATCGTCGACAGAACCTTTTTTATGCAAAGGGATGATAATGCCTTCCGTCCACTGATCGGGAAAAAAGCCAGAAACTAAAATGCTATTAAACATATCACACAAATGGTTGGATAAAATATCCATACTTTCAACAAAATATTCATTTAAAATAAAATCGTTACCAGCCGCTTTATTACGTTTTAAACATTTAATTGCATTCTTAACTTCATCAACAATTATCGGTCGATCTAGTTCTGGAAAAGTACAATTTTCATCGTTAAAATCATTGTTTGAACAAAAATCCGCAGCTTCTACATTAGCATTATTAGAAATAGAGTTACTCAAATTTTCAAAATAATCCTTTAATGCATTTACTGAAATGTTATTGCTATTTATTTTGTTTTTAGGCTTAAAATATTTCCAAAATTCCTTAGGCTTTTTACTGTTTAAACTTTCAATTTCTAACATTTTTTGTTTATATGCATTATTTTTCTTTTTGTTAATTAATTGTTTATAATGTCGTTTCTTTTCACACAAAGTTAATCTATTTGAATCAAACCTTATCAAGTTAAAATATCTCAAAATTAATCTATTTGAATCAGACCTTATCAAGTTAAAACATCTCAAAGCGTCATGGTATTGATTTCGTGCAATTACGCACTCTTTATCATTTCACAGACTTTACAATTTGCCTTACATGATTTCGGTATTTGTTGATAACGCTTGCTTATTTCTTTGTTTGTTTTTCCATGAACTAAAATGTCACCGATATTTCTGTCTTGTCTGTATGCAACAATTGGTACATCTGGGAATACATTTTTCATTCGGTCTGATTTATATAGTTTGTCGGTATGTTTACGAGTTATTGAATGGATGTATTCAGCTAATTTTTTATCCCATTTTTATTCATGTAACAACACGCATAATTTCTCCCAAGTTTCTACCCTATATCCATATACATGAACAATACATTATGACAAATATAGAAAGAGACATATACACTGATAATACAATATGAACATGCAATTATAGTATATTTCGAATTTTCATTGGAATTCCACTGTAATTGTCTAAGAAGCATATACAAAACATGTAATAAAAGGAGGTAAATAAAGTGTATAAATCGTATAAAACATGTTTTTTGAGTACCTTAGAGAGTATATACACAAACACGTTTATACATTGAAATAGAATTAATAGAAAATAAACAAAAAATAAGAGAGAGTGCACACGGTGAGTTTCTCTTAAAAAGTTAGAATTACATCGACCTGAATTGGAATATATAATATTTATAATATTTATTGCATTAAAAAACTAAAATTATGCTTTCTTGTCTATATAAGTAAATTTGGTCCACACAAATTTTTTATCAGTGACCACGATGTTGGTTCTATTTCCGATATGTTAAATGAATTATATACTTTGTAGGAGAAAGCTAAACTGTGTAAAAGACCGTCATAATTTGGAATACAATTATCTTTTCTGCATTTAAAAATGTATCTTTTCACTTCAAGACATAACATGTTAAGACTTTGTTTTTCTGGTTAGGTACTACCTAACATAAATAGTTTGCAGTATATTTCCGATATACAATTTGAAAGCATTTTGGTGAACAATGTTTCGTTTATTTTTTTAATTAAACCCTTTACTTTTTGGCAGTTCCAAAAGAGGTGCATAAGGGTTTCTTCGCATTGTTTACAAAAAGTACAGATGCTATTTTTTAATAATTTCATTCTGGAGTTTGTACCTTGAATATTATAAATAATTCTAACATGAAACCATTGTATGTACCTGTCCCTTGTTATGCTGAAAACTGTTCTCAAAATATGGTTCCATTCTTCGTTTGCAATGACAAAGTCGGTCCATTTGCTTTTACATATAGGCTCAACAAATCGTTTAATAAGTTTTTTTTATAAATCGACTTGCCTTTGCTATCATGGCACACAATAAATTTTGCATAGCATGACATAGATGGAACACATATTTACACATCGTTTTTATAAAAATTTAGATTTAATTTATTGAACAGTGTTTTAACTGATTTTACTAGTCCTTCATAGAGGATAAAAATGTATGGCTTTTTCAGTATTTATTTCTATTTGTGTTGTATTCAAAAAGGATTTCGAATCGATGGATATATCCCTCACAAATCGTATACCTCTGTCGTACACTGTTTTCAAAAAGAATGGTTCATTACCTATTTTAAAGTTTTCATTATATAACAAAGGCATATTAAGAATATTGTCTACATCATGCATGTTTACAGATTCTAAAACCTGTTCATAACAGGAGAGTTCTTCACTCCAAAATTGATTTTTAATAGAATTCTTAATATTAACAGTAAACTGTATTCCGGTATTAAAAAGTTTACCGACATCTATCATAGATCGTATAAGAATAATACATTTACTTTCGCTACATGAATACAATTTGTTTAGCCAAGACAGCTTAATCTTTTTACAGTTTGCATAAATATCTACCATCTGAAGCCCACCCTTGTCATAGCTTTGTATAAGTGTTGAACATTTAATTTTATAAGGTTATTTTTCCCAAACAAAATCAAACAACAATTTATACAATGTATCTAGGATGTCTATTTTGGAGTGGGTATCGAAAAAAGCAGTGCGTAAACAATGGTAAAATTAGTGATTTGATTACGGTAATTCTACCAGTAGGAATAAGTTTTCTTTTTTTTTCATTGATTAATAATATTATTTGCTTAAGTGAATTGTTCAGAGAAATTACTTCAGACAAGAGTTTAAGATCAACATCGAAAATAATTCCTAACAATTTAAATCTGGCCGTACCCCACGTGAGTTTATATTTTGTCTTGATGGACCGAGTACTATATATTAGCGCAAACCTATAGTGTTAACCTATATTATTTTGCTATTCATTCAACACAATAACACAAAACAACATAATTATATCTAGATATAGTACCTTGAGATATAAACTCTTATCATGAAGTGCGTGGGCTCATCATTTTTTAAACTAAGAAGTTCAAAGTTGCAAACACCATCATTACGTCGATATATATAGCTGATAGCAAATGTATTCATCCGAAGATTAGACTGTACTTCGTGATAATCTATGCCTATTTGGTAATGTCAATTTTTGCTATTTTAAGGAACAATATTTACAGCATCGCAGTACTTATACGTAAACATAATGACGTTATTTGATGTTGTTGCACTATTTTCATCTGAGGTAATGTGTTTCTTGATCAGCGAAGCAATCTTCAACCGATTCTAATTAGATTATTTTCCCGATTTTCTCTACTTTCTACATTACAATCTTTTCTTAGAACACTGTCTATATTATAAGAGTGAAAAATGTAGTGTGAGATAATTACGTAAGTGAGAAACCACATAACAATTTATCTATTTTAATAACCACCATCATAATATGTACCATCGCATAGCAAAAACATATCTTTGTCCACGCATTCGAAAACAGGAACAAACTTGGTATAACAACGTGACTTTGCTTATAATGAGCGTTTTAGTTTCATTTATTTAAAAAATATGCAATTAATGGACTCTTTAGATTAGTGAAACATGAAAAATGTCTTTCATGGCTAATATAAAATGCACGTTGCATACACTGTGCAAATTGTCTTGATATCTGCATTAACAAGGTTTGCCAGTCAATTTGATTAAGTTTGGTAATTTTCATCCATTCGTTGTTCGTGTTCATATATAAATTGCATAATATTAGTCTCGTTAGTCTTAATCAAGTGTTAACTTATATTGTTTTGCTATTTAAAAATTTACGTTGCAAGCATTGCACCTTATTCAAGACAATAACACAAAACAAAACATCGTTATCGTAAGATGGAAACTTCAATCATGTAGTGCGTGGGTTCACCATTGTTTAAACAAAGAAAACGACACTGTTGTGTCGCGAAACGCTGACTTCCTTGGCCTGGTACATTGCACAAAAGGTCACAGTTGCAAAATAACATCATAACGGTCTAAAGACATAGTCGATAGCAAATATATTCCTTCGACGATTAGGCTATACTTCGTGATTTTCTATGCTTATTTGGTAATTTCCATTTTTGCTATTTTAAGGAACAATATTTACAGCTTCGCAGTACGTTTTACGTAAACCTTATGACGTTATTTGATGTTGTTGCTTTATGTAATGTTAGGTAATTTGTCTCCTGATTAGCGAAAAATCTGTAACCAATTATAATTAGAATATTTCTAGATTTCCTTTTGTTCCTAGAAAACTAACTTTTCTAAGATGGAAGAGTGAAAAACGTAGTGTTAAGATAACTTAGTTTGTAAAACACCAACTATATGGTTAACTCTCGATTCGATGCAATCAATATGAATAAGAATCATTTGAAGTATACTTTATTTACGACACAGTTTCATTTCTCTGTTGTTTTTTGTACTAGACACGGCGTAGATGGCATGGACTTGCATTCTTACAGTGTATATTAACGTACATTTTGCATGTACAATTTGAATAAATCATAAATGTTAGCTCTCATGGAAAAACTTAAAGATTTAACTGCAATATGTCAGATTAAGTCAGTTATATTTGCATGTATATAGAATATGTTCATTCGATGGCTGTATTCACAATTTTTGTTCTTTTCTATCGAAATGCTTTTCATGCATCACGTTTAGTCATTAAGTAAATTTCTTCATAATAATAGTTAAGTTATGCAGTATATAATATTTAATGATTATTGACAGGTGTCATTTTCTTTGCCCGTTTCATCATGATCTGTTGCAAGTACTTTAGAGTATTCACACCCATAGTTTGGTATGGGTCAAATTAAGGAGGATTAAACAAGGCATACCAGCGGTCGTTTATATGTGTTTTGTTTTGTTTTGTTTTGTTTTGTTGCTCAATGAGAATTCACACCCAGACTTTGGTATGGGTCAAATTAAGGTGATTAAACAAGGCCTATACACGGTCGTTTACATATGCTGTTGTCTTTTTAAGTTGCTCAAGGTGGGTTTACGGGTGTCAGATTTGAGTTTTCAATCTAGATAAAACAAAACGGTTGGTACAATTGCATATCAAACCTGTTAAATCCCTTCAAAGCAAGAGAAAGTAATTACTTAGTAAATATTGACAATGCACAGATCGTTGACTTGTATCGAGGTCATTTATTTATGTACAAGCACCCAATGACTTCTTTCCAATTATCCGGGAATGTATGGACATATTGAGAGATTGACCGGACCAATCTTATTATCGCGTGTTTTATTATTAATTCGGTAAGTATGTTTATCTAAACACAGACACATGTAAATCAATGCAATTTATGACGTAAACTGTACAATAAAAACACAAAGAAATGGAACTGTGTCGTTAAAAATCATACTTTAAATGATTATTGAATCAGATTAATTGCAGCAAATCGAGAGTTTCCAATATAAGTATCTTGGGTGGTGTCTCACAAACTAAGTTATCTCAACACTACGTTCTTCACTCTTCCATTACAGACAGGGTTCAAATACAAGTTTGTAATCTGGAAAAGAAGAAACCATCTAGAACATATTCTAATAAGAATCGGTTGAAGATTGCTTCTTTGATCAGGAGACAAATTACCGACCATAAAATTTAGCAAAATACCAACAACATCGAATAACGTCATAACGGACTGCGAAGCTGTTCCTTTAAATATCAAAAAGGAATATGGCACAATTGGCATAGACAAGCATGAAATACAGCCTAAGTTTTGACGGAATATATTTGCTATGGGTCATATCTACAGTCCGTAATGATGGTATTTTATACAGCAATGACCTTTTGTACAATGTACCAGGCCTCGGAAAGCGCCATTTTGCGACCAAATAGCGTCGTTCTCTTATTTGAAACAATTATGGTAAGCCCATGCGCTTCATGATTGTATCATCCATCTTACCGGACTAAATCTAGAAATAATTATGTGGTTTGTGTGTTATTGTGTTGAATTCAGTGTATTGCTTGCATCTTAAAATGTTTCGACTTTGGATAATTTTGTACAAAATAAGATGAAATGTCTACGTTATTGAATAGCAAAACAATATAAGTTAACACTTGATTAAGACTAGCGAGTCCAATAGTACGCACTGTATTTTTGTACATGCAACAACGATGTTGATCACTGTTCGCCTTTTTTCCTTTGAGAACGTGTCAAACAATAATTAGGAGGCTATGTGAACATTTTTGCCACATAGTTGTTTGAACATGAAATTACATTATCTCTTACTAAGTCATTGTATGTGGATAACATGAAGTCAACGTTTACCTTTAAATATAACAGTTGCCTCGTCAATTGCAAGGAAGTTAACTTGTTTCATAATATATCCACATATTATTGGGAATATATGGTCGTGGTGTGCAAAAGAAGCAGTTTTGTCCTGTTCACATGATTTATCGGATACCATGATAAGTTCCACTTGTAATATTATAATTGTTCAATATGTAACTTGTTTTTATTAAAATACAACTATCAAGATCAATCAGTGGCTTAGTGGAAGACATGAATACATTATCACTGTTTAATGTTTTTAATTTTTGTTGTTAAATGAATGACGTTATCACTGTGTAATGTTTTAACTTGTATTGTTAAATAAATGGCGTTATCACTGTTTACTTTTTTAAGTTGTGTTGTTAAATGAATGACGTTATCACTGTTTACCGTTTTAACTTATGTTGTTAAAAGAATGACGTTAAAATTGTTTAATGTTTTTATTTGTGTGTTGTTAAAAAGAATGACGTTATAACTCTTTAATGCTTTTATTTTTGTGTTGTTAAAATAATGACGTTATCACTGTTTAATGTTTTACTTGTGTTGTTAAATGAATGACGGAATCACTGTTTAATGTTTAAACTTGTGTTGTTAAAAGAATGCCGTTATCACTGCATAATGTTTTACTTGTGTTGTTAAATGGATAGAGTTATCACTGTTTAATGTTTAAACTTGTGTTGTTAAATGAAAGACGTTATCACTGTTTAATGTTTAACTTGTGTTGGTAAAGGAATGACGTTATAACTGTTAAATGTTTAACTTGTGTTGTTAAATGAATGACGTTATCACTGTTTAATGTTTTAACTTGTGTTGGTAAATGAATGACGTTATCACTGTTTTATGTTTCACTTGTGTTGGTAAATGAATGACGTTATCACTTTTTAATGTTTAAACTTGTGTTGTTAAATGAATGACGTTATCACTGTTTTATGTTTAAACTTGTGTTGTTAAATGAATGACGTTATCACTGTTTTATGTTTAACTTGTGTTGGTAAATGAATGACGTTATCACTGTTTAATGTTTAAACTTGTGTTGGTAAATGATTGACGTTATCACTGTTTTATGTTTTAACTTGTGTTGGTAAATGAATGACGTTATCACTGTTTTATGTTTTAACTTGTGTTGGTAAATTCATGACGTTATCACTGTTTTATGTTTAACTTGTGTTGGTAAATGAATGACGTAATCACTGTTTTATGTTTAACTTGTGTTGTTAAATGAATGACGTTTTTACTGTTTTATGTTTTAACTTTTGTTAGTAAATGAATGACGTTATCACTTTTTTATGTTTTAACTTGTGTTGGTAAATGAAAGACGTTATCACTGTTTTATGTTTAATTTGTGTTGTTAAATGAATGACGTTATAACTGTTTTATGTTTAACTTGTGTTGGTAAATGAATGACGTAATCACTGTTTAATGTTTAAACTTGTGTTGTTAAATGAATTACGGTGTCACTGTTTATTGTTTAACTTGTGTATTCCATTTGAGTAAAACATAACATACGGATATTTACAACACTTGTACATGATACAGTGTAAACCGTATTGGCATATGGATAAATTGGAATCAGTTCGACTGTTTGAGAATGGAAAAGTGTAACATGGAACTTTACGACGATCTAGCAAGAAAAAGCTTCGTAAATCACAATTTCATCCGTATTCATATGAATGTTATTATTTTAAAACAGGGTTAGAAACAGTGCTTTACCCAGACAACATTTGACTAGATTTAAGAGCCCGATGGTCAGTTAAGTTATTGTTAATTTCATTATAGAATACGGAATGAATTGTAAATACTTTGACAATTTATTAGACGTATGTTTTAGTGAACGTTGCACGTATTACACAACTTTTTGTTTTTCAGTAGTATTATTTTGGTAGTATTGCGATCTATTTAATGATGTTTTTTTTAATACCAGTATGTTGGTTATAAGGTATATGCCCTAGTTCAACAAAAACCAGAATGTAGTTTAATTGTTATTTTCTCGTGAAAAAAAACTCGCATATGTTTTCAAAAGTGAATGATCAATACATTTTAAAACAGTGCATTTAAAAAGACATCATTAACTTGTCAAATTTGGCATACAAATCCAGCTTTTACGTGTGACTGAACTACATTTTTAAGTGCGTTAGTTACTGAGTTATCGCGATCGTTGTCTTTCTGGATTCTGGAGATCTAGGACAAACAATATTTGGCATTTTTATTCACATGAAATATATTTGAATTTATAGTAACATAGTTATTCGTGTCGATCGGGCTTACTTTGCATGAGATTGTTTTTCAAGACTAAAAACAAAATAACTCACACTATCGCTGTTTATATTTCTGTTAGTGTGCGCTTTTTATTCTCGGACATTTCGCCTTAACCTAGAAGCACTTATGCTGCTGTTTAATGTTTATCTAAAAAGACGCATGACGACGGATATTTGGGAAAGTGTGGTGGTCATTAAATGGTTGTTTGTCTGGACTCAATAATACTAAATGTACTTCATTTTCGTGCTACTTGCGTATCTTTGCAGGTAGGCGCATCGGAAAGAAAAAGTATATTGAACACAGAAGTATTACCACTCCATTCGGTATTGCACTCTGTCTACTTGGCTACCGCGTCTCGATTGAATGATGATAGATGCAATGCTATCTAGGTGCTAAAGACATCTTATTACATAATGGCGAATTATAATTACTATATTTAACACGGACGTCTTGGTTACGCCTTTGGTTTACCACTCTGTTTATTGGTCTCGGCTCACCATAATTGTCTGCACAAAGAAAGAAAACGACTTTCTTTTGACGCAAAACGTTGTCTACCTAGGCCTGAAACATTAGACATTTCACAAAAGGTCATAATTGCAGAATACCATCATAAGGGTTTATTGCAATGGCAAATAGCAAATATAAGTTTTAAATTAGGCCGTACTTCGTGCCTTTTTACGTTTATTTAGTTATCTCCATTTTTGCTTTTTTTAATGAATATATAAACAATATTTACTGCTTCGCAGTACCTTATACGTAAACGTAATGACGTTATTTGATGTTTTTGCTATTTTGCTATATACTTATGTTTGGTCATTTGTCTTTTGATCAGCTAAACAATCTTATACGGATATGTTATATATTTTCGTTATTTTATAGATTACAAACTTTTCTTAGAACTATGTCTTTAATGGAAGAGTGAAAAACGTAGTGTTGAGGTAACTCAGTTTGTAAGACGCCATCTATATGGCTAACTCTCGATTAGCGGCAACTAATTTGAATCAGAATCATGTGAAGTATATTTTATTTACGACACAGTTTCTTTACTTCTTTTTGTTTTTATTTTACAAGACAAGTCATAGATGGCATGGTATTCACATTCTTAAAGTACAGCATTTTGCCTTTAACAATTTGGATTAATTATAAATGGTTGGTTTACGAGTGTCAGATTTGAGGTTTCTAGCTGGATAAAACAATACGGTTGGTACTTTTGCGTATCAAACATGTTAAATCCCTTCAAAGCAAGAGCAATTCATTACTAAGTAAATATTGACAATGCACAGGTCATCGACTTGTAATGAGGTCATTCATTTATGTACCAGCACTCTCCCCCCCCCCAATTGACTGCTTTCCAATTACCCGGGAATATTGTATTCGTTTTTCCGGATTCCTTGTTCAGTATTGACATACTGAAAGGTTGACCGGACCAATCTTTTTATCGTGTGTTATATGCTAAATTATGTAATTCGGCATGTTTATCTAAACACAGAAACATATGCACACAAGACCGTTACTAATAAATGCATAGACATGCAACAAATGATCGTTAATGTACAAATGTACTTTTTTGCATTTATACAATGTTCCCTTGAAATGATTTCTTATAGTTTTGAGTTACAGGTAATTTATTTATCATATCAAGATATTGAAAATATCACATAAATGTGCGTTTACTATTAGACGTTCATGTCAGTAGTTACTATTACTTTTTGTTAGTGTATTGGTAACTAAAGTTACTTTTCTTAATCTTAACATTTCATGTTTTTATGCAATATGCCATACTTGGACCTTAGAACAACATATTGTAATCCGAATATTGTATGTCACCGTGTTGTATATATGCATACCAGAGAGTTAACAAAAGTGTTGATCATTTATGTTGTTGTTTGTGTCGTCAGATGTTTGTACAACTCCTGTTGCAATCATTTAACGTGTATAAGTCATAAAGTAGGGAAACATCACTTTGTTAAGACTACCTATAAAGCTCCTATTTTCGTGTAATTTAACGCGAACGTATAGCTATAGTTTTAATTTCATCACCACGCCTGTTGTGGCGAAAAAAAACACCATCTTGGAATGAACCTAGCCATCTTACCTCGGTTAGACTATTCCGTTTTTTCCATCTGCTAGGCCAGGTTGCGTAGAATGTATCAAATAGCCCACGTGGATGAAATATTAAAAATATGAGACCATTGTACGCTATTAAATTAAACGAGCTGCCTTAAAATAAAATAAAAATAATTTGAATATGTACTATCAATACACATCAATTATGTTGCAAAACTACCTAAAGATATTTGACGAGGATATGTAGAAGCCTTCGCGATGATGGGTGCACCGATTGTCAAATAATAAGTAACGAAAACATATTCTTCTCATTCTTATGGTATTGGTCGTAGAAATTGTTTTGTTTTTAAACAGCTTGACATAAGACTGACATGGAAAGAAATTTCAAGTTTACCAGCAGGAGAGAAAACTCTCATTATACAGTTCTGTCGTTTATTCATGGCAAGAAACCAATCGCCAAAGAGTAAGTCACACAACAAATGCAATCGACGAAGGACACATTCAAATACAGACGAACAAACATGAACAAAACTGGGGTCACCGCCTTGAAACGGTCAATGTAATTTGGAGTTTTAAGGAGCTCCAAACGTCACACATGGTCCAGACTCAATAAACATTTAAGTGTTTATAAAGTTTAAAATCATTCATCAGCAAACAAATTCAAATTAAACATCAATAAAAGAGAATACATTTTAAATTTAATAAATATTTAACTACTAAATAGTTCGACCAGATCACCATAATCGTACCTGTTTGAGCACGAGGAAATGTAACCAACACGCGTCAACAACATTTCGTCTTTATGAACGATCTTACAGACATAACATCATAAAGTGTTTACATTCAGATCATCAGCGTATATATATATATATGATACATTGTTATGAAGTTAAACACGTCCTTGCCAAAATGACTCAGGAAATACTCACTTGCAACCGTTCATTAATTACGAACATGCTTCCAGGAAAATATGAGATGAACGCGATGTCCAGTGTGATCTGATTTACTTTACCATTTTAGAAACAGAACACAGTGTTTAAATGATTTAAACACTTCTATTTGATCAGATAACACTTTTTGGAAGATTGTAAAAAGTTATCAAATCCGGTAGGGTGTTCCCTAAACATATTTTTTTTAGTATTTTAGAAGGTTTTTGTAGAGATTCAAAAACTTATCGGGCATCGTATTCATTAGCAGACGATCATCAATAGTTTTCAAGTTTTCGGAATGAGAGATATAAATTCACTCATTGTGGAATGGTACATTACCATACAGAGAGGACATCATGAATGTGTTCAATTAATAACAATTAGCAAAATAGACAGGACAACAATCTTCGGAGACATATGAAGAATAAATCAAATACGGTTTGGTGTTCCGTTGAATCCCCGTTGAGTTAAAAAGTAAATTTGGATTTGAACCTTAAACAACTGCCCATGATTAGAGCGTACATTTTACATTGTGTTTATGCATGTACATGATCTGCTTAAATGAGCTAATATATTAAGTTATCATTATGATCGTATACATACTGTAAACACATTTTGCACATGAAAATGTTATGCATTTAGACTTGAGCTAATATTGAAATTATGCAAATTGGCGAGGTATGTTTAATCAAGTCATTTGAACGTTTAAAGAAAAAAAATGTTAGACTATGTTAATGCGTCATAATATCACAAACTCGCGACGTCTAACTCAATGCCTGAATCATCCAACTGTTGGTTTACGCATACTAATATACATTTGGGTTGAAATGATTATCCGAACAACCACCCGCAGAACTAGTCCATTGTGTTTTAATGATTGCGGTTGTTGTACATACAAATGAAATGANCTGTCGGCCCAAATATTAGAACACATCGTTTGAGCAAGTTTCATGAGGATTGAACTAAAATTATGACTTCTATAGTGTTAACAATGTTTTACTGTAGCCATATAAGGATAATTGCCCCCAACCCCTAGGTGGCCATGTTTTTCAATGGACTGGTACCATTTCGAACTCGGCCGAGATATCATTAAAACAAACCTGACCACATTTCATGAAGATTTGACTAAAAATGTGACTTCTAGAGTGTGAACAAGCTATTTCTTTAATTTAGCCTTGTGACCTAGTTTTTATATTATATGGCCTAGTTTCAAACTCGGCGTAGATATAATCAGGACAAATGTTCTGACTAAGTTTCATTGGTATAGGACTATAGGACATTGATATTCCAATGTAACACCACTGCTAGAGTGTTAACAAGGTTTCACTATGGTCATATTGGGACAACTGCCCCGCCCACTGGTAGCCATATTTTTAATTGGACCGGAACCATTTTTCGTTCTCGGCTGAGATATAATAAAACAAATGTTCTGACCAAGTTTCAATAAGATTGACGAAAAATGTGACTTCTAGAGCGTTAACAAGTCTGCTTTAATTTAACCTAGTGACCTTGTTTGTTATATCTCACTTGAACCATTTTCAAACTCGGCCTTGATTGCGTTGAGACAAATCTTCTGCATAACTTCGACATCTAGAGTGTTAAATGTAAATGTTGACGACGCACAACGAACGACGGACAAAAGACGATCACAACGCTCACCATAAGCACGTTACGTTCAGGTGAGAAAATAAACTACCTGTGGAACTTCTTAATAATGGATGTTAATCTTTAATGTGAACACATGAAGAAGGCCTGACAGTTTCATCAAGGCACATAAGAAATAGGCATAATCAGTGCTTACAGATTACATTAACGTGCATGTCGACAAAACACACAGGTAAATAAAACACACTGAGATACCTGATGTAATATTCCGCTCACAGACGAGGTCATTCACTTCAGTAACAGAAATCTCCCTGTCTGGACAGGATGGACAGCTCTGAAAGACAATTGTACCGTTAATGCGTAAGAGTACAACAGTTTTACCCCGTTTTATCTATACACATTGACACCACTCTACTGGCATATTTTCATTGTCAGATCCAAAAAAATAATTTCATATTCCTTTCACACATTAACAAATACGTATATACAATGGCTGAAAAAAAGACAAGTTATCAACTTGTGTTCTAAACGTTTTATACATTCTAAGCCACATTATTACACGCCGTCATTATGCAGCTAGTATTACATATATAAAAGAACTATGTCCTGAGTATTCCTACTATATAACTGATTAGAAAAAAAATTGAGATCGTACAGTATAGTATACTATAATTGGTATACGTTTACGCATTATGACAATTATATTATATGGTAATCGAGTGCAATATACAAACCATCTCGACCGAATCCTCCCTGCATTGCACAATGGAACAGTCCAGGCCTGCGTTGTCCACGGGGATTTCCTCTTTGGTTCCACAGGTTGTCTTGATCTCGTAGCTCACAGTCACACTGTAGCCTATCAATAACATGTACATTTTAAAAGAGAATTAAAAAAACATAATTAAAATAGGTTAACATTATTTTCACATTGCAACTGATAGCTTTGCAGTTTTTTTTGTTTCCAAATTGTATTTGTTTAGTTGTAATTAAATAGTGAGCGTATTTGTTTCAAATGAATACTGACACATTTAAACTGGTCCTTTTGCAAGCAGTTCTGGGAAATGCATTCATTTTTACACATATTAATATTAAGTACAGACGGATACAATAAGTGTTCACTTGATGGTTGTTATTGATAAAATCGAGTATATCTATGCTGCGAGTTTCTTACTTGTTTCATAATAGTCGTACACTTGCACTCTGGCCGGTTTTGTGTCCATTTCTATGACTTGTTCAACTTCAAATGTTACACATTTCTCTTGTTTGCTAAACTAAAAACAACAATATTCACATGTACTTTAATGAAAAGTATATTCACCTTTAAACCAAAATAACAAAATGATTTAACATTTAGAAATACATCAAAAAGCGTGCGTTGTAAAGCAATTTGTTTGCTCAAAATTGTTCCCATGATCACAAGGTGCTGACATCTGGTGACTAGTTATAACCTTATAAAACAATTTCTTCTAAACATATACAATATATACCCGAAATGTTTTTATATATCTGAAAACATCTATGTGTTACAATTGAAACCGAGTAATGTGTTAACAATCTTCTTGGTAATATATGTTGGATGTGTGATACTCATCTATTTGATCTCAACTTTAGGAGA
>VMBQ01000431.1:0-42500 GCA_007657795.1 Dreissena rostriformis
GACATGCAGACAACGAAAATAAAAGTATATAGGCGAGACAGCTGAGGCGTTCCATAGTAATAACTTATTTGAATTTTATTATGATAAAGATTTGTGCCTTACGATATATAACCACTCAAGGATCGCTTAAGGACATATCACTTTCTGAAATGGTCAGAAGTGGGTGGGGTAATGTAAAAAAATAATTCCTTATATTTACATTCTATATTAATTTTGGAACAATATGCACAATTAGAATAGCATATACTTCAGTGATACTTGAACCAGTTCTAATGAAATCTTTCAAAAAAGAGTAAATAATCAATTTTTTTCACCTTATAAACCACTTTCTTCCTGGGCGACCAAAGTCCTTATTTTCTTATTTTCTCCATAAATCCACTGATACCAGCTGGACCATACACCACTGTAGAACAAAGTGTTAGAGTTTTATTAAATATAACACACTAGAAACACTGAAAAAAAAACATCCTTTTTTGTAAGAAAAAAGGTTAACAGCAGGAGTCAAAAAATAGTAGGAAAAAGTATGGTTGACCAGAAATGACAAATATAAATGTGATTGAAACTTTTTGAAAATGTGTAAAACATCACTTTAATTAACACATTTATATATCAATATGTATATATGATTAATATACGCTATAAAATTAAAGGGATTTTACGTCTCTATTGTGTCCAACTTTCCCTCGGGGCCCACAGGCCCCTGTCCCGTCTCTATTGTTCCAACTTTCCCTCTGGGTCCGCGGACTCGGTCCAGTATCTATTGTGTCAAACTGTCACTCGGGGCCAGCGAGACCCGGTCCGTGGTGAATTGTTAATTCATTCCGTCGCGCGTAGTAACCTTTCAAAAGAAGGTCATTATCATTGGCATTCCAACCTTGTTGTACTTGCCTAAATACACGTTACATAACGCGCTCCCGCCTAGTTTCACGACTGATTTCCGCGCTTGTGACTGGAATTTGTTCTAACTTAGAAGAGTAGAACACATCTTCAACCGAAATTTCTTCACCCTTTTCCTTTGACGGCGCGGGTAAACGCGACAATCCGTCAACATTAGTATGTATTTTATAACTTTTGTATTGTATATCGTAATCGAATACAGAGAGAAATAAAGCATATCTCTGAACGCGTGTGGCAGTCGTTGCCGGAATGCTTTTGCTCGGGCTGAATATTGAAGTAAGGGGGTTGGCAATCAGTAACCAATGTGAACTTTCTACAATAGAGATATGGGTAATACCTTTTTACTGCCCAATAAATTTCCAATGCTGCCCTATCAATTTGAGCATATTTCCTCTCAGTTTTGGTAAGTGACCTTGATGCAAACGCGATCGGCTTTTCTGAGCCATCTGGCATTTCGTGTGACAATATACCGAAAATACCGAACGGTGAGGCATCCGACGCGAGCTTAACCGGAAGTTCCGGGTTATAGTGTGTAAGAACAGGTTCCGTAATGAGAAGTGTTTTCGACTTTTCAAACGCGCTCTTGCATTTTTTTGACCAGACGAATTTTCCATTTTTCTCAAGCAACGCGTTCATGGGTTTTGTTACGGTCGCGAGATCTGGCAGGAAACGATGGTAATAATTGAGTACCCCGAGATATGCCCTAAGTGATGTAACATCACATGGAGGTGGTGTATGCAATACCGCCTCTACTTTATCCTGCCACTTCCATAAACCTTGTTCGTCAATTTCATGACCACAGAATGTAATCCTTGGCTCGAAAAACACACACTTATCCTACCGTCCTAGCCTTTATGAATTTTGGCTGAGCATTTTGATTTTTGGGATGTGACTCAACCAGTCCCTTCCAAACAATGCAGGCACATCACCTTTTACGACTCAAAGTCGCTTTGTCCGCGTAGGGAATGTCTTCAGTATGTAATGAGCAGGATCGAGCTTCATATTTCCGAATCCTTTTCGGAAATCCTTGTTTGATATGAGGGTAACTGCTGATCCTGTATCAAGCTCCATGGGTACCTCGACATCGTTAATCTTCGGCTTAACGTTGTATTTCCGGTCGTCTCCTTTTTTCACAGTGTTGATCACTGAAACGTTTTCCTCCATACACTGCACCGGCTTTAGCCTCCTACATATAGCCTTTATATGTCCCTTTGCCTTACAGTGATGACAAACTGCATCCTTCAGTCTGCATTTCTCGGAGGGGTGGTTAGTTTTCCCACAATGGATGCACCTGCTGCTCTCTTTGGCATGTTTGTGTTGCTTCCATTTATTGGGTTTTGTTGAATGTCCAACTCGGTGGACGGGCACATCGGCGGCTGCCGATAACTGTAACTCGGCGGCGTCCTTATGTGCAGCTTTCATGGCAAGCGTTATTTCTATGGACTTTTGCAGTGTCAAATCAGCGACAGACAATAACCTTCGATGTGTTTCTGCATCGTTAAGTCCACAAACGAACCTGTCCCTTAAAGAATCGTTCAAGTTCGATCCGAACTTACAGAATTCTGCTAACTTCCTGCGTAAAGCCAGGTAACAACTCATACTTTCGCCCACTGCTTGATTCCTCTTGTGAAATCGGAATCGTTCCGCGATTAATAACGGTTTCGGGCACAAATGAATCTGTAAAATTTGACAAAGTTCCTCATACGATTTCTCGGACGGCTTCGCTGGGACGGTATGGATCCTTAACAAGCCGTACGTCTTTTCACCGAGGAGTGTTAAAAGTCCCGCCACTTTTCGTTCACTTTCGATGTCATAAACCATAAAGTACTGTTCCAGTCGTTCCTGGTAGGAAGTCCATGTTTCGACATTGCTGTCATACGCGTTTATGTTCACAATCAGGCCCGTTGCCATTAAACGGATAAAATTCCCGAAATATAATCCACAAAGTTTTATCCTCGTCGCCAGTTTGTTTTGTTTGGGTAAACAACGAAGTGTAACGCATATAATTTCAGTGGCTATATTATTATCATAGAACGATAGAAGCACTCAGTGCCTAGCAACTGACTAACACAGATCAGAGGTCAATATGCAGTTATGTAGAACATGGGGCGGGGCGTTGCTACGCTTTATTTGCAAGTAGGCGTGGCGTAGCGGCATTATCTAAATACACAACAGGGGCCAACAACATCCGGTCCAGTCTCCATTGTGTCAAACTTTCAACGGGGCACACAAGATCCGGTCCAGTGTCTAGTGTGCCAATCGTGCCATTGGGGCCATCAAGACCTGATCCTGTCTCTATTGTGTCAAACGTATCATCAGGCCCACAAAACTAGTTCAGTCTCTATTATTTCCAAGAACCGGCCCAGTCTATAGTTTGTCAAACTTACCAAACTCTTTCCATTATCTATTGTGTCAAAGTAATCATCAAGGCCCACAATACCATGCCCAGTGCCTAGTGTGTCAAACATGGAATCGGGAAACACAAAACTCAAGTTTCTGTTGTGTCAAACTTGCAATAGGGGCTAACTCGACTCGGTCCAGTTTTTGTTGTGTCAAACTTGCCAACTGGGTCCACACGACCCGGTCCAGTCTCTAGACTAGTATGTCAAACTTGCCATCGGGGCCCACAAGACCCGGTAAAAATATATTATGTGTCAAGCGTTACTTCGGGGCTTACACGACACAGTCAACTTTCTAGTGCGTCAAACTTTCCCTCTGTGCACAAAAGAACGGCCAGGTTTCTATTGTGTATAACTGTTCTCCGGATCATACACGACCAAGTGCAAATACGAGACAATTTCAATTCTGAACGTCCACTTTCGTTGAGAGAGCGTGCACTAATTGGCCAAACTACATACTCAATTACGCGACACATTCAAATTCATTGCATGTTTTTCGTTCATTAAAATATAAACAAAACATACATGGTGTCTTTTAATAGATCTATATAGTTACATTCCAATAAACTGTTAATTCCAATATGTTGCAGTTGTTTATCAGATCATAAACTCGAGTTTAAAATATGTGTGTTAGTATAAGAATTGCGTAATAAGTTTAGCAGTAGAACTTGGCCCTCCAAATCGTAATATGCCTTACCCCAACATCGAACAATTTACGTTAGCTACTCAAACTTTCAGCGTACGTGTACGTTCGACAAATATTTGACTGTTGTGTCGCCACCAAAATACAGTTTTTTATTAGAAACTGCAAAACAACGATCGTACATATTTATTCACTGGAAGATAATTGTTTATGAGTATGGATGTTTGCAATGATATTTGCACTTATGCGATGTGGTAAATACAATGTAAATACCAGCGCAATGTGATACTAGTAAATAACATTTAAGAAGGTTTGAATATAAAATTACCCTTCAAGTTTCCACGAGTATCCAACACTTGAAGATCTCCCACTTTCATATTTTACACGAGTCGTAAACAATATACTAGTAAATCACAAAACTTTTTCTGGTGCGTTTGTCTCTTTTTTGACAGGGGACTTTCAGTAACGTGTCAGTGCTTAAAAAAGTGTAAAAATGTATAATTGAAGTGCATTTTACTTTTATTTTTTCGACGAAAATTGACGTAGAAATGTCAGGGCAATTTCATTGATGAATAGTTCCTTTGTTAGTTGTGCAAAGATTGCCTATCCACAAAAAAAGTGCCTGCTTACATCGACTGTTTTAAAAAGGAAAAGGAGAATGAACAAATGTATCGTGTATGCCGCATGCAGATTTGAAACTCATCATGCACGCAAACAAACCAGTATTTAGACGAAAATAAACATGGTGATTTTAATCCATACAAACACTTTGGTGAGTAGAGCATTAGCCAGTAGAGTTTTGACTTTCATATGCCAAGTTGTAAACAGTATCATAAAAAGAAGAGTTGACGAAAAGTTCTTTATAGACTAATATTATCAATATCCCGGGGATAAATGCTTCATCATGCTTCACGTAGGGTTACACATTTTATTAGTTGAACATGGCAGCCATCTTTGTTTTTGGTCTTTGTCTTTTTTTCTGTGTTTTTTTTTTTAATTTTGAACAAAACCTTCTGTGTTCTTCTCGAGTTTGTAACATTTGGAATGCTGATTATATTTGAATCGATGCATATATCGCTGTTTTGTCTTGTTACTCTGTTTTTGCATTGAATTGTTGAGGACTATTCCGCGAAGCGTAACCGGAAAAGATCACACATAATTTTGATATAACCATGCAAGGTTCGATTCTTTTAATTAAATCTGTTTTGGCAATTGCTTTAAACAATTAAACGGTTATATTTTATTCTATCACTAAAGAATTAAGTCGTCTCAGAAAGACCCGGCAGGCCTCGCCGTGTAAACCTTTCTTCAACTCGTCGGATTCAAGTACACACTGACACTTATTAAGTATTCTATATATAAATGGTAATGTTTATATTTATTATTTATTATTAATTCTAGACTGACGTAACTTAATATGCACGATGGAATGTTAGACTTTATTTGCAATCCAACTGTCAGGACACGTACATCGGCTTGCATTTAGCGTGTAGAAATACAAACCCAGACCAGTCGATGTTGTTTTTTCGTTTTACTAATTTGATTAAACGTATATTTGATTTACAATATCTTCTATATATAGTTTATATATAAAGACTTAGGTTGGCTTTGATACCGTTTTTATTTCACATGAAATGGAAAAATATCACGAATGTTCGTCATTAAAGTATACAATATATAAAGTTGTATATATTCATAATGTTGAAGTGTGAACAAGTCAATTGTATGTGACTTTCTGCGGTGGATTTGTTGGCATGTTCACGCATAACATTTTACAATATTCGTGAACACGCGTCATATCCGTACGCTTGCATACATATGTAATGGTCATTAGAGACGCTTTTCAAGTACTAGTTTCCAACCGATTCTTAATTTAATCGTCCATTATTTTTCGTGGCGGCATGAGACATTTATATTTATCAGTGTCAGCTTAATTTTGGCGAGCAATTACATATATTTAACGGGACCGGTATATTTGTCTCACCGAATTATATATAAAAGATATTTTCTTTGATCAGAATGACTAAAGTAAGCAAAGAAATTCTTATGGAATCTAAAAAAGCGTTGCTAGAGCAGGTTGATATTAAATTACCCGTTACGAAAGAGCAAAATGGTGTGCACTCTACACATGATGCTGGAGCGTTAGATGGATTTGAAAAGACGTTTAGGGATGCAGATTCCAGTTCTGTTGTTGTATTGAAGAATGGCAACGATATGCAATACGGGTTAGAGGACAAGCCCCCGTTCGTCACTGCTTTACTAGCCGGTTTCCAGGTGGCTTTTGGTTTCTTGGTTATTTAAAACATGTAGTTATAATGAATGTCGAAGCTTAAACATTTGTGTAGCTCTTTTGGTCTTAAGGCTGCGATGATTTTAAGATATGTTGCTCAATAGACGACAAACGGTGGAACATAATATAACGGAACCAATCAATGATATTAAAGGATGCAGCAATAGCAGTAGAAGTAGAAGTCATAGTTCTTATAGCAATGTAGTACAACAGCAATTAAAAAAAACTATATTTTAACATTTAATAGTCAGTTCATCATTGTATCATTTCAGCAAGTATTACTGAGTATAGGCTCTACGATGTCGATACCTCTGATCGTTGCCAGGGAGATTTGCGCCAGTGACCTTCCCCTAGTGAAGTCGGAAATTATGTCCACCTTCATATTTATGTGTGGCATATGCACGCTGCTCCAGACCACTCTTGGAGTCAGGTATGTTTTCTTCTTGACATAACTTAAATGCACGTCCGGAGAAAGCACTGTGGAGAAACGTACTCGCGGAAATGCGCAATTTGACTGTTCAAACCTACAAACGTAACTCATCCGCCAGGGCATGTGTTTAAGGTTTCGTTTTTTAATGAGTTCTTATTAACATGAAAACTAGATCAAATTAAGCTTTTTGCTTTCATACGGTACCTCATCCATCTGAAAAATTACAATAAAAAAGTATATCACTTTATTTAAATGTTTAGTAAATTTGTGTTACATATGAGGATAATCATTAATGAACACAGTGTGGTCAGGTATTTTGGTTTTGTACACATTTATAATAATTTCTTCGTTTACTGTTTAGCATGCTTGTTCACAGTCAAAATATAACTACATGCATTTCTCACATGACTCAGTTTCTAGAAAAAAAACTACTGCTGCCATAATTTGTACTGCCTGTGTCCTTATAATGAAATAACACATGAAATTCAAATGTCTCCTTATAAATACATTATCGCGTTACCCACTTGCATGAGACTTGATCTGTAGAAATAAAAAATATATTAGTCTGTCACTACCCCATAGTCACAGGAGGAAGTTGCGCAAAAATAAAAATAAAATAAAAAATAAATAATATATGCCGAAATTTGTTCTTTACGGAGGAGCGATTTCACAGTTCGGTTGGTATCAACCTGTGTCCTAGTAAGGTATTTGTGACAATTCGACGCTCGCATTTTCATTTTGTGGGGCTCGATTGTGATACAACGTTTATGGTCAATTAAAGAAATGTCCCCCGCATCGAATGAGACCGAGTTGGTGCTTTNAAAAAAAAAAAAAAAATGTTTTTTTTGCGCAACTTCCCCCTGTGCCCATAGTGACTGTTATATGTACAGTCAAGTAAGTGTATATATGTAGACTAGTGTATGCTGATTGTGCATTTTTCATGTCAAATAATCATATTAAATGCAATCTTTATTTAAAAACACTTGAAGAATCATGTACACAGTAATTTGCTTAATGCATGATTATACGATTGTACCATTATATAATTAAGTTCTAGCACAAATCCCCAAACTGACAAACAGTTTGTAGGCTCGGTCTCACTGAAATACGACGATGGTGTATAAAAAATATTGTTTTCTTAATTCTTTGCATGCGGTTATTTTGAATATTTTGGTGAGTATTATGTCTTGCGGACCAATGCGCAAAATGGTTTGAGTACAAGTATCATAATTTATGGAAAAAAAAATATGTTGTACCGATGCACATATATAATTCGATTGAAACGATCAGTACAGTGTACAACTATTTACAAATTTGTAAAAACATTTTGAGTTTATTTTTATCGTAAATGTATAGTGTGTATGCAAGTGCATTGAATGCAAACAATGTTGTTGGATTTAAATTGTGATGATTTGTGGTAAACTAAACATTTAGTGTTTTCTGTATGCTAATTGATCAAGTGTGAGGTTCTGGGCCGATAACACACTGGTTTCCAAAGGTTTGAATAGACCGTTCCAAGATCGCCTTTCCCAGTTCCGTTATTTCCTGTGTGTGTTTGCTGCATGGTTTTGTGATATTTCTAGTGCGTTTTTTTGTATGTGCTTGCCCTGGCTGTTTGGCAGTGGGTCACTTCTAAAATTTTGGGCTTCGAGCTAAAAATAAGACTCAAATACTGCTCATGCAACGGGTGTTTCGCTTTCTTTATCAGTAAAGTAAAAGGACAAAGTTACACATCCTTAAATGACATGTAGACATCGTTTTGGGCTATGCTTTGGTTGCTGCCGTTTAAATGTTTATTTCATCTGCTGTGTTACGTCCTCGTTTTATTTAATTAACACAATGTGTTGTGAATGGGATGCTTTATTACTCGAACATTCTTTTTAAAATCAGTTATATTTTTTAATTAAATCCGTTAATATTTCGTTCACAAATATGTCGATTTAATCATCTCGGCATAAGTAATATAATAAAAAAAACAAATACACACTAATGTCTTAAAAATGTTAAAAATGTCCAAATTTGTTTATATCGCTTGTAAACCAATAATTTACGGGACATTTCACTGGTTACTTGTTCATTTTGTTTATAAATTAATGACCGGATAAATTTGCAGCGATTGGATTTGGAAAAAAAATAGACTTTCATAATAAATTAAATTCTTATTTATGAAAATAAATAATGTTTAATATTTTCTACTTTCTCAACATCTTTCGTTTTTGAACGTTTCACCAGGTTCAACAAATAGAACATACGTAATTAACGATTGCAGCATACGGCAGTAATTGTAAAACATACTGACAGCGTTTACCGTACATTATTTTCTTTCGCTTGGCCGCTTAGTATGTATTATTTCTGTCGTTTAAAGAAAACGTTATATATCAGGCCTGTGGGTTAAAAACGAAGCCTTGAAGCAAAAGCTAAATGTATTCATTGGCCACAGAATCCAATTATTTCTGATCTGTTACTACGATCCTTAAGCGATCGCTTCATTAAACTTAACCAGCTTTGTTATTCTGGATTCATTTTAGATAGGACACGGATGCTCCAAAATCCCCATGTTGTTATTTCATATGATGGACATATATGTATATAGTTATAATGTTCGTGTGTTGTGTGTTGCAAGTACAATATGTCGTTTGCCAACTAGTTGTCTATGACCATACTTTTGTCTTCATTTATCATGTTTTCTCTGCTTTATAATCAAACGTATGACACAATACTTGCAACCTATTCATAAAAGCGAATCTTAATCAACAGCGTTGTAAATATATGTCAATGTGGAGTAATAACATAAAGAAGTGCCTACTACTATATTATATTGTATCTTCAGTGTCTGAGAAAAACAGTCCTTTATAAGTTAATAATGTCAACTGTATTAAATTGCCAATGTCACAAAACAAAAATGAAACATGTATGCAGCAAAAGGCAAATTGTCGTTGCAGTATACTGTTATGCCAACATTTTGTATAAATGCGGTGCATCTGATCATTATCGAAAAATACATATTTTGATTAAACCCATCAACGTAAAAACAAAACAAATATGTTCACGGAAATGAAGCTATTCACAAATTCTTGATTTGCAACAAATAATTGTTTTTAATAAATCGTAATAAGTTTTACATCTTTGTCACTATAGCACATTTTCGCATAAACCCAACTTTTATAAGTAGATCACGTGCAGTGTGTGTCCGTTTTGCAAACCGTTTTTTTTATCAAACGTCGATACATAGTGATATAAAGCAACAAAATATAAATAAGTCTACCTCTAACGCTTTTAAAGTTAGCTTATACGTATACGGTGCTTTCCATTAACTTTACGGTGTATTTCCACCTTTCAACTTAGTATGACAGTAACGTCTGATATGCGCAGTCATTAAACGCTGACCATATGCATCGTGGGATCATCTTGTAATATTATGAAACACGTTTTTTCCTCCATTATTTTAGACTTCCGATCATCCAAGGTGGATGCCACAAGTTCATTCCGGCCGTGATAGCGCTGATGGCGATGCCAATGTGGAAGTGCCCTGAGACTGTGACGTCGGCCCTCCAACCCAGTAACGTCACTGCCAACGGCTCTGACGTCATAACCATAGATGACGAAATATGGAAAAGCAGAATGCGAGAGGTATGCACGAATTGTTTTTTTTATCAGATATCTACATTTGGGACCTGACTTGAAACAAATATCAAAGCCTTTATGTTTTCACGGTAGATAGGTGATGAAAAAAATAATGAAACTTGTCCAAGTGTGTGAAACCTTTTGAAAATGCAGACTTTTTCTGTGCATAAGTATATTTATTAAATGTTAAAATGGTATTGCCAATGTTGATTCATCTATCTTTCAGATTCAAGGTGGCATCATTCTAGCCTCACTGTTGCAAGTTATGATTGGTGCAACCGGAATCCTCGGCTTCATGCTGCAGTATATTGGACCAATCACAATCGTCCCTACTATCACGCTGGTAGGCATCTCAATGATCGACGTGGCACTGCGGTTCTGCCAAGTACACTGGGGTGTCAGCGGATTGTAAGTCGGATACAGAACGAATAAAGATATGCATCTATAAACTAATATTATGTTTATTAATTATTGATACACAAATATAAAAATAACTCTTAAAGCAAGACCATTCATGAGTTATAAAACTGCTGCCTTTCGAATAATTTAGGATGATCATTTATTTTGAGCGAAGTGTGAGGTTTCCACCGTCGGATTTTGCTTTGTTTTGCAATTACCGATCAAATATATGACCCCGGTTTTATTATAGCCCCGCAGTGATCCGGGTATATAGGAGTCTGTCCGTTTGTCCTGATACGTTTGTGGAGTCAACTGTTTTTACACTTTTTGAGCGATTCAATTGAAACTTGAAAGATGTCATCATTGACAGGTATCTATGCAGGACACATTTTCATCCTCAGTGATCAACGTATTTCTACATTATGTGACCTTGAGCTTTGCAATTGGCATGACAGCTATGCGTTTGACAAGGCGGTGTCGGGGTATTTTAAGTCACGTGTGATACAAACCTCTAATTCAGCTGTGTGTATATGTCTAAATTTGCAGTATTTAGCTATTTTGTTCTGTTAAGGAACTTTTGACAATAAATATATTTCTCTGCTTTTAATTTGATTCGAAAGTGCATTTTATTTTGCCTGGTTTGTAAGCCTAAGCATGAGAAAACCAGAAAACATCAACATTATCATTCTAAATAACATCTGGGTTATTTTGCTCGTTGTTTCAGTACCGTATTTCTGGTGTTTCTGTTCTCCCTCTACTTGCCGAACGTTACAATCCCATTCCCTGCCTACAATCGGGAAAGGAAATGCCATATGACCAGATTTCCTTTCTTCAAACTATTACCGGTAAGCCTTACATATTTCAATGATTTGACACGTCTATTTTATCTGCACATTTTAATTGAACTCATCATCAGGGGCGCAGCTGGGCTGATTTTCAGTGTACGCAAACGCCATGCTAGGGCCATCCGTGGGATATTTTTTTATCTCTACGAAGCCGTACGTGCATTCTAGAGATGTTTCAGACCTATATAGTGCAAAATATGGCGTGATAAACTTTGATATGATACCATTTATCTTAAAAACATGTGATTTTCCTTTAAGATTTATATACTAGAATTATGTTGGGATATATCATGTAATGTATGTCTTAATAAAACCATGATATGATATGGTATAAAATAGGACATAACACTTTTGGATAAAAGTACCTAAAGCTTAATTTGTAAATAGAACATCGGCAGACCCTTGAAATCGCTTCCTATGCACAAAGGATAGAGTTTAACACATAACAAATGCATCTTTCAAATGTCAATGTTTTCAAACTGTAAACCAATCAAATAGTGACTGCTATAAATCTACAAGCAGTATAACAAAAACATCATTTCTAACAGCAACCTCTGAATATTTACTGATTGCAATGTTCGTCTCTAAATAACAGTGCAAGCCTCCTATTTTGATTATTAGCAAAAATGTCAACAATCCTATCAGGATCAAGCTCCTTCTCCCTGTTGGAAAAGTTAATAGATTTTGATGATGACACACATCGAAGGTCAAATGCGTGTATTCAATAAATGTAAATGTATAATAAATATTATACTGTTGAAATTTAATAATTATGTCTCGCAGGGTGTATTTAGAGTCATTCTGTAAGTTTGTTGATTGGTCAGTCAATCCACATAACATGTTCTAAGTCTGTTGAGCGAACGTTTTATGCATTTCCCAGTCGATCATATTCAAATATAATATCCTATCTAGAAATGTATATGTGCTGGACTATTGTGGCATCCGATGTAATCCACACAGTATTGAACTACGTGCTCTTACCATGGCTGACAAAACGGTATTAGTGACGTTTGTGCTCTAGTTATATAACCGGTAAGCATATGTTGCCAACAATAACCCACATGTAATCATCACAACAAACAACAAGCGATTACTGCTATGTGTTCAGGTGCTCCTGGCGGTGGCAATCTCGATAGGACTGTGCGTGGTCCTCACAGTGACCAACGTGATACCTAAAGATCCCGGCAGCCCTCAGTATTTTGCAAGGACCGACGCGCGCCTGGGCGTGGTCAACTCCGCAAAATGGTTCTTCATACCGTACCCAGGTACGTGTGTTATCAAGCGCGTGTATTCGCATCGTTAACCACGCTCTAAATCGATGCATGCTGCAGTTTACTTGTTATCCAGTGATTTTTAGCTCATCTGAGCACGAACTTCCTAAGGTAAGACTTTGTGATAATTATAGGTTTGGCTAGCCGCTTCCGGCGTCGTGCGGTCAACTTTTGGCTTTTAAATACTCTACATGTCAAAGTTTTTGCTCAATCTGGATTAAACGTTGTCAGAATGTGTAATCACACTTTGCATCTGGTTCATGTGTGTACAAAAACCTTATAACACCTCTACACGTCACATTTATGACTCAATCATGGTAACACGTAGTCAGAAAGTTTATCTTGACAATATCTAGGCTAGGTCTGAGTCTGAGTCACGTACGTTCAAAACTAAGGCATCATGTCGAACCTGAGACCTACTTTGTAACCGCACAAGAAGCGACATTTACGACTGAATATTGATGAAACTACGTCCGAATATATTGACAATATTAAGACAAAGTTTGAATCTGGATCAGTGTTTCCAAAAAAGTAGGCCACCAGGTCAATTATAAGAAAACTTATGTTTCCGCTCTAGAATGTATAACTCAATCATGATTAAACATGGTCTAAACATGTATTTTGACAGAATTAGTACAATGTTTAAATCTGGGTCAAGTGGGCGTAAACCTTTAAGTCAGTTTAGCGTCATGGTCGTCTGATTTTTGCAATGTTCAATCGTATTTATGGTTGAAATGGTCAACAAGTTGTTTTCATCAGTAAACCAAGAAGAACAGTAATTTTGTACAAACGTGTCTATTAATAATGTCTATTGACATTTATCACTTCATGTATATATGAGCCTTGCTCTGAGAAAAGGGCGTTAAATGCATGTGCGTAGTGTCGTCCAAGATTAGACTGTGCAGTCCGCACAGGCTAATCAGGGACGACACTTTCCGCCTAAACTGGATTTTCGTCAAGAAGAGTCTTCCTTAAAACAAAAAATACAATAACAGCGGAAAGTGTCGTCCCTGGTTAGCCTGTGCGGACTGCACATGCATTAAACCCCCTTTTCTCAGAGCTTAACTTATATACATTTATGTTCATAGGCCAGTGGGGAACGCCGACATTTAGCGTCTCCAGCTTCATGGCTATGCTGGCAGCCACGCTGACGTCAATCATAGAATCCGTCGGAGACTACTACGCATGCGCGAGGATCTCGTGCGTGTCGCCGCCACCGTCACACGCGGTAAACCGAGGTATTTTAATGGAAGGCATTGGCAGCGTGATTTCGGGCGTGGTCGGTTCTGGTGGCGCTACTACATCGTATAGCCAAAATGTGGGAGCAATCGGGTTCACAAAGGTAACATAAGTACTTGTGATTATGTTAAGTAATTGACGAGATTGTAACACGTGACATTTTATTCGTTAGATTCTACATGCTAGATTCACAAATGGTTTATTTCCGGATAGACATATACACTAGAAAACCTCGAAACTAGACCATGTTATTGACTTACGGGTTAACATTTTTTTTTAAGAATACTTCTGATAACTATCGGGACAATTTCTAGCAAAATTACCTTATGTTACGCCTGACTGATGAAATATCAGGAACACGCAGAAGAAAAGACATTATTCTAAGAATTCCAAAAGATCCCCGGTATTATATGACGACATCATTGACTTGATTTTGAGTGACAAGACAATAGAACCACGTTGAAAATAAAATTGGTCAAAAACAAATCTATTTGAAATCGATCTTTGTACCGCAGGTAGCCAGCCGAAGAGCGTTTCAAATGGCCGCTCTTATATTCATGGTTGCGGGACTCTGCGGAAAGATCGGCGCCGTGTTTACGCTTCTTCCGGACCCCGTCCTGGGAGGCATCGTGCTAGTTAGCTTTGGCATGGTGACGTCAGTGGGTCTCTCTAACCTTCAGTTCGTGTCGCTGGGGTCCAGTCGGAATCTGGCCATCATCGGCTCTTCTCTGATCATCGGTCTGATGGCGCCGCGGTATCTGGCCAACAACCCTGGTTGTATTAACACAGGTAAACATGAGTGCTGTTTGTAAAACAATTATCAATCTCTAGTATGCATTCAAGCTCGACAGATCGACCGACATAGCAAACCATGTTCGGTAGAGGGCGACAGCAAATGAGTGTATGTTTTGGTCTCTGATACTGATGTCATCTTAAGTAGTTTTTTTACAAAAGTTATTTTAACGTTAGCATACGCTTATGTGCATGAAAAGCATACATATTATTATGCCACTTGTGCACAATAACATTGGAGATGTTTATCCATTGACCAATATTTTTAATTGTTATTATACCCTGACCCATAACGCATTAATCCGCTCATTTCCTAAATTATCATATCCCTGACCGACAACATTTGAGATAAGCATGCGTCTCTGCAATGTTTAATCATTCGTAAGTCTTGGACCTATTTTTTTATTAGAGATTTCGTTAAAAAGTAAGCAAACAAACCAATATGGGTCAGAGCTTTAAAAGACTAGTTGATGAATGAGGTTTGATATCAAAAGTTTTGACGAGGAAACACGAAAATAGTACAAACAATTAAAATACGTAAAATAGAACCTAAAAGAATAAGGAAAAAAAATAATAATCCGTAAATGCAATTTCTAAAATGGCTTAATTAACAGCTGTAATCAATAACGTGCGAGCTTAAATGTATACTTTTAAAGTCTGACCATAAACTCTTCAATCCACAATAAAACACGGAGACAATTTAACTTATTTAAGTGTTTATCGTTTTTGAGCTGGCATTTTTGTTTGCAACAGAGTAACAACTTCATTGTTGAACTGATATATTAGAAATATATCGGACAACGTCGCAGATATCTAATTAGCGGTATGATGAAACTATAAAACATGTACTCTAATTGGCATCTAACTAAATTTAGCTTAAATTTTCGAAGGAAACCGTTTGAAGCAAAATATCTTATCAAACATAGCTAACAATAGAACGGTAAAATGCTATACCATATAACATAACCGTACACATTCGTATAAATTGATTATTTTTCCTCTACTAATGTTATATAGTATGGAGCTCCCGTATATATACAGCCTGTTTGCATTGACCAGGTATCGGCGAGGTGGACCGAGTGCTGACAGTGTTGCTAAGCACCGCCATGTTCGTCGGGGGTTTCCTGGGTTTCGTCCTCGACAACACAGTGCCAGGTACGGTATGGCCCTCGACATGAAGTAGGGTAGGGACGGAAGCAATTCCTTTTAATCAGGGTTTTCCCCGGGCCATTATAACAACAAACGCGCTTACCGGACAGTCGTTTTTTTATCACAACAGGAGAGTCGCTTTTTTATTTAGCCGATTACATCATGTTTACTTGATTGTCAAAGTAAATCGATTCTATTTCGGGGTTACAACTGATTACACTTGAAATAATAGACCCTTTTCACATTCCCCATATTGAGTTCTCTAGGAGTTGCCTTTCCCGATGAAACGAATCGAGAATGTGGCCGAAAATGTAAAAACTGGGATTTTCTATAGAGGCAGCAAAATGTTTATGGGATAAAATGTTCAATAAAACAAACAAATGTGTTATAACTTATAAGTCTTCAGTCGTTTCACGCTCGAAGAGACTTAATTTCGTATACATGTATTTTAATATGTTAACGATTACAACAATGTCACTTTTGCGGACGTTACTGTGAGCGACACCATGATTTTGTTAAATGAAAAACATCAATGTAGCTGTAGGCTCTTAATTTGCAAAGGTTCACTTCCCCGCTTGTGAATAATATGGGTCATATAACAGGCGTGCGAATGCTTTAATCAATGTCAACGCTTATTCTGGTTGAACGTCCGTGTGAAGACCTACTTTTGCAACTTTTGTATCGCAATTATCTTCTTGTTATAAGCTCTTAATTTACAAAGGTGTACTTGTCCGCTTGTGAATAATATGGGTCATATGCAACAGTCGTGCTTATGCTTTAATCGATGATAATGTCAACGTGTGAAAAGATACTGTCAACTTAACCATGTTAACTAAATGCTCATTTAATTGTATAAACAAATCAAATTATTCATGGATTGCATTGCCAAGTCATGTTAAAATTTTTAAACTCTACTTACTGCTCGTTCAAATGTCGAGACAAGTCAAATTATGCGTAGATTGCGTTGCCAAGTCATGTTTGATAGCTTAAATAAAATCAGTCGAATGAAAACATGTTGTTGTTTTCATAACAGTTTTCGCTCTAAAGATCTTACTTATCTCTGAACTTTAAGCTTTATAAATTGTCACGATTACGATGGCGTAGATAATCTACTGAGATGATATATTGGTAAATATTTGCGGTCTTCATAAATTCGCGAAATGGCAAGGGCGTATTGTTCAGTTTTAGTGTAGCCCTAAATGATGGAATACAAATAATATTATCTTCTACAACCACTTTTATATTCCTTTTCGCATTGTTAAACAAAATATACTTTTATATAAAATGTGTGCATTGAGTTTGTATTTTAATTTTGTGACATGAACACAATAGCGATTGTAAATTTTGTAAATGAACATTTTTGTTTTGTTTTATTCAAATATAAATAACTTCAGGATATGGACACGAGCTTTACTTCGTCTTGACTAATTTTTCTTCTTTCTCAAATGTGGTACTTCAAGAATTGTTCAACTTATCGATGACAAACGTTACAAACACTTTATTATTTTACCGATGTTGAATGACAATTATACGTGAATGAACCAATATTTATTTATTTTTACATTTTTTTTCCAAGCCTTGAGTGTTATTTCGCTGGTTTAAACATAAAGTATGAATTCTCTTTGAATCTATTACAAATTTTTGNTAAACCAAGTGTTTACCGTTTGTTAGACAGTTGCAGTTCATTTGCTCTTCTTTGCATACACCCAGTAAGTAGTTAATGGGTATTTTAATTGAAAATTATTCTCTTTAATTAATGTTTTATTTTAATTGTTATGATATGGAATTGCTATTTTTTTTTATAAATGTTACTAAATAAATAAAAAATTGTAAGGTAAACATGCCCTTAGAACGATATAAACATCAACTGTTTTACTGTGAAAGACCATTTTAATGCAGTTTTATTCATTATTGTCCCCTACCGGTTTCACCGGAGGGGACTTTTGGTTTTCGCTCTGTCAGTCTGTCTTTCAGTCTGTCACAATGTTCTGGATCCTGCGATAACTTTAAAAGTTCTTCATATTTTTTCATGAAACTTGAAACATGGATAGATGGCAATATGGACATTATGCACGTCATTTCATTTTGTTCCTACGTCAAAAATTCTGGTTGCTATGGCAACAACAACAAAAAATCAAAAAAAATCTGACAATGGTGAAGCCGGAAGGGGACATAATTGCTTGACAATAGTCTTGTTGTTTATGTTAGCTATGTGTTCTTATGCATCGTCGTTTTGGTTTGGCAAATGCGTCCACAAATGCCAGTCATAATCAAATTAGTGTATAAAGTATCCAGTCATCGCCCTTGGTCTTTACATTGGTAGTGTTTAAATGATTTGTTGCGAAAGAATACATGCATTTTGCTGGTCATTTTCCAACGTGAATATGATCATGCAACGTGGTTTCATTTTAGAAGAATGGAAACTACTCTTTTAATGCTATTGCTTGTTTGCTTTGATGCTAAACCGTTTATTGCCAGGGCTTGGTTGCTGAAAACTTTAACGGCCAACTATGCTAACGTCTGTTACATTAATTATGCGAATGTGTTGTTAATCGTTTAATCTATAATATGTCAACTGTTTACAAATAGGTAATCTCAAATAATTTCATATGTTTTATAAGCATGATGCTTGTTATATCAATTTGTTATATCAATTTAATTTTATGTCTGAAGTTAACAGTCTGATAGCTTGACAGGCCGTTAAAGTTTAAACAGTCGAGCCCAACCTATATTTCTTTAGCTATACATTATTTTACAGATTTGTTTTTCAACATGACCTGGAACGTACTTTGTTTTAGATTTTTGAAGTGACATACAGTTATCATTCTGTTATGTTAAAAAATCCATGACTGAACGATGTGTTAATGTATATTGCGGTGATGTCTGAAGAGTTTGTCGGTACCCACATGTCAAGAAGTTTATTATTTGTAATATTTTTAGTGTAATGTATATGAATTATGTCTTGGTTTCGTCGTATACAACCAATTTGTTTAAATTCTTCTTAAATAAATCGGTGTCCTGATTCTAATAATAGTCCACCACTTCATCTCTTTATGTTTCATTTTGTAAATGAACTTTACCTTAAATATACTCCAAACATGTCGATATGTTGATTTAAATATATGTTAAATATGTTAGTCGTTGACTAGTGTAGTAATCTTTGACTGTTTTTGTCCCATGACGCATAAACATTTATATAGTACATTTTCCAAAAATATATTCATATGCATTTTTTTTTGGCTTACTAGACCACTAAGTATAAATGTAAACAATTGACGTCACACATTTATATACATCGCTTATTTATAAAAATGTTATATAATATACATTTGTTCTTGTTGTTTGCTTACCTAAGAACGTAGTTTCATTCAAAACCAATGACGTGCTTTGTATAAGCTTACATGCGCACGAAGTGTGTAATTACTTGATAATCGATTACTGCTTCGATTGTAAACCAATTAAGACTTTCAGGCTTCTTTGGCAATTAATGTCGTCGTCTTTTAGATTGCAAGTCGCGATATTTACTTCTTAAGTGGATCAAAAATCGCTTGGTATTTAATGTTCGTGTAATTGCAGTTGGAAAATACTATAATTGACACTCCAAACGGTGCAAACGTTTGATTAGTTTCACGAGCCATAACAGCTTGATACTAACCGTTTAATTGTCATCGGAATGTGATGGTTATTGTTTGTAGTCTGTTATAAGTACACGTCTATTTACTTGCACAGATAGATGTACAGATATATGTATCAAAACTGATACTGTTGAAAACAATTTTCAGTTGTTGTTTTTGTTCTCTCACATTTATTTTTTTATTGCCTAATTCAGGTATTAATGTGAACGTTATTTGTCGATGGATTGTGGAATCTATTTTTCGTAAACTCTATAAATACTTTTTTGTTTTTAAATATCTACAATTATAAGTATGACCGTGTTTTTGTTCAGTTTTAAAGGGACTTGTTCACAGAATTTGGCATGTTTTGATGTTTGTCATGAAATGATTTAAATTAGGGATGGCAACGGTTATTCGGTCTCGATTGGTCATTGTCGGCTCGGGTACTACTTACATGTACCCTGGGTACTCTCAAGTATACTTACATGTACCCCGGGTACGGTAAATATACTAAAACGTACCCGGGAGTTTTAACTCTAAATCGGTCGTTGTCGGCTATTTTTTTTTTAATTTAATTATGTTCACATTTATGTCAATTTTCTATTAAATGACCTCTATATTATCGAAACTCATACTCAAAAAGCATGTTGATGCAGTTTTTTTTAAAAAGAGAAGTTTGTTTAAGATAAACAATATCGTTTTACGGTAATCGGAATCGCGTTTTACGACATCGGATATTGGGCGGGAACACAACTCCGGTACAGTCTAATATCGACCGGGTACGTTTAAGTATATTTACCGTACCCGGGGTACATGTAAGTATACTTAAGAGTACCCGGGGTACATGTAAGTAGTACCCGAGCCGACAATGACCAATCGAGCCTTAGTTAATGTATTACTATTTTGCAGACGCACTGGCATATGCCGGAGTTTGTACTGGCATACTGATGAACTGACTGAAGAATAATATGTTCTTTTTATTGTTTCGATATCGTTGCCTTCAATTAATGCTTAACATATAGGCAGCGGTATTCTATGTCGCCGGTTCACTGGCTCGCTGCAGAGTATCAATCTAGTGAAAAATACCTCATCCCCGTTTATCAGNGCTGTCTGCGGCGGCAGAGATGGGCCCGCTACATTCCCTTCCTGCCTACTTTCCGAGTTGACATCAGCAAACGATACAAGATCATGAAGAAGAAGTACTGCTGCGGTCGATGACGACAGCTTTCTTCGTTATGATGATCGTCGACCTCATTAACAATAATGGCGTGTGAAAGTTTGGTTTGCTCAACAGGCAAAACAGCGTTAATAATATCACCAAAAACATAGGGTATTCGGTCGGCAATTTTTCTGCCACTAAAATAAGGATATGATCTATCAAAGAAATATTCCCAATCTTTATTCAACTGTATTTCTGTACAAGCAAAAATAAATATAGCGAATATGATCGTTTGGCCAAAGGATCAAAACTCAACCTGAAAAATACAAGAAAAAATAAGAGTCGGCAGGGAATACTAGGGTCGGTCGGTTTAGTGGAAACAACAAATGGTTTAACCCTATCAGTCACGTCATGAACTATTATATTATAAACAGTACATTAGTTAGATATAACAGAGCAATACTTCGCTTATTACATGGACAGGCTCAATACTAATTATAGAAGGAAAACTATCATGCAATACATTTTTTCGCGATGTAAAAGCATTCAATGGAAAAAGGAAAAGTGATTACACCTGATAAAGAGTTTATGATGGTGTTTATTTAACGTTCAGCCCACATTATGCTTCGTTGTCATTATAAGGCTCCGCTAAAAAAAGAAATGAAAAGCGTAAGTGCTAATGAAAAGTGTTAGCGAAGGCGGAGATAATGTAAACCAGTACTCACATTGCAAATAAAGAGTAAATACAACGATCAACGGTTCGTTTAAGAACTAAATGCTTCCTGTTTGGGATTGTGTGTGTGTTTGTGTGTGCGTGCGTGTTTGTGTGTATGTGTGTATATATAGTGTCAATACAAACTTTTATTCTGGCCTTTGCAAATGCATGAAACATTTCCTTATTGTGTTTAAACCCTTTCTTATTTGTCAAAAACTACTGGTGCAGTGCCTCCATATTATTTAAAATGTAGTGGGCAGATCATTTTCTGGTGCATTTCGGGAACACCGTTAAGTATGGCAACAAAAATAAGCAAAATTTAAGACCGAAATAGTGTTAAAATAAGTTCAAATTGTTTCAAAATAATAATTGTTCATGTAATCTTTTTTTCAAAGCAACTTCTTTTCAGTTAAAACGTAAACAACAACGCTGTTGCCACGGAGCTCGTTTTTAAGATTTGTTAAAGGGGCATGGTTATGTAAAATTTTATTCTGAATTAATGTCAATTTTTGCTTTGATTTAACGTCCAAGGCTTTCACATTGAAAACAACCGCCGGACTTCGGTTGATACCTGGCAGGTGGGGGTTCATTCGGTTACTCCCACTTACGCCCACAGCACAAGACCTCACCAAAAGTGAATATCTTTCAGTAAAATCTAAATAGCTGGAAATTGCAGCTAGAATTTTAAAACTTCGTCCCAACTTTTGTCTCATAAGTAAATAAGGTACGAGTGCTGGGAAACACTCCGGGTCCTTATATAGTGCAGCCTTAGGCGCGGAAGGACCTCATAAACTTCGAAATAATCACATACATTTAGGACAGTGGCGATATTACGCACTTTAAGTACTACTTCTATTCATTATGGGCATTTGAAGATTCAGCGAAAATTGCGGGCTGTATACAAACACTTTTTAACACTAACGGACTTTATCGGCCAATATATCAGCGTTTTAGCCATGCGCGAGCTTTTTCTGTCCATGGCGGTCACGGACTTCTGTTTGAGCAATTATATGCTTGCATAAATATTGATGTCTTAACGAAATTATGATTTAATATATTAAAGCATTATAACACCTATTAATGTATAAATGTCACTTAATTACTTCAGGCACGTATCTCTGTAATTATCATCATCGTCATGGTCGTGTGACGTAATAACCTAATCTAGTAAACATTGAGAACAATTACTTAATCATTTAGAAATAAGTAATGTAGAATATGATTATAATTGTATAACTAAGTAGAAACTATTATCCTAAAGACACATACTAAATCATGCATAAATTATGTTTATAAAACAGAACTGTTGTTATTAAATTATGTATAAATTATCTTCATGGAATATATACAATTATACTTATAAAATTATTGTAAAGGATTATTATTATCGAAGATTATTTTTGTACAATATTACGCAGTACAATTTAAATACCAATTTCAGGTATGTTACGTAGTAGCCTAAATCTAATTAACATTTGAGAGGGTCAGTTATTTATAAACATAAAAATGCCATGGTGTGGCCAGCTTAATTACAAGTTATGTATTAATTTACCAAGTCTTCCACCATGTACTGTCAACTGGTGGGTCAGTTATGTATAACTTTACCCAGCTATCTTCCCCATGTTATCAATTGCTTAGGTGGCCTTTTCCTGATATAACATATTTTCTGTCTGTTTAATTGCTATATAAGGTGTCACTTGGTTGGTAGCAACATAGTTTCACGCACACAGGCAAAGATGTAATTACGCTCGTTCTTGCTGTATTGGGCGAGGCCCTCTTTAGGGGTTCGCTTGTTATTTGTTGATTAAATATTGGATTTGGACCTGGACGTTGGAAAGTGTTTAAATAAATTTATGGAGCAAAATAAAATAGAAACTTGTGTCTATGTGTTAGCGTCATTGTTCAGATTGAATAACGCTACAGTCGTCGTCTTCATCATCATCCCCATCTTAATCATCATCGTCACCCCCATCATCATCATCGCCATCATTATCATCTTCATCATTATTGTTGGAGTCATTACATTATTCGGTTTGTAAATCCATGATTTATACTTTATGCTAGACCTGAGTATGGGGAAAAAATGCACACTTCTGTCGCAAAGACAGAACGACCCTTCTGTATGCATTGCGCGTTAACGCTGCAAAGTCGAAACCGGCATTTATATGGGTCGACAAATCATCTCACAGACGAAACGTGATACTTTTATGCAGCGACAATATGACAAGCCTATGCGGCGTGAGACACATTCAATGGATATGCTTACACAGAGACGGCGTGCACTTATTACTTTGTAATTTAGCAGTTTTGATCAAAATAATTAGGAAGACATATTGGGAACGGCGGAATTGTCGGTATTGTGTTGTTCATGCCGAAATAAGAGTTATTGTTATTATACATGTTATGGTTGTCCGCAGTAATGATTTCGTTTCTCGAAAAATGCGCATATTCAGATAGGTTAAACTGAGTAACCCAAAAATGAGCAAAATTTGACAACTTAAATCAATCATGCGCTTTTTTTGTTATATTGTGTAATGCGCTATATGTTCGACCATTCAACAGACAATATAAGCAAAGATCAATAGTTTAATTGCATTTTTCAAATTACACACAATTGGTAAAAACAGTTTGGTCTATAAAATAAATGTTCAATCGGTAAAACAGTTCTCATTTGCATTTTCAATTTTACAACTTTTAAAATTTATTCACGTTATTATAATTTTCCAAAAAATAAACTGGTGTGGTAAAGTCTCGAGATGGAAGATCATCTTAGCATCTTAGCCCTGTTTGGGACCCGGTTTGGGACCCGGTCTGGGACCTCCGGTCAGACCTCCGGTCTGTGCAGGGGACTGAGAAATAAAATGTATGCAATTGATATAAATGTTACGACATAGTTGCTGTTAGAACAAAATCAGAACATAAGGAACATGAACTTAAATTCCTTAAATAGTTAACTTCTATATGCAACATAATGAAGCGGTTGGTGGCCTTTTCCGGTGCTTTGAGTTATGTCTCATGACTGGGGTGATATCCCGGTGTTAAATATGTGTCATGCATATATCTTAACCTTCTGTATAACTGATTTGAAATTTAATCCGTTAATTGCATATTGTATCAAGATTCCCGACAGCAATGTTTGTTCTTGTGTAAAATGAGGAATTTAAATGTCAATACAATAGAAAATGTAGAGACGAATTAGTAAAAAGAAACTGCACACAAATGCTCTATGCAAAATAATAGTCGATGTATGTTATGAACAAATAAATATATAATAATAATAATAATAATAATAATAATAATAATAATAATAATAATAATATTAATAATATTAATAATAATAATTTTTAAAAAATGGCTTACAGGTGATGATGGCCTGCTTGCCCTCTGCGGCGTACCCGTTGGTGTTCTCTTCCTTGCGTCTCCATTAGGTTGCTTTGTTGTTCTCTGGGACGCGCACAGCATAACGGCGCACACCAACACCACGAATACGATCGTCAGTGATTTACGCATCTGAAAGTATTCATATTCATTAACAATTTATTATGTATGCAAAAGTTATAATTTACGAACTTTTGTGTAAAAACAATGTGTATTTTAATGTATACATGCAGATGACTAAACATCTGTTCATAGAAACAAGTATGCATTTTAGTAATATATCATCAAAGGTCATTGTATATCTGAGTGGAGAGTTAATGTTGATTCATTATTTTCACTGCTAGTTTACACAGAACATAAATACTTATTGAAAGGGTCTCTGCATTTAGATTTAATTGATTATAAAAAGCACATAAATATAATGGCTAAAATACGTCGATCATCACATAACATTCATTCCTAATCAAGACCAAGTATGCACAAGGTTGTAAATCTGTTGATTAAGAAATAATTATAAAGGAACGTTTACGAAGTTAGATATTCACTGTATACCGTGCTTTAAAAAAAAGGAATAATTATATGTTTCTGTAACTGAACGTTTGTTAATGCAATTTATGTATTTTTAATCATGAAATTAATATATGTGTTTTCTGTAAACACTTATTTCCCCTAGACGTGTTTTTTACATCCCAAATAAGTTCATTTAATATTTCCACACAACACTCTCCCGCATATTATATTTCCTATCATACGCACGCTAATACACACACGCACGCACACACGCACCATTCGCCTACACAAGCAGGTTTTCAGATGCATTATTAATTGATTGTATTTTTCATAAATATGCTGTTATTTATCTGCTTTGTGATAAATACTTTATTATTTATTGAATTTCTCTCATGTCTGTTTTATTATGAATTTGTAAACACGAAGAGCTGTAATATGCTAAATTGAATTAACTACGTGTTCTGCTCTTTTCTGGTCATTATTAAGTAAAGGTCTTGTTACGGTTTATAATATACACATGCACAATGATACACCATCGATCGCATACATTATGTTTAATTTATTTATCATTTTTAGAATGTACACCATTTTTGCAAAGTGTTTATGCTTTAATCAATAGTTAAACAACAATAATTAAAATAACTTAATGCCAAACAACTTACTGTTATTCTCTGGTAACTCCAAGCTCCGAACCAGCGACGAATATCGATATCAAGAGCAGCTTTTGATGATGCCCAACCACTAAGATTGGAAGAAATCAAGTGTATAAGACGTTACCCGCACCGGCCGCAATATATACCCTTAGGTACACAGAACTTACCCACCGTGCGAACAATACGTTTTGAGAAATCGTGATCGACCCGGCTAGCGTAGTCACGATCTGCAGTCAACTGTGAGCAATTACCGGCGGAAATTATATAGGTTCGTGTAAATTCGTCCTTATAAGGTAGAGTTATGAAAAATGTAGGCCAATCTGAAGAAAAGTCAAACATTAAAGCGGCGGTTTTATTTTATTTTATATGTATTGCATGGTGATTTTCTACTGCAAACCATGAACAGAATATAGTTTTAAACTAATCTAAAATTTGAGTTATTTTAAATAAAACTTCTTAAAATAAAATAAATATAAACGCATAAAACTAAATTTAATTTGCAAAAGACAATATAAGCACCAAATAAATATAAACGCATAAAACTAAATTTAATTTGCAAAAGACAATATAAGCACCAATTATTACAAAAAAGCACATAATTTATTTATTGCAATATCATTCTCCACACCCATTAAAAAGAGCGGGGACCAGCTATCGCGATCTGTAAAAAAACTTCGAAAGGAATCTATCAGGAGGGTATGGCCTCGTTGATGAACGTAGACATCTATTTTAAAAGATAACAAAATCGCAATAAATTAAGAAAATACGATTGTTTTTAATCAAATAGAACTAAATCGTGTTCTGCTACCAATAATTCTTCTTTTACATCGAAAAAGGCTTTCTGTTACCAATAAGCGAATATGGAAATTCTAGAATCAAAACTTTTTTAGTAAAAGCGGATATACAATTCCGACGAATTTTTGTTTTTGGTAAATAAAACATTTATATATAAAATAACATAATAATATAATAATATAACCATGTACCGGTATGTATTGATATCATGATAGCATTACATATATATGCCTTAGATATAGTAAATACGTAAATGACACCTGAATCGCTATATACGTAAACATGCGCGTTTAAATTAGTTCATGATTCTGATCGGCGGTCTGATCCGGTTTGTAAAGTTTATATTTGTAAAATAATATCGGTAAGCACGCGGGTAAGTACACGAATACGACCCAGCAGTCTTGTGATCGGATCGATTGAGGTCCAAATCGTGACTCGCAATGTAAACACCGATTTTCTTACGTGAGAAAAATACTTTGTTTCTTTTCTGCAAGTCACTAAGGTTCGCAGCTAACTGGTGCGTGTGAGTTTATGCTGTTGTTCGTGTGTTTAAAAAAGAACTGAAATAGTGTATCTACGAACATGACATGGCGAAAAGCGCGTACTTTTTAATGTGCTGTCTTAAGACGGCGCAGACACAAGTAGACCGCAGGTTCACAGTTGACACCAAGTACCAGTAGATCACTCCAAGTACCGGTAGATCACACCAAGTACCGGTAGATCACACCAAGTACCGGTAGATCACTCTAAGTACCGGTAGATCACACCAAGTACCGGTAAATCCCACCAAGTACCGGTAGATCACACCAAGTACCGGTAGATACACCAAGTACCGGTAGATCACACCAAGTACCGGTAGATCATACCAAGAACCGGTAGATCACACCAAGTACCGGTAGATACACCAAGTACCGGTAGATCACACCGATTTCCGGTAGATCACACCAAGTACCGGTAGATACACCAAGTACCGGTAGATCACACCAAGTACCGGTAGATCACACCAAGTACCGGTAGATCACAACAAGTACCGGTAGATCACACCAGGTACCGGTAGATCACACCAAGTTCCGGTAGATCACACCAGGTACCGGTAGATCACACCAAGTACCGGTAGATCTCACCAAGTACCGGTAGATCACACCAAGTACCGGTAGATCACACGGAGGAACTGGTAGATCACACCCAGTAACGGTTGATCGAACCAAGTACCGGTTGATCACACCAAGTACCGGTAGATCACACCAAGTACCGGTAGATCACACCAAAAACCGGTAGATCAAACCAAGTACCGGTAGATCACACCAAGTACCGGTAGATCACACCAAGTACCGGTAGATCACATCAAGTAAAGGTAGATCACACAAAGTACCGGTAGATCCCACCAAGTACCGATAGATCACACCAAGTACCGATAGATCACACCAAGTATCGGTAGATCACACCAAGTACCGGTAGATCTTTATCGCGTATTCATAACGCCGTTTCGGGAACCCCGTACCAGTGTGAGTTTGGTCAGCGTAGAAGTATTTCTCAATGGATGTTTGAATTGAATAAATGAATGCATTAATGAATGAATGATTAAATGAATGAATGAACGAACGAATGAATTAATAAATAAATAAATGAATGAATGAATGAATGAATGAACGAACGCATTGATAAATTATTGAATGAATGACTTTCATACAAAACCGTAATAAACTGAAAGCAGTTATTTCCCTTTCTCACTTTTTCCTTAAAACAGAGAAGTAAAAGGGACTTTTTCACAGAGATTGTCATTAATTGCTTTAAATTGATAAATTTAAACCTTGGAACGAAAATGCTCCAGTAAAAACAAAAAGAATAAAATTAAAGAAAAAAAAAGTAAACCGCACCTGGCTCAAAGTAAAAGTCTAACGCTAGACCACTCGGCCATCCGTGCTAAGACAGTGAGTGTTGTATTTTATGCTTTATATTAACAATCCTCGTAGTGTCACAAAATCTAACGATAACAACAGAACTCTCCAAATTATTCAATCGTTTCGCATTGCAACGCTTTTTAATTTTCGGGTTTTTAAAACGTCAAAAGATGCATATAATGGATATGTATTTTAGAGCATGGTAAATGTTCAGTTTTACTGTTTTCACACAAATATCATAACTACAACGAAAATTTGAGAATCTGAAACACTTTTTTCAATTTTGTCAAATTACCAAAACGGAAATAGTCCCTTTAAGAATCCTGACACCCAGCTGAAACCGTCTTTTCCGTACAAGAAATATATATATATAAGAGGATATGCATCATAGACAGTTTCAATCATTCAACAAATAACATCAAGGAGAAACAGATTGATTACAAGTCAGACGACAAAAGAATATAACACAATTTATTTGTAATGATTTTTGTCCTGTCTCATTTGGCGACCGGAATTCATTTAAAAAAACTCATCTGATCAGAGCTGTGATGATTGTCATCTTATTGGGAAGATACATGACGGTTTCCTCTGTATATACTGTCACCAATACTCTATCTCTCTTGTGTGTCAATCTTTCTTTTTGGGACCATCAGTACACGTCAAAATATGTTGTGTGCCAAACTTCTCTTCGGGGCAGACCAGATCCGGTAAGAATATATAGTGTGTCAAACTTTCCTTTTGTCACAAAAGATCCGATCCAAAGATCTTGTGTGTCAAACTTTCCTTATGGGCCCGCAAGATCCGATACAAAGATCTTCAGTGTCAAACTCCTTCGGGGCCCATTAAGGCACGGTCCAGTTTCTAATGTGTCAAACGTTCCTTCCGGACACACAAGAACCCCTTCTCTAGTGTGTCCAACCTTTACTCGGGCTCAACAAGATCAGGTCAAGTCTCTATTGTGTCAAACTTGCCGTCGGGTCCATAAGACTCGGTATAAATATATTGTTTATCAAACTCCTTCGGGGCCCATTAAGACCCGGGCCCGTATTCACCAAACAGTTCTTAGACTTAAGAATACAGAATAGTCTTAGACTCCATAAATATACCTAAGAGTTTGCATAAATTAATGCTAAAAATGTTGCTTATATCATTAAAATATTGTTCTTACAAATGTATTATACAATTAAATATGTTAACTGCCATGCTAGACTTGATTTTAAAGGAGTTAAAGCAATTTACAGTTTTAAGAATATTCTTTATTTTTAGACTTAAGTCTAAGAATTGGTTGGTGAATACGGGCCCAGGTCCAGTCTCATGTGTATCAAAGTTTCCTTTGGGACTCACAAGACCCAGGCCCGTATTCACCAACTCTTTCTTAGACTTAATCGAGGCCCACACGACCCGGTCCGGTCTTTATTGTGTCTAAGTTGCCATCGGGGCTCACACTACCCGGTTCGGTCTCTATTTTGTCAAACTGGACCCGCAAAATCCGATCCAGTCTCTAGTGTTGCACACTTGCTTTCGGGGCCTACAAGGCCCGGTTCAGTCTCTATTGTGTCACACTTGCTATCGGGGCCTACAAGGCCCGGCCCAGTTTTTAGTGTTGCACACTTGCTATCGTGGCCTACAAGGCCCGGTCCAGTCTCTAGTGTTGCACACTTGCTATCGGGGCCTACAAGGCCCGGTCCAGTCTCTAGTGTTGCACACTTGCTATCGGGGCCTACAAGTCTCTAGTGTGTCACACTTGCTATCGGGGCCTACAAGGCCCGGCCCATTCTCTAGTGTTGCACACTTGCCATATGGGCCTACAAGGCCCGATTCAGTCTCTAGTGTGTCACACTTGCTACCGGGGCTTACAAGGCCCGGTCCAGTCTCTAGTGTGTCACACTTGCTATCGGGGCCTGCAAGGCCCGGTCCAGTCTCTAGGGTTACACACTTGCTATCGGGGCCTACAAGGCCCGGTCTAGTCTCTAGTGTTGCACACTTGCTATCGGGGCCTACAAGGCCCGGTCCAGTCTCTAGTGTGTCACACTTGCTATCGGGGCCTACATGGCCCGGTCCAGTCCCTAGTGTGTTCAACTTCCGCTCGGGGACCACAAAACTCTGCCCAGTCTCTATTGTGTCAAACTTGCCATCGGGTCCTACAAGACATTCTTCAAATACGAGACAACTTCAAAGATGAAGGTCCACTTACGTTAATTAAGCGTACAATAATTGGCCAAACTTCGTACGCAATTATCAGACTTTCGCACACCATTGAAATTCACTGTATGTTCTTGCCTTTATTCATAATGTGTTTTTCAAAACACGTATCTATTAATACATCTTTATTCTTTATATTCCAATAAACTATTAATTCCAATAATTTGCAGAAGTTAATCAGATCATAACTACGAGTTAAAAATATGTGCGTAAGGCTTAATTAGACTTGCGTTATATAGTCTTAAAAGTAAATTCGGGCTCGTCGAAATATAAATATTCTTTACTCCAAGGGTGTACAATTTAAGTTATCAACTCAATTTTTCTGCAGACGTGAACGTTCGAGATACATTTGACTAGTGTACCTCCACTAAAAATGATTATTCTATAACAACCATTGGAAATAGCAGAACAACGGTCGTACACATGTATTCAACTGAAGATAACTCTTTTATAATATTGGTATGCATACATCTAATTATATTAACGCTTACGTGATATGTTAAATACAATCTAAATATCACCGGAATGTGATAAATTACGAAAACGCGCTTGGTTTAACATTTAAGAAAATTAAAACATACAATTTATCTATAAGTTGCAAAGAGTCTCCAACAATTACAGATCTCCCACTTTCATAATTCACCCGAGTCGTCAACCATATACCGGTACTAGTAAATCACTTAACTTTTCTGAGTGCATGTGTCTCTTTTTTGACAGGTTTCTTTCAGAAACATATGGGAGTGGTAATGCTCACGTTTATATGTATGTATTATTTATTTATTAGTTACTAGCATAACTGACACGAAAAGTATAGACTATTTGCAATCAAACTGTATGGACACGTACAGCGTCTTTCATTTGTGTCGTGTTCTGTGACAACTGGGCATAATTATTGTGCGTAAATTTTAATCCCAGATTAGCCTGTGCAGTCCGCACAGGCTAATCAGTGACGACAATTTCCGCTTTTATGGAATTTTTTGTTTAAATGATGTCTCTTCTGAGCGAAAATCCAGTTTAGGCAGAAAGTGTCGTCCCAGATTAGCCTGTGCGGACTGCACAGGCTAATCTGGGATGACACTTTACGCACATGCATTATGCCCAGTTTTCTCAGAACAAGGCTCATTTAGCTTGAAGAAACCCTGACACCAGTCAATGTTGTTTTCATCGTTTTACTTATTGGCTTTAATTTATAAAATAAAATTAGGTTTGCGTTGATCTCGTTTTATTTATTAAAATGAAATGTAAATTTCAAAACTGTTCGACATTGAAGTATAGGCCTTTACTTTTATTCATGTTATAAACAGAATGTTGAAATTAGGACTCAAACGGGTACTTGAAAACGAATCGGATTCGCGGGCCGAAAAATTACCCGCGGATCCGTGACAAAGCTTTTGTCAACGATATCGGGTCGTGTCGCTAAAATATGAAAGGGAAGATGCATGGTTTATTGGTAGATGGATTAAAAACTTGGATTCAAAGTGTCTTCTTAATCATTTTATCGTTTTCTTTTTCATTCCAAATTAAAAACGGCATTTAAAGCGAACATTAAAAAGTTCTTTCCTTGCATTCACATTTAAGTAAGAGAATGTTTTAATCGTTCTAGCCAGTAAATACTTTTCAAAGAATGATTTGAGTGTCATACAATACTAACATTTATTTTCAACAATGTGGTGCATACTTAATAATAAATTGTAACATGCGTCAGTATTCAAGTCAATATTTGATTAATTTTATTTTATAGATTTTCTGTCCATATTTGAGACGAAATAATTCTCTCAAGGAAACGCGTTATTGAATTCCGAGTCATTGTTTGAGTAAACTTATTTAAATCCTACATGTATACAATTAAAAAATATTCGTACCTATCATTACTGGGTGTCCCGTTCTCTGATCCATAAATACCAGAACACTGGGGGCTGACGAGGTCAAAGCGTAGTCCGTTTCTCTACGACGTCGGGTATATGTTTTGCTACGAAACATTGTGTCAATACATTTCTTAATCAGGCGAGTTTCATCTTTTCTGGTATTTATGGATCAGAGAACGGAACATCCAGTAATGATAGGTACTAATTTTCAATAAAAAAAACTAATTACAAATGCGCGTAGTTGCAACCTTTACATTGATTTTGAGCTAAAATCGAAATATATTGCTTTGAAGTAATGCATAAGGTGGTTATTCTGTTAAAATAGCCAATAACAGTAACTTAACTTAAATGAAACTACATGTTACTAAGATACACTGTACATTAAACATTTTAAAGTACAAAAGAGGTTACGAACATATATGTTAATCATTCAAATGCTTTGTTTCGAAGGAAATTACAAGTCGCTTTATGTATAGGTTTTGCACAGAGTATGTATTGGTTGTGCAACGAACTACAAATATAATGTATAGGTTACTCAACGAAGTACACCAATCTGTACTGCGATGGCATTTGTATTGACACAATGTTTCGTAGTAAACATATACCCGACGTCGTAGAGAAACGGACTACGCTTTGACCTCGTCAGCCCCCAGTGAGTATGCGTGGTAAATTGGTTGCGCGTTGTCTTTGGATTCCCGAGGTCCGGGGTTCGAATCCCAGGACGGCAATATATATTTTTTTTTTCTTGCTATTATAATTAGTTAGACAATTAAAAAAAAAACATTATAGATTTGTTATTAAAGATGTTTAATGATATTTTTTTCAAATATATGAAAATCTATGGACAAGTCCCTTTAAATGTTGTGTGTTGTGATAAAGAAGCATTTGTTTATTTACAAGCTAGATGTGCCGTGAGTTTATACCTATTCAATTTATATAATGTGTTAGATTATATTTGAGGGAATGACGGCTGGATTATTACGACAAACGCATTTGGTAAATATCAATTGCAATATATCACCAACACACTAACGCAACTCATAAATCAATAATCGTGAAAATCAACGTTAGAAGGATGTGATCTTGCACTATTATTAGCATGCAACCCGTTACGAGAGAATAAAACACCGAAAACGACCTTCTTCCCCACAGCAAATTCCAAGCTGTTGAATGGCACCATTATGTTGACCTTTCAGACTTTAAATTGGACCATTTACCGGTAGATTAAATCACAGTTGACTCGCGTAGTGATAACCTTTCGGGCGTTCTTATGGAGAATAACGTGCATCACATACCGGAGACGGTCGGACCCGAAGTGATTGAGAACGAGGATGGCGAGTCTTCTTACAGTGTATCACAAGAAACAGACGGTTTCAATATCCGGTGGACAAATCACCGCCAATACATCTGTGCATACTTTATGGGTTACAGGTAAGGAATGCGGTGATGAGTAATAATTTTGATACAAAAATCCTTGTTTCGCCAAACAGGTACGAGCAGAACGAGGTAGATTCGTTGTACACTGCATCGTCGCTCATACGATGAATGCTATTGTGTTAGCCTGTTAGGTAAATATCTGCATGTGATTTAGCACAACAACAAATCTAACAGCGCCGACGCTGCAATGATATGCTGACTATCTTAAATCATTAAAGTTATCGAGCGATAACTTATTAAATTTTATGATGGCAAAAATGTGTGCCTTACGATAACCACTCAATGATCGCGTAAAAAAATCTTGTCACAAATAATATGCTCCGTGTTATTTATCTTGCAAGTACGTATTTATTATATCTATAGCTCGCCATTATTAACTCGACACTGACCTTTATGAATGAATATATAACATACTTTAACGACCAATACCAATTTTAGTTTCTGTACTGGAATCGATCCAATCGCAATAAAATGAATACATATTGCCCTTATTTATTTGCGAAGGACAACTCTGCATACAAAACCTTGCTGAAAGAATAGCAGTTATTGCCCTTTGTCACCTCTACCCACAGAGAAGTCCGTAATCCCCGCTTAAGCTGCCATATTTCATTCAAGACGTTGTCGTTTCCGTAATAGAAATAGAAACAATATATATGGAGCACGAGAAAACTGTTTTTGGGCACACTATAGATGATTTGCTACATCGGCTGTTGCGAACATTCAACCAATAACCGCAAGGAGCAATTGATTTGATAAAAGTCAGACGACATTACAATAGAAAACGATGTATTTGTAATAATTTTCATCTTGTCTCCTTAAGGCGACAGGCGATAGATTTCAAAACTTACCTTATACGAGCGTTGGTGATTGTTAAAATCTTGGACAGATACTTGTCGGTTTCCTCTGTATATACTGTCACCTATACTCGGGGTCTCTTTTTGTCAAACTTTCTTTCGGGACCCACTAGACCCGGTAAGAATATCTAGTGTGTCAGACTTTTCTTCTAAGCGCACAAGAACCTATCCAAAGAACGTGTGTGTCACACTTTCCTTACGGGCCTGAAAGATTCGGTACACATAGCGTATGTCGGACTTTCCATCGGGACCCACAAGACCCGATCCAATAAGCTTCAGTGTTAAACTTGCCTTCGGTCCATTCTCTAGTGTGTCAAACTTGTCACCGGGGCCATAAATACACTGTCCAGTTTCTAGTATGTCAAACTTGCTATCGGATCAAACAAGACCCGGTCCAGTTTCTAGTATGTAAAACTAGCCATCGGATCATACAAGACCCGGTCCAGGTTCTAGTATGACAAACTAGCCATCGGATCACACAAGACCCAGTCCAGCTTCTATTGAGTTAATCTTTCCATCCTGGCCCACAAAACCCTGTCCAATCTTTATTGTGTCAAACTTGTCATCGGGGCCAAAAGACTCTGTCCAGTCTCGTGTGTGTACAAATTTCACCCGGTCCAGTCTCTATTGTGTACAACTTTCACTCGACCCAGTCTCTATTGTGAACAACTTTCACCCGGCCCAGTCTCTATTGTGTACAACTTTCATCCGGCCCAGTCTCTATTGTTTACAACTTTCACCCAGCCCAGTCTCTATTGTGTACAACTTTCATCCGGCCCAGCCTCTATTGTGTACAACTTTCACCCGGCCCAGTCCCTATTGTGTACAACTTTCACCCGGCCCAGTCCCTATTGTGTACAACTTTCACCCGGCCAAGTCCCTATGTGTACAACTTTCACCCGGCCCAGTCTCTATTGTGTACAACTTTCACCCGGTCAAGTCCCTATTGTGTACATCTTTCACCCGGTCCAGTGTCTTTTGTGTACAACCTCCACCCGGTCCAGTTCCTATTGTGTAGAAATTTCACCCGGTCCAGTCTCTATTGTGTACAACTTTCACCCGGCATATTCACTATTGTGTACAACTTTCACCCGGTCAAGTCTCTTTTGTGTACAACTTTCACATGGCCAAGTCCCTATTGTGTACAACTTTTACCCGGTCCAGTCTCTATTGTGTACAACTTTCGCCCGGCCCAGTCTCTATTGTGTACAACTTTCACCCGGCCCAGTCCCTATTGTTTACAACTTTCATCCGGCCCAGTCCCTATTGTGTACAACATTCACCCGGCACAGTCTCTATTGTGTACAACTTTCACCCGGCCCAGTCTCTATTGTGTACAACTTTCACCGGCCCAGTCCCTATTGTGTACAACTTTCACCCGTCCCAGTCTCTATTGTGCACAACTTTCACCCGGCCCAGTCCCTATTGTGTACAACATTCACCCGGTCAAGCCTCTATTGTGTACAACTTTCACCCGGCCCAGTCTCTATTGTGTACAACTTTCATCCGGCACAATCACTATTGTGTACAACTTTCACCCGGTCCAGTCTCTTTTGTGTACAACTTACACCCGGCCAAGTCCCTATTGTGTACAACTTTTGCCCGGTCCAGTCTCTATTGTGTACAACTTTCACCCGGTCCAGTCTCTATTGTGTACAACTTTCACCCGGCCCAGTCTCTATTGTTTACAACTTTCATCCGGCCCAGTCCCTATTGTGTACAACTTTCAGCCGGTCCAGTCTCTATTGTTTACAACATTCACCCGGCCCAGTCTCTATTGTGTACAACTTTCACCCGGCCCAGTCCCTATTGTGTACAACTTTGATCCGGCCAAGTCCCTATTGTGTACATTTTTCACCCGGCCCAGTCCCTAGTGTGTACAACTTTCACCCGGCCCAGTCCCTATTGTGTACAACTTTCACCCGGCCCAGTGTCGTGTGTGTACAACTTTCACCCGGCCCAGTCTCTATTGTGTACAACTTTCACCTAGTACAGTCCCTAGTGAGTACAACATTCACCCGGCCCAGTCCCTATTGTGTACAACGTTCACCCGGCCCAGTGTCGTGTGTGTACAACTTTCACCCGGCCGAGTCTCTATTGTGTACAATTTTCACCCGGCACAGTCTCTGTTGTGTACAACTTTCACCCGGCCCAGTCACTATTGTGTACAGCTTTCACCTGGTCCCTAGTGAGTACAACTTTCAACCGGCCTAGTCTCGATTGTGTATAACTTTCACCCGGGGCCCACAAAACCCTGTCCAATCGCTATTGTGTCAACTTGCCATCGGGGCCCAAAGACTCGGTCCAGTCTCGTGTCTATCCAACTTTCATCCGGCCCAGTCTCTATTGTGTACAACATTCACCCGGCCAAGTCCCTATTGTGTACAACATTCACCCGGCCTAGTCCCTATTGTGTACAACTTTCACCCGGCCTAGTCCCTATTGTGTGCAACTTTCACCCGACCCAGTCTCTATTGTGTACAACTTTCACCCGGTCCAGTCTCTAGTGTGTACAACTTTTACCCGGCCCAGTCCCTATTGTGTACATCTTTCACTCTCATCCCACAAGGACCGGGGCGGTCTCTAGTGTGTCAAACTAACCATCGGGCCCCACAATACCCTATCTAGTCTATATTGTGTCGAACTTGCAAACGGGCCCCACAATACCCTATCCAGTCTATATTGTATCAAACTTTCCATCGGGGCTTACAATACAATGTCCAGTCTCTATTGTTTCAAACTTGCCATTGGGGCTTACAATACAATGTCCAGTCTCTATTGTGTCCAACTTTCACTCTCATTCCACAAGGACTGGGGCGGTCTCTAGTGTGTCAAACTAACCATCGGGTCCCACAATACCCTATCCAGTCTATATTGTGTCGAACTTGCAAACTAGGCTCACAATACCCTGTCAAGTCTCTATTGTGTCAAACTAACCATCGAGACTACCAAGACCCTATCCAGTCTCTAGTGTGTCAAACTAACCATCGAGACTACCAAGACCCTAACCAGTATCTATTGTGTCAAACTAACCATCGAGACTACCAAGACCCTATCCAGTCTCTATTGTGTCAAAATAACCATCGAGACTACCAAGACCCTATCGAGTCTCTATTGTGTTAAACTAACCATCGAGACTAACAAGACCCGGCCCGGTCTCTAGTTTGTCAAACTTGCCATTGGGGCTTACAATACAATGCCCAGTCTCTGTTGTGTAAAACTTGCAATCTGGTCCAACAAGACCCTGTGAAAATATCTTATGTATCAAACTTTCCTTCGTGGCTTATAAGACCCATTACAGTTTCTAGTGCATCAAACTTTCCCTCTGGGCACACAAAACCGTTCCTGTTTCAAATGCGTCAAACTTTCCTCCGGAGCCTACAAGAACGGTTCAGTCTTAACTGTGTCACACTTGCAATCGAGAGGCACAAGACTCGGCCAGTCTCTATTGTGTCCAATTTTTCTCCGGAGCCTTCATGCAATTACGAGACGATTTCAGTGCTGGACGTCCACTATCGTTTGGAAATCGTGCAATAATTGGCCAAACTACATACGCAAGTATCAGAAATACGTGTCCCATTCAAATTCATTGCATGTTCTTCAGTTTATTAATATATTTTCAAATCAATACATGGTGTCTTTTAATATATCTATATTAGTTATATTCAAATAAACCGTTAATTCCAACATTTTGCAGTTTTTTGTATCAGATCATATATACACGAGTTAAAATATAAATATAAGTATTATAATTTCCCAAGAGGCTTAAAAGTAAAACTTGGCCCGTCCAAATCTTAATATGCCTTACCCCAACATCGAACAATTTACGTTAGCTACTCAAACTTTCAGCGTACGTGTACGTTCGACATATATTTGACTATTGTGTCGCCACCAAAATACATTTTTTTTTATTAGAAATTGCAAAACAACGGTCGTACATATGTATTCACTGGAAGATAATTTTTAATGATTATGGATGTATGTAATGATGTTTGCACTTATGCGATATGGTAAATTAAATTTAAATACCAGCGTTATGTGATAAATTACGAAAACGTGTTTTGTTTAACATGTAATATAGTTCAAGCATAGAATAAATCTATAACTCAAGTTTTATCAGAAATATGTAATATCCATGAGTATCCGACGCTTAAAGATCTCCCACTTTCATATTTAAACCGAGTCTTAAACGTTTGTAAACATAATGTTGAAATGTGAACAAGTCAATTATATGTGACTTGCTGCGGTTGATTTGTTGGCATGTACGTGTAAAAAAATACATTATTCCTAAACACGTGCACGACCCGTACTTTTCCATACAAATATATAATAAATAAAATTATGTAATAACGATTTTATTTAACTTTCGAAATACCTGAATGGCATTGTATAGTGCAGTAATGTAGAAAATACTGCGAGCGTATAATGTACACTATTTCCTTTCGCTTGGCCGCTTAGTGTGTATTATTTCTATCGTCTTAAAGAAAATAAGTCAGACCTGTGGTTTCAAAAACGAAACACCGGCAGCAGAAGCTTAATATACAAAACGTTATGGGCCTCAGACTCGAGTGATTTCAGAATGTTACTAAGATCCTGAAGCGATCGCTTCATTAAACTTAACGAGCATTGTTCATTTGGACACGGATGTTTCAACATTTCCAGGTGTTTATGTCACATAATGGTTGATATATTATATAGTTTACAACTCCAACAGTTCTGATTATTGAGTTTCATGTGACGCAAGTACAGTATGTCCGTGATTGCCAACTAGGAGTCTAGGACCATACCTTTGTCTACAGTTATCATGTTTTCTCTGCTTTATTATTAAACTATGACACAGTACTTGCAACCTATTCATAAGCGCGAATCTTAATAAACAGCGAAATATTTCTATGTCAGTGTATATATATTAACAACATATACGAGTACTTATAAACATGTGTATACTATTGCATCTTTTGTCTCGGAGAAATACAGTCCTTTCTTAGTTAAATATGTCAATTGAATTAAACTGCCAATGTCGCAAAAACAACAATGCAACATGTATGCAGCAAAAGGCTAATTGTCGTTGCAGTGTACTATGCAAATATTTTGTATAAATACGTTGCATTTGATCATTATCGAATAATACACACACACACATATATATATACATATATAGTGTCAATAAACACTATTATTGTGGCTGTACATATGCAGCAAACAGTTCCTTAATATGATTAAACCCTTTTATATTGGTCAAATATAATTGGTGCAGTGCCTGTAAATTCTCAAAATTTGGAAGGAATTAAGCAATTATTTTATTAGTAATGGACAGATCGGCACACACATTCACCAACATTGTGTAAAAATACGTTCAAATTGCTTCGAAATCATATTGTTCATGCAATCTGTTTTCCAAAGCAACTTCTTTCAGTTAAAACGTAAAACAACAACGCTATTGCCACGGAACTCGTTTTCAAGATTTTTTAAAGGGGCATGGTTGTGTTGAAGTTCATTCTTAATTATGTCGATTTTTGCTCTGATTTAACGTCCGAGAATTTCACATTGAAAACAACCGCCGGAGTTTGGTTTGTTGTCACCATACCTGACAGGTGGGGGTTCCTTCGGGTACTCCCTCTCCCCCCCCCCCTCCACAGCGTGTGAAAAGTGAATATCTTTCAGTAAAAACTTAATAGCCGGAAATTGCAGCTAGAATTCCGAAATTCTTCCCAACTTTCGTTTCATAAGTAAATAAGTAAATACTGGGAAACACTCCGGGTCCCTACATAATGCAGCCGCAAGCGCGGAAGGACCTTATAAACTTCGAAATACTCACACACATTTAGGACAGTGGCGATATTATGCACTTTAAGTACTTTTACTATTCACTATGGGCATTTGAATATACTGCGAAAATTGCGGGCTGTATACAAATAATAATATGTTTATAACAGTAAGTACTAACGGACTTACGGCCACTATATCAGCGTTTTGGCCACGCGCGGCCTTTTTCTGTCCATGGCGGTCACGTTTGAGCAATTATATGCTTGCAAAATAGTGGTTTTTTTTATACCAAATGATAAAATATGATATTTCTGCAGTGAAATAACAGCAGTGAAAATAAACAAATTTGTTATTTTCACCGGTGAAAATAACAAATTTTCGCGTGCTATTTTTAGATAATTTGTTGGTTTTTACAAAAATTGGATAATCTGCGTTTGTCAACTGCGAAAGAACAAAATCGTCTAAAAATGCGATATTTGAACATTATTAATGTAAAAATGGAAGAAATAATAGGATAATTAGAATATTATGTGAGTTTGGGATAAAGATAAAGTTTATCATGCTCGGCTCGAACCAAACACTAATGACGTCATTTTGTGTATTGAAATGTATTGAGGCACGCCACGGGAGAAAGGGTAACTAATTTATTTTCTTGTAAAAGGGGCATTAAAGAAACAGAAAAAGAAACAAAAAATTGTTCATGTCAGTGTAAGATCGTTTGTTATTTCACTCGTGATCGTAGAAAATATATTTTCTATGATCACTCGTGAAATAACAAACGATCTTACACTAACATGAACACATATCCTCTATATCTTAACGAAATTATGATTTGATAAAATGAATCAATATAGCGCCTATTAATGTCACTAAATAACTTCAAGCAGGTATCTTTTTAATTATCATCATCATCATCGTCATCGTCGTCGTCGTCATGGTCGTCGTCACCACCACCACCACCACAATCATCATCATCATTATCATCATCATCATCATCATCATCATCATCATTATCATCATCATCATCATAATCATCATCATAATCATCATGATCATCATTGTTGGAGTCGTTATAGTGTTCGGTTTGTAAATCTATGATTTATACTTTATGCTAAACATGAGTATGGGGCAAAAATACACACTTCTGCCGCAAAGACAGAACGACCCTTCTGTATGCGTTGCGCGTTAACGCTGCAAAGTCGAATCCGGCATTTATATGGGTCGACAAATCATCTCATAGACGAAACGTGATACTTTTATGCAGCGACAATCCGGCAAGCCTATGCGGCGTGAGACACCTTCAATTGATATGTTTTTCGCCAGACTCCATAAACAGTGACGGCGTGCCCAAAGTACTTTGTAGTTTAGCAGTTTCGATCAAAATATGTACGAAGACATATTGTGAACCGCGGAATAGTCGGTATTGTGTTGTTCATGCCAAACCAAGAGTAGTTGCTATTATACATGTTATCATGGTTGTCCGCAGTAATGATTTCGTTTCTCGAAAAATGCGCATACATGTATTCAGATAGGTTAAACTGTGTAACCCGAAAATGAGCAAAATTTGACAACTTCAATCAATCATGCGACTTTTTGTTATATTGTGTAATGCGCTGTATGCTCGACCATTCAACAGACAATATAACTCACTATATAAGCAAAGATCAAAAGTT
>VMBQ01000431.1:44564-61492 GCA_007657795.1 Dreissena rostriformis
AAAAAAAAAAAAAAAAAAAAAAAAAAAAAAAAAAAAAAACAGCACGGGGCGGGGTCTCGCGGAACCCGGATACTGTTATCTCAATTGCTAACTGTTTCTCACGGGGGAGGGGGGCGGCGTTAAATTGCGTCTATGTTGTTAAGTCGCGGTTGTTAACGAGGCAGGTGACCGATACATTTCATGGGTTGGGTGTCAGTTATATTAGGTAACGTAATCCCTTCCGTCGTTGTATTGAGAGAGTGTTGTTGTTGTTATACTGTGTTATAGTGTGCAGTCTGTCAGCCCGTGCCAGTCCGTGGCGTCCTCACAGGGCACAGACCAAGGGGCCCCATGGACATCACCGATGTGACCCGTCGGCTATGCCCTGCGTCGGGGTAACTATAGGTCGGTTGTCATATCTGTGCCACGCTCGGGCCGTGATAATAGAATGAGACGTTACCCGCACCGGCCGCAATATATACCCTTAGGTACACGAGAACTTACCCACCGTGCGACATCTCGCCAACTGTCAATCAAATCCTTATCTAAATATCGATCGACCAATCAGCCATCGACTAATCGGGCGCTTCAGTTACCAACGAGCTGCCCGCCATTTTCTAGACCCGCTGAATCTAGATATTCACATTTTTCAACGAGTTTCGTTTGTTTTTATCATTAAAAACGTAGATTAAATATAGTTAAACGGTGTCAATTGGGATTGTGTAACTCAGACAATCGATATCCAGAAATTTTTTTTTTTATCGATTGTCTCCCATATGACCATCGCCCCCACAAAGACGTGTTAGTTTGTTACGGGGGATAGCGCAAGATACAGGAGACACCCCGTTCCAGTGGTGACCCTGGGTCTTTTTAGTGCCCGGTGTATAGCACCTAGTACACTGCACCTCGGTTTAACGTCTCATGCGAAAGACGAGTTAGTAGGTTAGGTGCAGCGGGGGATCGAACCACCGATCTCTGGATTGTGAAGCCAGTGTGTTACCACTAGACCACGGATCCGCTACTCCAGAAAGATTAGTTGGAGGCATTGCATTTATACCGTTTCCAAAGCCGAAAAAGGATTTCGAGGTGTGCACGAGATGGATAAATGCATGCGGTCGTCCCCACGAACAACTTAACGTCAACACAGTCAACGACAATAACAATATGTTATTATCGAATATATTACGGATTTAAAAAGTGTATGTTATCATTCTGATCACCACATATAAGTTCGTGTTTTTTTTAAATAGTTTTAACAGTTATTTTGTGATTATTAGAAACAAGGTTCATCTGCATTACTTTAAGAGTAATAAAACTCAGCAAGAAGCCTTATTCATGGTGTGTTTTATTACTCTTAAAGTAATGCATTTGATTGTCATTATACATGCTATTAGAAGGTGACACGTGATATCTTATCTTAATAACGGTATCCACACATGTGCAGACATGTGGTGTCACCAATTAACGCTTTTATTTATTACGCTTGCATGCATGTATCTTCTCATGTGTTACTTGTTTGAAAGTTTGTTGTCAGGAACAATTTTTTATGTTGTTCATTTAACAAATCTGGTAAGTGCGCTGTCCTGCCTGTATTACTTTTGTAGGTATGGTAAAACTCCGAATGTGTCAAATAAAACTATGCATTTGATCAACTAAATAATGGACTGCTGTCTGACATGCATACCGGTTGCAAGTATATACACTGCATCGATGTTTGTTGTTTTTGCAAGAATTAACGTCATATTTATTTGCGTGCAAATGACTGTATCAAGAGCCAAATCTTGAAATAAAAGATAACCGCACATACGTTTAATTATTCACTAATGCAAGCGCGGTCGAAAGCCAGCGCATTCGACTTTACTTATACTCTTCTTCTTCGTCCGATACAGCACTCCTTCTAAATAGAAGATTTTGTGTCGGCGCCTATTCAATTGGTTAAGGGGTGAAAACTGTATAAAGGTGCTCAGTTGGCTGTTAATTTAAAATTGTTTACTTTGTAAGTGTCAGGTGGATAAGGGGGACAAAATTGTCAATGACAGCCAAAGGAGTAAGGGTTTTGAAAGCTTCTACTGTGGCTGCCTCATGTATATCAGGGTGAATGATCAACGGGGTTTTCAAGCGTTTACACACGGGCTGGACAGAATATAAACAAACCGTTAACTTTGTTTTTGCTTATATATCAAGTTATTGAAATACATTTGCACAAATGTTTAGTGCATAACAGCCAGTTTTTCTTGCAGTTTATGCCGACTTTACTTTTTCAAGGATGTGATCATGTAGTTTCTATGAGAAGATGATGGGATTTCTTTTACTCGTCAGAGTTTCTGCCGCTTTTGTTCGAAACACAACTGCTTTTATAGAAGGAGACAAATAAAGATAGTTATTGTTGCTGTCAATGAAATTAGTATTTTATAACTTGCAAAATATCGGCGTAAGACACATTAACCTTCATTTTCAGCGGAAAGCATGTGTATATATTTAGTAATGGTAATTTTGACTGTTGACATTGACCCAATAAGCCCAATATATACGGTAATCAAAAACGAGACAATGTATCTACTCTTGCAGTTTCATCATAATAACGAATAGAGCATTCTCAAGATATTAAGCCCAAACTAGTTCTATATTTAATTATATTCACCTTGTACACCTGAAAATAATGTTCAGACATTTGATAATCTAAAAATGTATATTAACCACACAGCATCTGCCAGTCGTACGTCTAAATTGTGGATTGATTGTTTGATTAAGGCAGTATTCCTCATAATGATGTATGTTCGAGCAGAAAGAGAAGGTGATTGGCCACTGCACATGGCATCAGTAAAGCTCATGTTACAATACTTCTTTGCCGCTGTACACCCAAACTACGCGAGATACGGCCTCTATTATATAAGGTCAATGGAGAAAATGCCTGACAGGACACAAGACAAGTTCTTATAGGGTGAGCATGTCATGAGACATATGTTCCGGGGGTATGGAATGCCATATGGAGCGAAATGTTCATAGAAACAACTTTAATGAGATATGACTAGGCAAGAAGGGAATTATAGGCTGAACACTTAAACCTGAAACTCTCAAGGTTTGGATTTTGAGTCTGCATATTTGGGGAACTCAGAATAGGAAAAACCCAATCGTTGCTAAAGAATCAATTAAAAGAAGAAGTGTGTGAGCGGCACATTGCAAACCAGATCACAGTAATAGATGGATCTGCTGTCCTGTATGTCATTCAATGGCCCTAAGACGGAAAGATACATGTCTATGTTGACAACTTAAGTCTTATATAAGACAAAATCTGAATACATGTGATTTCAAATAAGTGTTTGACCGATGCACGGAGTTCAGAACCAATAGTGTGGCGAGGTCGGGTAAACAATCCAATGCGTCAAGGGTGTACAAACCAACCGGTGACCTCTCTGATTTGTAAAGCTTTATGCACGAATAACGAATTTTACCTCATGTGCACTCAAGCAAAAACGTTTTACCCATTTAAGTAGCATCTAATGTTGCTTTAGCTCCACTCAATTTGCTTAAAATGATAAAATGTGGGTGTACACGCGATAGCCCATGTTCAACACTTCGGTGCTCATGTAATCAAGCGCGACCTCCATGTACGCTATTGCGCTTGTTTAAAGGTTCATGTTGTCATACTACAATGTAACAATAATCAGACAAAACATGCCCGCTAGATAACTTACTGTGTCGGTGAGAAAGGAAAGATGGAGAATAATAGTGTATTACGTTATGTTATTGTTGGTATGAAAGACAAATTTAACATGGGAACTGAACTAATATTTACATTAGAAGATCGCTGCTTCGTACCATGATGTTTGAAAAATGTGACCTGGTCATGACATTGATGAACAAATGTTGAATTCTATGTATTATGGTGTTTCAACTGATATATAATGTGCTTCATGACAATTATGACACCGTTGTATTTTCATAACACAAATGACGGCTTGAAAAGTGAATGACATGTTACTGTACACTTTTCTCCAATGGTCAGGATTTGTTCTGGTTATACTTAACTCTGCATATGTATTATTGAAAATCATTTTATCGAACACTTCTTGAACACTTAATTGGTTTTAGGAGCAATAATTTGAGCAGCAATCTTGATTCTGGCAGCCATTTTGGACGCCATCTTCATTTTGTTTTATATAACACACATTTGCACTTTTTTGTTATCATATTAAACATGTATAACACTATAAAAATGACATTATAATACATAAAATAAAGTACATGTATATCTATATGTTTAAACAAATATGCTTGAATTTCTCAAAACACCCACAGATACCAGCCCGACATCATTTGGATTCTTCATCAGTAACATGTCACCTAACATAAAACACTTGAACATTTACTATTCACCTCAATGTCAGGTTTGGTGAAAAACGGCCACTTTTTTCCACCGGACTAAAGTGAGATGTGTATATTAGGGTATTAAGTATCATTATGTCATGGTACGTAAATAACGTTTTGAAACTCAATGTCCCTATTGGATACTTTCACAAATTGTACAACATTTTTGTAGTTAAGACTAGTCTAGTGGTAGCGCAAGTTATTTAGTAATCAACTTCATATAGCAGCTTACATGTATTTGGTTATAAGTTGATTCTAAGTTGTTCCGCCTTTTGCACGAGTACTTAAAAACGTTCACCGCACTTCTTAACATGTAGTCACAACACAAAAAGAAAAGTTTTAATGACAGATCGCCATTTAAGGCACTGTAAAACTTATAATTTTGTGTGGATTTTAAGTTTAAGGGCAAATACTATGTTGTAATATGTATGGGTGTTATATCCATTGATCGGATCCATTCATGAAAAAGGTCAAGTACAGAAATATACGCCTGTCGTAAACAATAATTGTGGCGTGTTCTGAGAAAACTGGGCATAATGCTTGTGCGTAAAGTGTCACCCCAGATTAGCCTGTGCAGTCCGCACAGGCTAATCCGGGACGACACTTTCCGCCTAAACTGGATTTTCGCTAAGAAGAGACATCATTTAACGAAAAATTCCATAAAAGCGAAAATTGTCGTCCCTGATTAGACTGTGCGGACTGCACAGGCTAATCTGGGATGACAATTTACGCACAAGCCCAGTTTTCTCAGAACACGACACATATTGGAAGGACAACTAAATATAAAAACGTATATAAAGAAGTCATGTACAATGGGTTATACAGATGGAAGAATCAGCCACACTTATTTTAAGGAATACATATTAGATTCGATCAAAACTCCATAGTTATCACGAGGAACAATAAATTTCTCATTTTTGCATAACTAAAGGGCAGTAACTCTTAAGTTTATGGTGCCATTTGACCGGTTATCGAACTCGACGTCCATTATATGGGAACAAACATATCTGGAATTTTTGTTGAAGATTCGGTGAAAAGTGAATGAGTTAAGAGAGCTGAAATGGAGAAGTATGCATGATGTATGAACAATAGGTAACGCTAAAAAGCTAAAAAGCAATTGCAAAATGGGCTGGTTATTACACTTGGTAAATTAAAAGAAGAAATGTATAAGAGATAAAAAGTAATACATAATGTATTTGTGAGACTTAGAAACAAAGATGAAAGTGTTAATTGAAGGAAGAAATATACAGATAAAAGGTTAAAAACAGCCAAACCGCTCAGAAACTGTGGTCTAGTTTGGTCACCCCCTGCCTAAACTGGTCCAGTGTATTAGCCTGTACAATATTGGCTGGCAGGGGAGTTCCATAGGATGATAGTAGCTGGATAGAAGGAAAATGTATAATAGTTGCTGGGAGTGGTTAATTTGTCTGAATGAAAGAGGGTGCATGTGTCTAGTGAGCCGGGTTGGAGGAATGGCGTAAAGAGCATTTTATATAAACAAACATTTTCAGAAAGTTTGGTGAAGATTTGATGAAAACTGTGTGAGTTAAAGAGAAGAAACGGCAAATTTCGCTTTTTTATAGAGGAAAAAAGACAATTACTCTGAAGGCCCTAATGCTGATTTGCTTGGCCTCCGTTTTATGTCAACGAATATTTCCAGAATTTTTGGTGAAAAATCGATGACACTGTAAGACTTCGAGGGCAGTAACACTGAATGTGCTGCCGGCATATCCGCCGAGGGTGTTCACATAATACTTCCAGTCAAGAGACAGTGTATAAAAACTTCCAAAAACTAAATCCTGCCTTTATAGTGTACATGTAAATTTCTAAAAATGGCCCCTAATTTTGACAAATTATAAGCGATATACGCTTTGTCTGCGTGGTCATGTTTTACAGCCGGTTATAAGGGCCAATCCGTTTCACTGGCCAGCAATTCACTTCTAGATTGCACCTTGTGGATTGCGACACATGTAACAACAAAACAGCAAAAAGCCTTGCATTTATGTTATGCATTCGCGGTTGACGTAGACAGAGTAAATAAACCACTTTCTTGATTACTGCCGATTCCATATTATATGTTTAACTAGTTCACAATATTAAACTGTTATTATTTATTTCTCAACAATGGTGTGCAAGTCCGTCATGTTAAAAACAGGACCCCTAAACATTTTTTTTCAAAGGTAATTCTGAAAATCATATGTACACATAATAATTAAAGAGAATGTAATGCTTTTATTAAAACTTACATAACATTCACAAGTGATCACATACTACTCAACTGAGTGTACCATATAACGTGTTATCACAGAATATTTTACATAAAATTCAATTATTGTAGTAGATTTAATTTTAATAAAATAATTCACTTGGATGACTTCATAAGTCTTGTGTTTGATTTTCAGATAAAATATTTTTAAATTATTATTTATTTTAAGGGACTTGATTAAAGATTCTCGTATTTTTTTTAAATGCTATTCAATTAATTTACAATCAAAACTTTAATATTTAAAATAGTTTGAAATAATTTTTATAATAAGGAAAAAGATAAAATTAAAAAACACATGTGCCAGCCCTGGGGTTCGAACCTGTTACCACTAGAAGCAAAAGCTAACACTCTTCCAATACAGCGTGCACGCTTTTAAATTAGTATTTTAGTTTAAACACTATGTTGGTAATACTTTTGCTAAATTATATGTGAAAAGTGTTACAAACACTTTATCAATTTTCAAAATTCGATGAAAGTTTCCAATAAAAGAACAAAACTTTTTCTAAGTCAGTAGTATTACTTTGCTTGTTTAAATACAATTCATATATTCCTTTTTTAATTTTAATCTATAACAAATACTTTTGAAATTGTCATTTTGGCAAACTATGAACAAGGCCATTTAAAAAAAAGAAAAAAGAAATGTCTTACATCATGGGTAAGACAAACGTTCGATTAAAGATGCATAAACATAAATAGAGTTATGTAAATAAAGAATACAAGTAGTTTAACTGTAATAAGACAGATACACATATAGTTTCAGTAATTTACATTCTTTGCAAGCTTAAACAATGTACCTATAAACAAATACAATATACATGGTAAGAAATGCAAGTTATATATGCACACTTATAACCAAAACAAGAGGGCAACAAGTCCCAGGTTGCTCACTTGTGAGCCAAAATAACTGAACTATTTTGAACAGCTTTTGCGATGTTTCGAGAGCCTTCTAAGGACTCGGCTGAGATATCATAAGAACAAATATTCTAGGAAAGTTTCAAGATGATTGGTCATAAAACGTGGCCTCTAGAGTATTTGCAAGCATGTTAGATAACTCAGCCCAGATATCATCGGGACAAAATTAAACCAGTTTTATAAAGATTGAGCAATAAATGTGGCCTTAGTTTGTTTAAGCTTTGTATTTAATTTTGATCCCACGTGACACAATTTCAAACTTGGCGCATATTTAATTCAAATACTCTCAACAAGTTTCATAAGGCAATGAGTATGGCCTCTTGAGTGTTCATAAGCTATTTCTTTGATACAACCTTATTTTTTATCCCTCATGACCCAGTTTGGAACTTGCCCAAGAGATACAATTGGGACAAATGTTCTGACCAAGTTCCATAAAGATTGGGCAATAAATGTATCATCTAGAGTGTTCACAAGTTTTTCCTTAATTTTACCTAGTAACCTTGTTTTTGACTCCACATGATCCAGTTTTTACTTGGCCAAGATATAATTTGGGCACAATTTTCTGACCAAGATTGATAAAGTCGAGATTTAATTGTTCTGAGCAAGTTACATAAAGATCAGTCAATAAATGTGACATACAGAGTGTTCACAAGGTTTTAAAATAGCCATATAAGACAAACTGCCCCACCCCTGGCAGCCTTTGTTTCATTTTTTCACAATTTTTGGAACTCTGCCGAGATATCATTAACACATATGTTCTGAGCAAATTTCATACAGCTTGGATAATAAATGTGTCCTCTAGAGTTTTCACAAGGTTTTACAATAGAAATACATGTATATGGAAAACTACCCCACCCCCTAGCAGTCACATTTTTCAATGGACCAGAACCAATGTACAAACTATGTTTTGGCCAAGTTTTATGATGATTGGGCTAAAAATGTGACTTCTTAAGTAATCACAAGCTTTTTCTTTTAGTTGACCTATTGACCTAGTTATTAACCCCAAATGACTTATTTACAAACTCAGCCAAAATATGATTAGGACGAATGTTCTGACAAAAATTCATAAAGGTTGGGTAATAAATGTGGCCTACAGAGTCCTCATATGGTAAATATTGAGGATACATGATGGACAAAACATTATGAAAATAGAACAAAGATTCATTTTGTATAAAGCCAATTTAAATTAATGTAAATTTTATCAGCATTATTTAGTTAAAATAACACCATAACAACTTGTTTGATACATGGTCAACAACAAAAACAAGAGGTGTTTTTGTGTGAAATCATAATATTATGAACAGATAAAACAACCAAAGGTGAATAACTAATGAACATAACATTATACAGTAAAATATATCCCCATAAAGTCTCTTAAACAAAACAAATACAAATATATACAACAACAATTTTAACACATTTTGAAATCAATAATACCAGAAGTTCCAATCAAAACTTCCAATGGTGAGGTCAATCAGAGTGATGTCACTTATCAAATTAGTACAAGATAAAAAATTAGTTAATAAATGATTATTAACAAATAATGTCTGACAACAGTATGGAAACATTCTCAGATGAAAACTTGAGAAGAATTGAATATTACTGATATGGAAAAATGGCACTCCTTCTGAAATGACTCCTATTGCTAATAAGAACGTGTTTGTGTTGCTTTTTGGAAAGAAATATAAAAACTCACAATGTCAAATCTTTGGATCAATCTTTGTGATTTATTACAAATTTGAATTAAAGCACAATACTTTCATTATCAGTAGACTGGTCTTTCATTTAGTCTCTACACAAACTTAATGCTTTTTGTGCGATGTATCCAAATTAATGTACACACATTCATGTACTGTTTCAGACCAAAATATCTAAATCATGACATTTAAATGATGCACAAAATAATTTTAATTATACAAAAAAGCAAAAATACATAACAATTATCTCTGCTTATTATTTATCCATTTAAAGTTTAAGTTTTTATGGCCCACAACACTTGGTTCCCATCGACTGCCAGTGTATCTCACCATTACATCTAACCAAACACGGCGCCACAGTGCGGACATCGCCGCTCCTTCATGGCAAGGCAGCAGAGAATACCGAGGGGGAAAAACAATATTGCACAACACACACCCAGGCATGTGTAGTCATCTTGCAGAACGCCAATCTGAAATCATGTTATCATACAATTATAGGCATTAAAACTTCTCTGTTCAGGGATTTTAATGTTTATGTTTGTTGTTTAACTAAGAGTGAAATGATTGGGTTGAACATACAATGTATGAGTGGTCAACATGTAAAGTATTATAAGATATTTAATATCAAGTGCTTTTGAAGTTGGGGTTTCAAAAATAGGTGCATAAAAAGCATGATGTAAGGCTGAATATTTGATGGAGTCAAAGATTTAAAAATGACAATTTCTTTGCATCAACAGGAATAATTTTGCCTCAATTGAAATCCCCAATCTTCCTATCATAGTATCGGTATGCAATTGCTACAGGACTTAGAGTCAGTAATAGCCATTGGTTACTAAAATGTCCAAATGGATGCTGATTCTGAGTAACAGATTTATAATAAACAAACATAATTTGCTGATGTACTTTAATTTCACAAGCAGTTATTGCATTTACTTTGTATAACATAAATTCTAATATTCATATATATGCTTAAGAATAAAACAGTTGTGATTATTGTAAGGGCTTGTTCTTGGCCTTGTCATACGTCAATACAAAATAATAATCTAACTAAACCAGATACTCTCTCACAAGACTTGGAAGAAAAAATCAGCAATACCATATGATTGTTTCAGTACACTGATTAGAGTGATGACTAGAGGTCTCTTACCCAACATGCAGGATACCTGTCGACCACAATGACAAAGGCTGTACACTGCTTAGTGCTGAGACGTAAACGTGGTAACGTACCCAACATGCACTGACCACAGTGATTTAGTGTGAAGATGAACTTACCCTACAAGTATCAACCACATTGATTTAGTGTGAAGACATACACATGACCACTTACCCTATGTGTATCAACCACAGTGATTAAGTGTGAAGACATACACACATCAACTGACCCTTCATGAACCAACCAATGATTTAGTGGGAAGACATACACACATCAACTGACCCTACATGAACCAACCACAGAGATTTAGTGGGAAGACATACACACATCAACTGACCCTACATGAACCAACCACAGTGATTTAGTGGGAAGACATACACACATCAACTGACCCTACATGAACCAACCTTAGCGATTTAGTGGGAAGACATAAACACATCAACTGACCCTACATGAACCAACCACAGTGACTAAGTGTGAAGATGTACATTGCAGCCACTTACCCTACATGCAGGACATCCACCAACCACGATGATCTGAGGCTGCTGCTGCACAATCACCTGATGTGTAGAGTGTTGTTGGTAGCTAGGCAATGGCTGGTAGCCGCCCTGATATGCCTTGGGCTGGTCATAACCACCTGAGGGGGGAGCTGAGGGCTGGGAGCCGTAATTCACATAGCCTCTTCCTGAAATGTTAAGATTTTGAAGCGGGTTTTGACCTTTCGTCAGTTATTGTGCCTTTCGACAAAAGCATCATGCACTTGTTCGGTTATCATTTGAATTTTGTTAATACCACATGAAGTTAAATACTGGAGTTTTGTAACGAACATGACCAATACCCCCACCCCTTCCCACTGCTTTGTCAGCAATGTTCAAGGAAAATAGTAATGTGTAAATCACAAAAAATACATTTAAGATTGAGTGCTATGATTTTGATGAGTAGTGAGTAAAACACTTCAGTTGACAATAGATTACCAGAAGTATTTTACCAAAAAAAGTAATATGTTGAATTACCCAACAACTTTATAAATAAACATATATGTGATATACTTCTGTGATGGAAATAGAGAATTTATTCAAACAATATAATAAAATCACTATCAGTATCACCACAATAAATTTGCTCTGATTCATAAATGACTGAAAAATTTCCTGAATAGAAAAAAATAATAAAAACAGTATTACTACATTATTCTTTTTGCAAACAACACAGCAGAAGCATTTCAGTTCCACAAACATGAGAAGCCAACCAACCTGTCCCCACTGACTCCTGGTATGATGGTGGCGCATTGGACATTATGCCAGTCACACACAAACTTGACCTTGATGAAAAATAATAAATAGCTATATATATTGGATATAAAACACAACCTCACATATTCTTTCTTTATTTAAAGCCTGGCATAAGCCTGATAGGCTGATAAGGCTTGATATTATGAGAAGCATGATTATACAATTTTCAAACTCAACTGTGTTTTTAAATTTTTATTTTACACTAAAGTCTGAACCAAATTATTAAATATTAAAATTAATTATACAGCACAATAAACCACAGAATCTTGAAAATATTTTTTTGTCCTAATACATATAATAAAATTCTTTTGTTATATATATAACTTATAATGACAAAAAATATATTTTCAAGTACCTGTGCAATAAACTACTGAGAACAGTATTACTCACTTTTGACCGAAAAATGGGCTATTTTAATAAAAATTCAGGATAATTGTTTGTTGGTTGACACATTAGTCTTATGATTAAAGCTAGTTTAAGATGTTTACTATTTATTTTCGAATTAATTACTGGCTCTTTCATATTTACTATAATGTGGAAAAATGTATCAATTTTATTTCTTATTAATAAAAAATGTCTATTTATTACTTTTTTACAATTTCCTCAGAATTCTTCGAATATATCAAGTAGGCATACTTGTCGCCGAAATTACCAAAATTTGTTCCCAGCTTGTAATACAGATTCTGTGGACGAAGATATTAATCTGGAGACCAATACATCCGACTATTTACTTCCGTTTTACTGACGTGTTGATCGTTCAATGGAGAAAATCTCTGGCGGACCACGGACGTCTACATATGTTTCCAGTGGTCGTGTCCAGAGACTTATTCGTATTTTGCACAGATTGACCAGAATAATGCTGGTCCTGATATTGGCATTGTTGTTAGTGATTTACACGCAGGATGGAGAAAGGTGCAACCTATCTAGTCTAGAACTTAACTTTAATTGTTTCAAAGTTTTATTATTTTAAATGTACGTCTTTTGTTTTCCAATATTTATTGATACATCATGTCCATGAATAATATGTTGACACGTGTGGTCAAGGACAGGGAGGAAGGAGCAGTGTGCACTGTCCTTAAATATTTTAGCTTGTCGAATCAGTGAAGTTGTTAGTTCGGACTCACAAATGAAATTAGTCGGTTGTTTTAACTTACTTGAAATTACTGAACATATTCAAAATATAATTAAAATTTAAATCTGTAAAGTGAGTTTAATCAAAACAACAGGACCCACTATTACATGTTTATATGTTATTACACTCAAGTAACATGCACAAAACAAAACTGAGCATCAGAACGGGAAACAGGTCAAGCACATTATGTTTGCTGAATATAAAGTTAATGTTGCTGAGCTATGTTTAAGGTTATATAGTATTAATTAGTAACTTAATCTAGGGATTTACCCAGAGAAAAAATAGCATTGGGGCGGTCCTGAAAAGGAGCAGGGTGAAATCTTTGTTGAACGATGTTCAGATGATAAACTGTGTAAATTGTTAGTAATTTTTACTATGTTGTTTACATATAAGTTAAAGTACTTACATTCTATCATCCATTCAGAATTATTCCATTAGGTATGTTCTTTATGAAATATGATTTGAATTTTTGATGGTTATATGTAATACTGTATATGACCCAATACAATCGTGAATATCCTATAAAACAGGTTGTGTGTCTCTGTATTTACCAGATCCATGACACATACAAATGGACAAAAAAGAGTGAGACATATTTTAAAAGGGTGGAGCATAGGAACCGAATGGTGCCCTCCGTCCATTCTGTTTTAACAAAATCCCTGCTTAATTTTCTGGTTTAAATTGCACAGTCTCAATAATCCCTGAAGTTGGACATTGCATTCATTACACACGTATAGCCTAGTGCAACCCTAATTTGGCAGCAGTTTATACAAAGATGACTTGTTTCACATTTTTTTATTGTAATTATGTGAGGTTTTAGGATAATAAAAAGCAACACCTATGTAGACACTTGAAGACATGAGATTCATGCTTGAAGACACATTTTTTAACCATATTCCTTAAAAATTAGTTGTCTATATTTTGTGGTTCACTATGATCATGATGAATTAATGCTGATCCACTTACCCTAATATAACAGTGCTACACTGTATGAATAACTGTAAACCTAAATTTAAAGTTTATTTATAATTTAATTGCACTTCAGTTTCCATGAAAAGCAGATAACACGGGAGGCAGCTCCACCTAGACAGTTTTTCCCATCCCACTGCAAGGTGGCTGACTTTCCGTACGGGGAACTTGCACCCGTGGTGAAAATGCTGGAAGACGAGGAGTTAATCTTTGTAATGTATTATGCCCCGTGGTGTGCAGAGTCTATCAAGGTCCGAGATGAGTTCATTATGGCCGCAAAAGTCCTTTCTAGCACGGTAAGTTTAGTGTTTGCATCTTATAAGATCTAGTCTAAAGTTTAAATATGAGCCTCACTCTGGGAAATGGGGCTTTATATGCATGTACATAAAGTGTAAGTAGGATAAGCACAGGCTAATCAGGGACAACCCTTTCCGCTTTTATGGTTATTTTTTGTTCAAAGAAAGTCTCTTATTAGCAAAAATCCGATTCCCTTTTAGGCTGAAAGTGTCATCCCTGTTTAGCAGTGCAAACTGCACAGGCTAATCTGGTGTGACACTTTACACTGATGCATAAAGCCCTGTTTCCCAGAGCAGGGCTTTTTTTCAGTTTCAATGTTTGACAGATACATGTATTTGAACTTATGATGATTCATTTTTTTTTTATCTTTTTAAAATGTTAAATTTTCATACTAAATATTACTATATTATTTTATAAATTTATCGATGTAGATTCTAAAAGCAATGTTTGAATCTTGATAATTTTGCTGGCTGACACATTGTTTTGATTGATAACAGCCTTCTTACCCTGCAGGTGAAGTTCGTTGCTATCAATTGTTGGCATAACAAGGGTGAATGTCGCCAGAGAATGAAATTCTTCTCCTACCCAGAACTGTTTGTCTATCACACAGGTGTCATGGATGGATACCGATTTACTGGTAAGCGAGCATTTACATTTTATTTGGTTTGTATCATAGATAGAATGATATATTTAGATAATAATCTAAGAAAATAGAAGAATCTAAGATTCTGTACATTTGAAATGCCATTATATTTTACGAATATTTTACTTGCAGAGTTTTCAGAGTTTTTAATTGTAGTCATATAAATTTGATATGTTGCAGTGCATTTTAATTACATTTTTGTACTGCTCCCTTGCCATCTGAAGAACTTTTGATGTTAACACTTGTTTATGATAACACTTTCTTATGACAATATATATTCTTTTAATTTCATTTTCCTGATAAATCTGACATCCATATTCCTGATACATCTGACATCCATATTCCTGATACATCTCACATCCATATTCCTGATACATCTCACATCCATATTCCTGATACATCTCACATTGATATGCCTGATACATCTCACATCCATATTCCTGATATATCTCACATCGATATATTTGATACATCTCACATCCATATTTCTGATGCATCCCACATCCATATTTCTGATACATCTCACATCCATATTTCTGATACATCTCAATTCATTGTCCTGATACATCTCACATCCATATTCCTGATACATCTCACATCCTTATTTCTGATACATCTCACATTCATATTTCTGATACATCTCACATCCATATTTCTGATACATCTCACATTCATATTTCAGATACATCTCACATCCATATTCCTGATACATCTCACATCAATATTTCTGATACATCTCACATCCATAGTTCTGATACATCTCACATCCATATTTCTGATACATCCTGATGTATTTTAGGACCAAAGCAGGCTGAGTACTTTGTCAAGTTTGTTGAGAGTTTCCTGTATCCATTGAAGCCCCTGTACTCCGTGGTAGAGTTGGATGAGTTCTCAGTGCAGGGAGACGTGAGTGCTTGCTAAGTGTTCTAAAAAGTTATACATCTTAGTATGAAAAACATATTGAGTGATAAGGTATTTGCAAGAAAAAGTTGTAAAAAAGAGGATCTGATGTTATGATTGATTAAACTCAATAAAAACTACTGTACAAGAAAATATATAGTATCTAGAAAGGTACAGCATGCTGTTTAAAAGGAAGGGGAAAGACTTACCAGTTTATTAACAATTCTAATACTTTGCCAAATCTAGTGATTCATTGAATCATTTGCTATGGTTTATGTTTTTCTAATGTCTATTCATTTGTTGTTGAAAATTTGCAAATTATATGGGATGCTCATGATATTCACTACATGTGTATTACTGTGTTAACCAGCCAACAGGGGCAGCACAGATAAACCCATAAAAAAGCAGAGTACTTTTAACATCGACATATATTTGATATATTATAAACAGCTTGTGTTCGCTATAAATTTGCAAACAATTTGAAAACACATAACTTTTTATTGTGTGTTGTTTCTTATAAGACAACAAGAACAACTTTAAATAAAATTATAATGTAAAAAGAATATCGCACATCTGATCTTTTTAATACAAGGCAGGATTAAGAATGCATTAGCTACGGTATGTTTGTATTCCAGAACACAGTGATTGGGTATTTCGATTTCAACTCGTCCCCACAACCCCCAGGCCTGGAATTTTACCAGTTCTATCTTGCAGCACTCCGGGTCATAGCTTTAGGTAACATAGTTTTCAATTTTATTGATAGTTATACCCCCATTACCATTGGTAATGGGGGCTATATAGGAGTCACTTTGTCGGTCGGTCTGTCCCAAAAATTTATCCCATCTTCACCAAACTTGGTCAGAAGTTGTATCTAAATGATGTCTAGGTCAAGTTTGAATATGGGTCATGCCTGGTCAAAAACTAGGTCACGGGGTCACTTAGTGCGTTTAAAAACCGAAAGTTTGTCCGTACCATAACTATGTCATTTATCGTTAGATTTTAAAATGACTTGGTACATTTGTTCACCATCATTGGACGGTGTGTCATGCGAAAGAAGAACGTCGATATCTCCAAGGTCGAGGTCACACTTTGAGTTCAAAGTTTGAGGTAAAAAATGGCCATAAATGAGCTTGTCCGGGCCATAACTATGTCGTTCATCAAGGGATTTTGAAATCATTTGGCACATATGTTCACCATCATTGGACGGTGTGTCGCGCGAAAGAATTACGTCAATATCTCCAAGGTCAAGGTCACACTTTGAGGTCAAAGGTAAAAAATGGCCATAAATGAGCTTGTCCGGGCCATAACTATGTCGTTCAT
>VMBQ01000431.1:65256-182027 GCA_007657795.1 Dreissena rostriformis
TCTTGGAGTCCAAAATATAAACTTAAATATTCTCTTGGAGTCCAAAATATAAACTTAAATATTCTCTTGGAGTCCAAAATATAAACTTAAATATTCTCTTGGAGTCCAAAATAGAAACTTAAATATTTTCTTGGAGTCCTTAATATAAACTTAAATATTCTCTTGGAGTCCAAAATATAAACTTAAATATTCTCTTGGAGTCCAAAATATAAACTTAAATATTCTCCTGGAGTCCAAAATATAAACTTAAATATTCTCTTGATGTTCAGAAACACATATTTGAATACCTGTGAACACATATTTGAATACGTGTGTGTTATTCAGAAGTACCCTCCAGCATTCAACATGACAGCCCGTAACATCAGCAGCTGGATACTGCACCACAAACAGAAGGTGACTACCATGTATTGTATACTTATGAACTCAGGTGCCCGCGAAGTGTCAGGTGTAAGCTCTTGAAGCCTGCCTTTCACAGCCCCCAGATGCCTCTCTCTATCAAAGAGTACATGGCTTGGTAAGGACTAGGAAATACACCGTGTGTCTTTGAGTTTGTATGTTTGGAAGTCAATGTGTGAATGGCATGTGGTTGGAATAGATTCAGTTATTACTTCTTACCCCATTTCAGGTTAATGATTTACTCATGAATAGAATATACAAACATGTAGAGGTTGTTTGTTTGCTTTCGGGCTATAACCATGAAATTATTTTCTCAGTAAAGTAAATATTTTTACAAGCACTAAGGCGAAATAAAATTTATAATTTTCTCACTTTACTGAAAAAATATCATTTACTATATCTTTTTACGCCCCCGAAGGTGGGCATATAATGATCGCACTGTCTGTCTGTCTGAGATTCCGTCACACTTTGCGTTTAGGTTTCGAAAAATGTGGAAAAACATTTTGCGTTTAGGTTAACAAAAATGTGGGAAAAGGGGCATATGTCATCCTATGTTGACACGCCTTGTTTTTTGTGTAAACAAGGTTAGGTCAAAATGTAATGTACAACTGTATTTAGTGCTGTATTTATTAATTTAAATATTTTGCACTAGAATGATATGCATATGGTTGACATATCATTCATTCCAAATAATGGAGTAATTTAGATATTGCTATGTTTTATTTTTTAGCTCACCTGTCACGAAGTGACACAGTGAGCTTATGTGATCGTGTGATGTCCGTGGTGCGTGCGTGCCTCCGTCAACAATTTGTTTGTGTAGACAGTAGAGGTCACAGTTTTCATCCAATCTTTATGAAATTTGGTCAGAATGTTTATCTTGATAAAATCTGGGTTGGGATTGTATTTGGGTTATCTGGGGTCAAAAACTAGGTCACTAGGTCAAATAATAGAAAAACCTTGTGTAGACAAAAGAGGTCACAGTTTTCATCCAATCTTTATGAAATTTGGTCAGAATGTTTATCTTGATGAAATCTGGATTGGGATTGTATTTGGGTCATCTGGGGTCAGAAACTAGGTCACTAGGTCAAATCATAGAAAAACCTTGTGTAGACAATAGAGGTCACAGTTTTCATCCAATCTTTATGAAATTTGGTCAGAATGTTTATCTTGATGAAATCTGGGTTGGGATTGTATTTGGGTCATCTGGGGTCAAAAACTAGGTCACTAGGTCAAATCATAGAAAAACCTTGTGTAGACAATAGAGGTCACAGTTTTCATCAGATCTTTATGAAAATTTGTCAGAATGTTTATCTTGATGAAATCTGGATAAGGATTGTATTTGGGTCATCTGGGGTTAGAAACTAGGTCACTAGGTCAAATCATAGAAAAAACCTTGTGTAGACGATAGAGGTCATAGTTTTCATCTGATCTTAATGAAATATGGTCAGAATGTAAATCTTGATAATATCTGATTTTGGATCGTATATGGGTCATCTGGGGTCAAAAATTAGGTCACCGGGCCAATTCTAGTAAAACCTTGTGTAGATGAAAGAGGTCACAGTTTTCATCAGGTGAGCGATTCAGGGCCATCATGGCCCTCTTGTTTTATTAATTTTTACGTTCATTCCAGTCAGTTCCTTTATTTCTCCCATCAGTTTTTTTTTTGTCAATTCTTCTATAAAAGGGCCAATCATCATCAATATTATCTTGTTTTGGGGTTTCCTTTCCCATGCCCCATTCGGTTCTAATCTTCGGTAGGGCATATGAGCGTTCACATGTTTTGGCAACTCCTTTTCTTTTCCGGGACTTTTTCATCCAACAGTCCTTTGATTGTGCTGTTTCAGAGCAAGTCGCCCTGGCTGGTTCCCCCAGGGGTGAAGAGTCTCACATTGTCTGTGCCCATGCAGCAGGGAGCTGCAGTGTTCCTTTTTGGGCCCACTAACCCCCTGCTGAACGTTAACCCGTACTATGATATGGTAAGTAGATATTTTTAGCACCAGTCATATACTGGAGCCGACTATCTAGTAACACTCGGTTATGTAGTATTGAACAGTATTTATAATTTAATAATCCCTTGCCATAAAGTGGTAGGGGAATTATAGGAATGCCCTCTGTTAGACTCAGTGCTTGGTGTCTTTGGGAAGATCTTGAAAGAGCTCCCTTAGTGGGGATTGAATCAGGGACCTTCTGGTTCAAGGTGATCATCATACAGCTACACAATTGTCACCTCTAGTTTGATCCTATGCCATGTACAGTGTACTGTGTTTTAATGTATTTAATTAACTTCTTACTGAGTCTGATGATTCTTTTGTTTGCAGTGGTGACCTCTGAGTAATTGATGACATGTTTTGGTTTCAAAACTCTTTTCAGATATTTATGTCCTAACATTTAGTTTTGATAAATGTAACTTTTTTCAGGTGCGATTTGCCAGTCTAGCGTACCAGACATGTGGAAATAAAACCAGTATCTACAATAAGGCAATGCGCCTCTACCTCCATAACAGCATTTCAAGAATGGAAACAGCCAAACGATTCCACACAAAGTGCCTTAATATGAAGTCTCCCAATTATTCCTCTAACTTTCCCTCATTGACTTCACGGTGCTGTGTTTCATTATTATCAAAACCAAAGACATCAGAGCACAAGTCTTATTGTGAATACTGCGTACATCAACCAGTTGGCAGTAGAGACTCAGTCTGTGATCTGGATTTGGAGTCAAATGTGAAACCAGACTGGTCTTCCAATCTGCTTAATTCGTGTTCTGACTTTTATCAATTTTATAATGTCAACAAGCATAATTCAGTATGCTGTCAAGAAAGTGCTGCTTTTTCATTAATTCCTCCAAAATCCACCAATAGATACCGGAGAAACACTGATCCCTATGTCATAAATGGGGAACCTACTTTGATGAAACAGTATCTCAATAAATTAACTTTACAAAAATCCAAGTTCCTATTACCATTTAAGGATTTAATTGAAAGTGCAACAAATCCAAAAGATTTGAATTCCAGACAGTTCACAGGCTTACAGTGTCGAACAAACAAAACCATGAGTTTCTACTATGTAGATAGTGTGTATAATTTGGTATTCCTTGAGAAGCTTGGCATCCAGTCAACACATTCCAGCCTTAGTGCGCCATCTGTGATACTTGTTGATCTAGAGGACGAGGCTGTCTTCACACTTAGTAAAGACGTCACCTATCAGAACCTGGGTAAGAATATGTGTACAATAATCAGAGAACTGCATTTCTATTATTTCGCCAAATTGGTGTTGACTGTTCACAGAAACTGTGTATCTATTTTAGTGTTATTAATGATATCAAAAGTGTAAAACTAGACTACCGGTTACTATATCTATCGCATTCTTTGTCTTTGGTCAGTTTAGCAAATGTAAATGAGTTCCAGATTTATTGATTAATACATGTAGAGTTATGGATACTACAAAGGCAGCTTATATTTCTGTGTGAGTCATATGAAGGATAATGTAAAAAAGGCAACGTTGTACTGCAAAGACAATGTCAAAGTCTACAACCCTAATGTAGCAAATAAGAGTGTTTTTTTTTAAAGTCTGAAGTAATTTTTATTTTGCATTAAATGCATTTTTCCTTTTGTTTAAAGTTAGGTTTGTAGTAAACTACACATCTGGTCTCTTGGAGCGCCATCGTCAATCCAGTGATGGAACCAGTCCTAGTGAGTGTGGGTCTGGTACCCAGCACAGCGTGTGCCTTCATGAAGTCACTGCGGGCACCTTCCAGGCAGACGTGCTTAATAACACTCAGGTAATAAATGGACTTCTTTATCAATAAAAAAATTCAATGAGACATGTCTCGAGGAAGCAGAGCTTAATGTATGTTTGAAAAGTGTTTTCCCCAAATCAGCTATTGAAGTCTGCAGATGCTTGTCTGGTCTGGGACACTTTTATTGCATTTTCTGTGATAAAGAAGTCTCTTCTAACGATCAATCCACTATTAGAAGAAAGTGCCAACCTATGTTAGTTGTTATCAACTGTGCAGGCTTACAGTGGACTGCTTGTTTGTATCTGCAATGAGTCTAGTTTTCCCCAATAATTTCTCACATTTATTCCTCCCATTAAGTAGTCATTTGCAAGTGGTAACATGTATGCATGTTAATATTGAAAAAGTCAAATAATATAGTCTAAAGTGCTATTTACATCTTGACTTCTGAAGAAACATTTCAATCAATTACTCAAGATACATTTCAATCGTAAGTATAAGCAGTTATGTCCCAGCACTCCTGTAGTCTTGGTTTTATGACTTGGTAGCTGTAATGGACAGTAACAGTAAATGGCTGTGAATCTGAGCAAGACCAGTTGAAAAAAGCAACATTCCAGGGCTTACAGGCTTTTAATAATTTACTAATTTTGAGCCTGGCTATGGGAAAATGGGGCTAAATGCATGTGCGTAAAGTGTCTTCCCAGATGTGCAGTCCGCACAGGCTAATCTGGGACAACACTTTCTGCTTTTATGGAATTTTTCGTTTAAAGAAAGTCTCTTCTAAATGAAAGTCTAAGCGAAAGTGTTGTCCATGATTAGCCTGTGCGGACTTCACTAGCTAATCTGGGATGACGCTTTATGCACATGCATAAAGCCCTGTTTTCCCAGAGCCTGGCTCGTTTACTAAATCTCGTTGCACATGCATGTTTCAGGACGTGGTGCTGTTGTTCTACACTCACTGGTGTGGCTTCTGTCGTCAGGTGGCTCAGTCTCTCCTCACTATCGCCTCCTACTTCAGGAACAGCAACATCCTGTTTGCCAGGTAGCTGGCCCACAGCCATAGCAACCAACCCACTCTTAGACTCATCTAAAACTGTTCCTTTCTTTAAAGGCCGATACTGTGGAATCACTTATTTTCGCGGAGGTCTAATTTTGCGCTTTTCTTGCTCCATTCATAGCATGATTTCATGACCACTGTGAATATTAATCTTACCGGGGTCTTTGTTTTGACATATCTTTGTATACCTGCAACATTTGTTCTCCAAATATATACAAACACTTTATTTTTGCTTCTGCAGTCCTAAGTTTTTTTTCTTAAGTCAAAGAATGGGTTAGTTAAAACAGCATTCAGTCTGATGAGCATCACTTAAAGCTTAATTTGCATGTGCCTTAACAATGTGACATCAGTGTTTGGTGGCGTGTAACATTGCATTAGTTTTTTCTTGTCAAAAATTTCTCCTTGAAACAAATGTGTTGGCGTTATTATTATAGAATGCTCTTTTTGGAGTTATGACTGTCGATTTTAACTTATAACTATAAATCTGCATTTTCTCTTGTACAGTCTATCTGAAATTTCACTGATACACAAAATGAGCATGTAACTCTTTCCTTTGCAGAGTGAATGCAGACAAGAATGATCTCCCCTGGGAGTTTACTGTAGACCATTTCCCCACAGTCATCTTCTTCCCTGCACTCAGGTGAGTCAGCGGTGTGTGGAATGCTGTTGAAAAATTCAAAAGGAACATGTTTATGTAGTTAAGTCAAAGCAATGATTGCATTGAAGCCCACTATAACAGCTATTTCATGTAAAACTATTATCTCCAAGATACTACTGATAATTAACACTTTTTTTTGGAACTTTCAACAAAAAAATTCTGCTCATGGATGAGCAACAACTGGCTGGACTGATGGTCGTCTGGTTTGGTGGGCGTCTCATATTTTCTTAATTTCTTGTAAAATCTTCAAGAAAGTTTATACATATGTTTCTTGGAGGATTCTATCAAGCATGCGCAAATGGTTCTGCTGTCTGTTCAATACGGCCAATATGTCTGAACACCTTTTTAGCTAACCTTTTTTATACATTCACATGGTGAACTTTTGTGATCAACTTTTGTTTTTCATTCGTCGTGTGTCATCAACATTTAAATGTAGACTATAGAGGCCACAATTAATGCCCCATCTTCATGAAAATTGGTCAGAACATTTGTCACAATGAAATATCAGGCAAGCTTGAAACTGGTTTCCTGTGTAGTTTAAATCTAGAGACCACATTTTTTGCCGAATCTTCATAAAACTTGGTCTGAAAATTTGTTTGGATGAAATCTAAACCCATTTCAAAACTTGGTCATGTGGTGATAAAAACAAGGTCATAAGAACAAATTCAAGGGAAAAAGGTTCAGCTTTATTGCTCAAAATGTCCGCTTGAGCTAAAAAATAGAATTTCTGTAAGAGTTGGGTATATTTGATGTATATTTTTCGCCAATCTTCAGGTTACTCACACATTTTCCTTCTAGTAACCTATACCAAATATGTACAAATTGTTCCATTTTCTATATGAGATGGCCGCCATAGCTAGAAAATAGAAAACAGTCTTAAAGCCGTTTTCTTTCTACCGGTAATCAAACAATTTCACATTATTTTTTATAAAGAGTCCTTTTCCAAAATATTCAAAAGGTTCCATTTCATTGCACAAAATAAGATCTTGTGTTTAAAATAGGATGTGTGTCACACAAAAAATACAACACATTAATTTCTTCTCACAACCTTCTGACCTGCTAACACTTTAACTGGGCTCTTACATAAAAATGATTTCAATTCAGTTTGAATTTCTTTTCACCATGGAATGACTATTAAAAAATATCAATAAACATAAATGAACATCTTGCTTTTTTTGCAATAAATGATAACATGTCGAGCGAAGAAAACTTCTTTTGACACACAGTTTCAAATATGCAAAAATGCAACATTGCGTAAAAGCAACTAATTTTTCCATAATTTTATGTCATCTCTCTAGTTCACTTTTTTCAGACTGAATATTTATTTTGTTTTTCAAAACTTCATTTTTCATCTCTCTTACGTTCTAAATTTCAACCTTCCAGACATTAATTGAACTTGGACATGTACCCATATTGGCAACATACCTATTTGGCTTTCATGCAGATTCCAATTTTTTCTCTTGTTATTATATTGAAACAATATATGGAAAGATCGTTGTACACAGAAAGTCAGGTTATAAAACAGCGTATGATATGCCGATTAATTTTTGTTTTCAAAGAACAGGCTTTACCAATAATTGAGATTCAATTCTACTGGGGAAAAAACAGCATTGTGTTACATGCTGTTTTACCCATCCAAGTTTACCATTATAGCCAAGTTACTCTTCAGCTCAATTTTAAACTAATTCAGGAAATACGACAGTGTGGTGTTCCCAGAGAAGAAACCAAAGTCAATCCCCAACCTTCTGAAGTTCATTCTTCACTATGCAAACTTCTCCCTGCAATTCGACACAGCGGTGGGCATGTGCAACGAGCAGTGTGTACAGACAAACAGGAAGAAAGTGTTGGCGAGAATCGGTGAATTGGAGCGTTCTATTCAGCGATTGCAGAGGCGGGGAATGGCATTGGCACAAGTGTTGCCGAGTAATCCGCAGCAGCAGTCATATTTGAACTATGCAAGATCCGTGGTGATACAATCAAGAGACAGCAAGAGGGTGAAATTACGCAAGGCACAGCTACTTAACGGATATTTACAAAAGAATTGGAAACATTTAGATAAAAAGATGATGTTTAAATATTTAGAAGAAACAAATTTATGATTGTTTTTGTATACAGAACAAGTGCAGATTTCGATTTGACCATAATATTTTAATGCAACAGTGTGTTTTCAAATTGCTGATTAAAAAGATAATGTGTATACATAAATCATTAACTAGTCAAAAAAGTATATTTACTGATAGTTATAACTTTATTGTAAATATACTATTTAAAAAAAATATACCTCTGAGAAAAGGACATACTGTACCAGTACTGATATGTATTGCTCAATTTGTGTTGTCAACTTTACCTAGTTAGTGTGGTTAGTGAAAAAAAGTTATGCTCAGTTGACCTTTGACATCTTCAAATTGTTTAACCTTATTTCAGCAAATTTATTCTTAATCATGAAATTGCTTAACCTTATGCATTTTTATGCTCCGAAGGAGTGGAAGGCATTAAGCATTACTCTTTTCCGTAGGTCAGTATTTACGTACTTATGTCCCGAAGCTTGTGCTTTCAACTGCTCCTTAACTTTTGGGCGGATTTTCTTCATACTTTCACAGTTGAATGACCTTGATTAGTAGATGATTGTAATGAAAGGATTTTGGCTGCGAAGAATTTTGACAGAATTTAAGCCCTTGATCTGCTATTCATGTCTCAATGCTTGTGTTTTCAACTCTTCTTTAACCCATTTATGCCTAGCGTCTAGAAAAAAGGCCTTGGCAAACAACGTAGACCCAGATGAGACGCTGCATGATGTGGCTTCTCATCAGGGTCTGCGCTGTTTTGCTTAAAGGAATTTCTGTAAGAAATATTCTAAATATAGAAATAAATATACTAGACATCCCTAATTTTGGAAATAAATTTATCCAATTTAGGTGGATGGGAGAGTCCACTTGGCATTAATGGGTAAACTACTAGATGGATCTCACTAATACTTTTGCATTTGACTGACCTTAGTGTTTAAATGATTGTAAAGAAAGTAATTTTGGATTGGATGAGTTTTGGCAGAATTATGTCCCTTTGTCTGTTTTTCCACTTAAGAATATAAAGTCCCAAACAAGTTTTGTTTGCAACTTTTCTTTAATTACTGGGTGGATCTCACTCAAACTTTTGAAATTGTAAAGAAATTTTGGCTACAACCTTTTTGGCAAAACTATTGCCCTTTGTTTGTTTTCCCACTTTAGAATATATAGTCTCAAGAATTATTGTTTTCAACTTCTCTTTAACTTTTGAATGGATTTTGCTCAAACTTTACAGTTGAATGACCTTAATGTGAAAATGATTGCCTAGCCAGGAATTAAGGCTGATACAATTTTTTTTTGCAGAATTATTGTCCTTTGTCTGGTTTTCCACTGTTAAATAAATAATCCCAAATTTTAGTTTTTCCAATACATGTACCTCTTTCAAATTGGTTAATTTTGCTCAAAATATCATAGCTGCGTGATCTTTATGTGTAGATGATAGTTGAGACAGGAATTTTGGCTCCGAATAGTTTTAAGTTAATAAAAGACCATTTGTGGTTGTGTCCACTGTAGAATATATAGAAAATTTGTCTGTGTTCGAACATATGTTATGCAGGAATCAGTGTCTGTGACACATTTCTAGTTTAACCCTTTGAGCGCTGGAACCGGATTTTGAAGACTTTTGCAAACAGTTTGGATCCAGATGAGACGCCACAGAACGTGGCGTCTCATCAGGATCCAAACTGTTTGCTATTCTGATAGTATTCTTTGAAAAAAAAAATTAGAAAATGCTAATTTTAGAAATTCAGCAGACGACATTTTAGCAGACGACAAATTTCCCAGCATGCAAAGGGTTAAGCTACAAAAGGCTTAAGATGGTTTTATTTTTTTACAGNCAAGTAATGTAATATACCAGTCGTGATATATTAATCAATATAAACTAATAATTGTAAAAAATACAGTATTTTAGAACGTTTCTTTTTTTGTCATTCGTGGTTTACAGTCCCTTTAAAAAAACAGTATAAAGAATGACTCATCAAAATGGAAATAGTTTCTGAAAATGCAAATGATTTCATGTGATCCCAAGACAGGGTTTGTTCACGGTGACCATTCTACATAACATTGTTACTAATAATAGTTCTAGGAAGTGCCAAGACAATCTTGACAGGTTTACATTACAATGATTTCATGATAAAAATGTATCATACGACTTGCGTCATGCGAACATTAGTCTTATGCATATGCCCAATTGCACAGTCTGGGCAGTAGCTATGCTGTCCTCTATAAAGTCACGCAAGTTTTTGTGGTCTCTTTATCAGGCACGGTAACTCTTAGACTTTAAAGATGCGCTGGCTAGTCTGGAGCTAGGCTGGTTGCATATGGCATAAGACCCATTTTCGCATGATGATGCTCATACTGTGATTGGTAAGTTGCTTTAATAGGTTTGTGAATTTCACTTTTTTCATGGTTATGTTAATTATGGAAAGCTATGGCTGTATAATTCTTAAAGAAAACGATAATAATTAAGCACTTTTTATTGTGTCAAATGTGACAGATTGTGATTTGTATTTTATTATGCCAATATATTTTTTTGTTTCAAACATACCGTAACCATCAGTAAGATACAATGTATATTGTGGTATTGCTGTGCAATATAATGTTAAATTATAAGGAAGTGCATAAGATTATCATTGTTGCTTGTTAAATTTACGATGGTGATTTATTGTTGTTTTTTTCTTTAATTTTTCATATTACCTAGTCATTAATTTTCAAACTTCGATGATTCTCCCACAATGTTGGAGACATTATATGTTGCTCTTGTTCCAGTTTTTAAAAATGAAAAGCGATATATTTAATCCCATTGTTCTCTTGTAATCAGTAGTTGAATTTCATCATAGCCATTGAGGCATGTTGTTTGACAGATTGTGTCAAAACAATGTACATTCAGAGTCTGAAATACTAAGAACTCTTGGAAAAAGGAGATTTATGCATGTGTGTAAATTCTTGTACCAAATTAGCCCATGTAGTTTGCACAGGCTAATGAGAGACAACACCTTTTTGGATTTTTTGTTTAAAGGAAGTCTTTTATGAATGAAAATCCAGTCTATAACAGTGTACGCACATGCATTATGCATCGTTTTCCCAGAAAGCGGCTTTGTGTGCCTCTTGGATTGGGAAGATTATTACATCTGAAAGATTAAATCAATACAATTTGTTACAAAATCATCAAAACATGCCACTCACTGATTTGTCTATAGAGTATAGATAAAGAGTAAAAACATGCATATAGTCGTTAAACTACCCAATAATCAATGCATGAACACCGCATAATAAAATATAATCCCTATTTTAACTGAGAAAATGCACTACTTCTATACTTTATTATATTTGTTCAATTAAATCAATCATGAGAGTCCATTTAGTTGCAACAAAGGCTGACAAATGCAGGAAGGTTTGAATAGAATACCAGGTGCAAAAGTATCCTGCTTGACTGTATTTGAATATTGTGAAGTCTTCCTCAATATCTTACTCTTGTCAGTTATACTACCAGTATGCTTTGAGTATATGTTTTAATTTATTGCCAGATGTTATTGTTAACATGTATTATATATATATGCATATTATAATTTATGATAAACACATTCTTTTTTTGGTGAAACACTTATATTGGCATGTTTATGCCACAAAACGTGTAGGTTTTATGTTTATCTACTTGTTTAGTTATTTATTACATTTTTCATTTTTAACGGAGTTTTCAACAAACTTGAAAATCCTGTCTGTTGAAAACCTAGTTATTAGATTGAGGTATGACGGGCATGCATGTGGCGTCAAATAGGTGGTTTCCATTCAATAACTTGAGTTTGCATTAAATGATCTTAATGCATCTTGAGACATGAAAAACTATCTTGTGATGTATTTGTGGCGTGTCAGATCAAGATCAAGGGCACTGTCACTAAAAATAGACAAACACTATCTGCTCAATATTGAGTTGGGATACAGATGTAGACATTTCATTGACATTTGGTTTGTGGGTAGCTTACATGAAGACTTTTTATGCCCCCCTTCGAAGAAGAGGTGGTATATTGCTTTGCTCATGTCGGTATGTCGGTCCGTCCACCAGATGGTTTCCGGATGATAACTCAAGAACGCTTAGGCCTAGGATCATGAAACTTCATAGGAACATTGATCATGACTTGCAGATGACCCCTATTGATTTTGAGGTCACTAGGTCAAAGGTCACAGGTCAAGGTCACAGTTACTGGAAATAGGAAAATGGTTTCCGGATAATAACTCAAGAACGCTTACGCCTGGGATCATGAAATTTCATAGGGACATTGGTCATGACCGGAAGATGACCCCTATTGATATTCAGGTCACGAGGTCAAATTTCAAGGTCGCAGTGACCTTAAGCAGTAAAATGGTTGACTGGAAATAGGAAAATGATTTCCGGATGATAACTCAAGAACGCTTACGCCTGGGATCATGAAACTTCATAGGGACATTGGTCATGACCGGCAGATGACCCCTATTGATTTTCAGGTCACTAGGTCAAAGGTCAAGGTCACAGTGACCTGAAGCAGTAAAATGGTTGACTGGAAATAGGAAAATGGTTTCCGGATGATAACTCAAGAACGCTTACGCCTGGGATCATGAAACTTCATAGGGACATTGGTCATGACTGGCAGATGACCCCTATTGATCTTGAGGTCACTAGGTCAAAGGTCAAGGTCACAGTGACTGGAAATAGGAAAATGGTTTCCGGATGATAACTCAAGAACGCTTACGCCTGGGATCATGAAACTTCATAGGGACATTGGTCATGACCGGCAGATGACCCCTATTGATTTTCAGGTCACTAGGTCAAAGGTCAAGGTCACAGTGACCTGAAGCAGTAAAATAGTTGACTGGAATTAGGAAAATGGTTTCCGGATGATAACTCAAGAACGCTTACGCCTGGGATCATGAAACTTCATAGGTACATTGGTCATGACCGGCAGATGACCCCTATTGATTTTCAGGTCACTAGGTGAAAGGTCAAGGTCACAGTGACCTGAAGCAGTAAAATGGTTTCCGGATGATAACTCAAGAACGCTTAGGCCTGGGATCATGAAACTTCATAGGGACATTGGTCATGACCGGCAGGTAACCCCTATTGATTTTCAGGTCACTAGGTCAAAGGTCAAGGTCACGGTGACTCAACACAGTAAAATGGTTTCCGGTCACCACCACCACCACCACCACACAATGGCTGCCACTACAACTGACAGCCCATATGGGGGGCATGCAAGTTTTACAAACAGCCCTTGTCTTGGGATTGCATTTGGGCCAGGTGGGGCAAGGTCAAGGCCACTGTTACTAACAATAGAAAAACAGCAAACAGGTGGTTTCTGGTCGATAACTGAAGTTGTCCAACCCTCATTAAACTTTGGCTATAGAAAGCTTGCATGGAGATCTAATTGGGGTTTTGTTTTGGATGTGTTGGGTCAAGGTCACTGATTGCTTAAATTAGAAAAACAGTTTCGCTCACCAACTTCAGTTTAAATAAAGATATTGTACTTAAATTTTGTGAGTGTTTAGTTTCGATGAAGACCAAGCTTGGAATGGCATTTTGAGCCAGTCAAGCTCACTGTTACAAAAAATGAAAAAAAGGTGGTTCCGGTCTAAAGCTTTTGTTTGCATTTGACCAATCTTAATGAAGTTGTTTTATTTAAAGAAGATTCCCAATTATAGAGATTTACAACTTTGGCAGGAAGACATTCAAATAATGAGACGGATGCTACAAGAGTTTTTCTCGTTTTCCGTTTTCTTAAATGTCACTAAGAAAACAGTTTTCCAGTCAGAATGAGTAACTTCTTGCATATTTTAATGGTACGAGCACGGCTTGTCATATGCATTGTCCAGTATTGTAAAGGTAATAAGTCATTTGAATTGCAATTGGCGACATAAATGTATCTCCTTATGTGTTTTTGGCCCTGTGCTGGGTTGTTTACTTTACATGTAAAATGCAGGTAATATATTAGTGGCCATATGCATTATAAACTGTAATATTCTTGAACATCACAGGCTGTGTTTAGTTATTAGTATGTTTAAAAAAGGAATGTGTGTATCTTTCTGAGCTGACGTACAAAACCGACTCATGTTAGCTGTGCTACTTCTCTTGACATGGCTATGTCGACCATTCTATTCCATTTCAGATACTTTTTATACTAGATGAACGATGCTGTTCATTTTGTTGTGTACTCGTGAATTTGTCGAATTCCAAACATATTAAATTGCTATAGACTTTTTGATTCTGAATATTCTATAGGTATATCATTATTTTTTAGTTTATACGAGGTCAGCAGTTTCATAATATAAAAAGGACGTGACCATAATTAAGTCTAGCTTTATTAAGAAAAAGCTGTACTTGTACATTTACATCAATTTTAATACATATTTAATTACATTCAACATCATAAGTCAATCAACTTTGTATACCTACCAAAAAGTAACCTCTACAACTTTCCTCATTTCAATAAATGACAATTTCTCCATAGGATTTACTGTGTGGTAAAGGACAAGGAAGTGTTCTTATACAAATGACAAAAACACCGAATACCATTCAGTTGGGCGTTTTGCCATTATGGCGTTATAAATGACTTAGTTGTTGCAATAACGTGTACGTTTGAAGCAAACTTCCTACTCATTCTCACATCAATTATATTTCTGTGTTTACAAAAACGCCAAGTCAAGTACGAAAGCCCATTGAAAGAAACACATCTATCCAATGGTCATGATTGTTTGAACTTTCCTCCTCCCTTATTGTTGAGACAAAAGAGGACGTCGAAATGCATATACACATGAATCTGCACGGAATTCCGTCGTCAATGTAAAAACAAGTTCTTTCTTACCATTGTTTTTAAAACAACACAACGCATTCTCAAATGTAATTGTGGAAATCGGATATTGCACATCAGATTAAATGTTCAAATGTTTATGACTGTGGGTTTAAATCTGTAGACAGCTGTATCGCCCGACGCGAAGCAATCACACACGTTTATTTTTTATCAAATAATATTTTTAAAACCAAAGCTTATAGATAAAAACAAACTATATCCAAATAGAAATTGCGCGGCAGCGGCCGACGCGTATCCCCACGCCGCATAAATTGGTGAATAAATGAAGAAGTTATGTTGAAACAAAATTGTGGGTGGGCGTGGTCTATGTGGGCGGTGCGCCCCAGGGTTGGTAATGGGACCATGCATAGTTTAGATTGACCGTATTGTCATAAGAGATGTTCAGTATCAATTTGAAGTAAATCGGTGTAGAAATGAAGAAGTTAATGTAAAATAACATAAATAACCTAGAGTGTTAACAAGGTTTCTACTAGTCATAAAATGAAAACTGCCCCGCCCCCCATAACTTTTGACCCAATGGTCAGATCAAAATTTAAATAGTGCACCGTCGCACATATGCTCATAGCTAGAATGTGTGTAAGTTTCAATGTTCTAGTGCTAATAGTGTAGGAGGAGATGTTGGTCAGGACGGAAGGACAGACGGCGGAGATAACCACAATATCCCCACGCTTTTCGAAAAGAAAGGGGATAATTATGAAATGATATGACGGCTGCACTTGTTGCACCCAGTATGTCTATAACAGACCATTGAGCTATTGTTCCGCTAACGTTAGATGTTTGCATCGTATAAAATATACAGCTTGTCTTGTCTTGGAAGCTCCAGTCATCGACGTTGTTTGAAATGAGCGTACAGGTGAGGCAGCCGAATTCTTATATGGCAGTCATGTTTCCGCTTGAAAATTACAACGAATACAAGTCAAATTTAATATCAAGAATTTATTTAATTTTCAAAATAAGCATTAATGAAATGGCATATGAGCTTTAAAAATCAATTTAGTGTTAGTATTTGTTCTGTTATGAAAAATATTAACAATTTTATAAGTAAGCACACAAATTTGAGGACATTGAGAAAATGTAACAGCAATTGAATAACCATAATAAACAATGTTGTTATAAGTGTAGCTCAATAGTTCAATGTCGGCTCAGGCACTACTTAAAAGTACCCCGGGTATACTTAAGTCTACTCAATTTACCCCGGGTACGGCACAGATACTAAACAGTACCCTGCCGTACTCCGCACTTGTCATGATGAGCTTTTTCTTAATTTATTAACGTAATATGGAATTTCTTTGCATTCAATATTTGTTTGAACAAGGCTTATGTATGCTTGGATCAATCGATCGACGAAACGGAAGATGAAATACAGGTGCTACTTTACATCGCACTCACTTTATTGAGATGAAAAGCCATAATCCGAAAGACCTCGACATGCTACAACCACCGCTGTTTGTGCATTTTCAAGATGTTTACAAACTTCCCGATAAAGAAGTTTGGCCTTGATATTCTGTCCTAATGTTTACTTAACACTCGCATGTCTGATTTACTTGACAATATAATCTAACGNTTTTCGTCGATATTAGTATCCGTATTTTATACTAAGTCTTGTTCATATCAAAGCAAAGGTATTGTCTCTTCTGTCTAGGTGTAATTTTTATTTGATATGTTAACACACATTATTTTTAAGGTCAAATCGTTTTTGGGATTCGCTTTGGCAGAACAATAAATGTGTGAACGAGTCATCTTGACCATTTCTTGAACATATGGACAGCAATTAATAATCAATAAATTCTCTATTATGACTTGCGAAGATCGTTCATGCAATTAATGGCTTCTTTTTGTTTGAATAAATCGTTTTCATCACGCACTGAATGTCAACTGTTCATAGCAAAAGAACAATGTAAATGTGGTTTGGTAGAAAATAATGAACCCGGAAAATATGTTTCTTTCTCTTTTTATTATTACGAACGATACAACATTGGATGGAGTACCGGTCTGAAGGAGTATTGGCCCAATATTGTGAGGCATCGTGTTCAGTCTTTAAGACTTCATAGAATTGCCTTCAGCAGGACGAGAGAGGGGGTAATCACGTTGTATACCCTTTATTACTTTCAATAATTTGTTTTAATGCCGCTCAGCTCCCAGCCATATCAGCAAGAAAGTGATTAGCGTTTATTTGCGCTCTTCATCTCGACTTAACTAGCTACGAGATTTCTTAGCGGGCTCACAAAATTACAGCTCCTCCTCAGAAAATTCGTAGCGTGTTAAGTCGAGATGTACAGCAAATATTAATACGAAATAAACGCTAATCACTTTCTAACTGATATGGCTGGAAAGTGAGCGGCATTTAAAAAATAGACACGAGTAATAAAGGGTATAAAACGGCGTATAATACCTGTTTCGTCACGAACAACGCCATCTTGATAGTCACGTGATTACCTCATCTGGTCGATATTTGCTTATAATATTACATCACGATTACATTTAATACTTAAATAATTATTTTCAGGCATAAATACACGAATAAAGCATGATTGTCACAAAGAATTCATAAACTGTTCACCAAACATGTTCATGTTGAGCACTGCTTAACTATGGTAAATTCTGATTACATATTTTACAATACACACGTGTTGCCTTAATCATCATCTATTAACAAAGTTATTTTCTTTGGTATGTACTTAAATCAACAAAACGGTAATGAGTGTCACGGTTACAAGATTTGAAACCATAGCAACGCCTCCATTGTTGTTGTCCGCTAAAGTTGTCGGACCTCCTGTCGTGCCGGCCGTAGGCATGTCACGGAAGACACAGTCCTTGTTTTCTTGACAACACCAGTCAGCCTCTGCATTATTGGAGATAGTGCAGGGGCGGCATCCAAACTCAAAGCTCGTACTGTTGTGTTGTCTTACCTGTGCACATATATGTTGGTAATTGTATTTAACGTCAAATCAAATGGACTAAATAATGCGAATACATTTTATACACAATTCAAATGATGCCTTTATAAATCGTTGGTTATATTTATGTATTCTAATATGTTTTAAATGGACCGGTTGAACATGTCACATGTTCAAAAAAGGAAATCATGCAATCTAGTATAACAAGCGAGACAAAACAGACTGCTTAGAAAAAAACACTTTAATTTATGGATAATCATAAGACATAAGACCATCTGTGACCTAGTCCCATCAATTGAAGTGTGTTTATCTGGCCCGTGTTAGGGTTTTATCTTTCATAAGTACTTATAAATGTCCTCTTCAGTAAAGACAAAACTCTTCTGTTGTGTCTTCTTTTAAATACAGACGTTACTGAGCATTATACATCATTAGACAACTTTTTTTCTTTAAAAATGTATCACGCTTCGAATTACATAGCATCCTCCTGTCGAATCTGTTACTGTGCAGATACTCGTTCCATTAATACACGTGACGTTGCCATTGCAAGTGCCGTTGTAGCAATCGTACGGCTGAAACATCTGCAATGAATTAAAAGTATCCAAAGGCGTATTCACAGACTGAACATGACTTACTATGGATATATATGGATACATATTACTGTCGATATGCATTGATTAGACTAAATAAAACATTTTATTTTAGATGTTGGTGTGACACTTGAATTAAATGTTGGTGTTTGTTATAACTAATGTAGCCTTTGCAACTCCCAACATTAATGTTTGTATCAATAACCCGTACAAAAGCATCAAGTTGTAGTCGACGGCAGGTATAGAAAATATCCAGAAGAAGTTTATATTAAAGATATTTATTTTTTTCAAATCTGAGCGATATCATTACAACACAAGCAACCGTCGGAGACGGGTGATGCTCCCCAGAGGTGTTTTTTTTTGTCACAATATTGCCCTATATATGCAGATAAAAGGAAACGTCTTTAGGGGCATAACTTTGGACAAAAGAATACGATGGATGGTTTAGCAACTTAAACATTTCAAAGGGCCATACTTCTCTAAATAAATCATCTAACCAGAACCCACTTAAAACATGCGCATCTCCTCAAGGTAGTAAAGCTTCCCATTAAGCTTCATTGAATTCCAGTCAGTAGTTGGGGAGAAATAGCCCGGACAAGAATTGCACTATATGTACAGGTTATAGAAAATTTCAAAGGGCCATAACTCTGTGAAAAATCATCCGACCATAACCGGCTGATATTATGCACATCTCCTGTTGGTAGTGAAGCTTCACATAAAGTTTCATTGAATTCCCGTAATAATTTGCTGAGAAATAGCTCGGACAAGAATTGCACTATATGTACAATGGAAAATTTCAAAGGGCCATTACTCTGTGAAAAATCATCCGACCAGAACCGGCTGATAATATGCACATCTCCTGTTGGTAGTGAAGCTTCCCATAAAGTTTCATTGAATTCCCGTAATAAGTTGCTGAGAAATAGCTCGAACAATAATTGCACTATATGTACAATGGAAAATTTCAAAGGGCCATTACTATGTGAAAAATCATCCGACCAGAACCGGCTGATAATATGCACATCTCCTCTTGTTTGTGAAGCTTCCCATAAAGTTTCATTGAATTCCGGTCATTAGTTGCTGAGAAATAGCCCGGACAAGAATTGCACTATATGAACAGTTAATGGAAATTTTCAAAGGGCCATAACTCTGTGAAAAATCATCCGACCAGAACCCGCTGATAATATGCACATCTCCTCTTGGTAGTGAAGCTTCCCATAAAGTTTCATTGAATTCCGGTCATTAGTTGCTGAGAAATAGCCCGGACAAGAATTGCACTATATGTACAGTTAATGGAAAATTTCAAAGGGCCATAACTCTGTGAAAAATCATCCGACCAGAACCGGCTGATAATATGCACATCTCCTCTTGGTAGTGAAGCTTCCCATAAAGTTTCATTGAATTCCGGTCATTAGTTGCTGAGAAATAGCCCGGACAAGAATTGCACTATATGTACAGTTAATGGAAAATTTCAAAGGGCCATAACTCTGTGAAAAATCATCCGACCAGAACCGGCTGATAATATGCACATCTCCTCTTGGTAGTGAAGCTTCCCATAAAGTTTCATTGAATTCCGGTCATTAGTTGCTGAGAAATAGCCCGGACAAGAATTGCACTATATGTACAGTTAATGGAAAATTTCAAAGGGCCATAACTCTGTGAAAAATCATCCGACCAGAACCGGCTGATAATATGCACATCTCCTCTTGGTAGTGAAGCTTCCCATAAAGTTTCATTGAATTCCGGTCATTAGTTGCTGAGAAATAGCCCGGACAAGAATTGCACTATATGTACAGTTAATGGAAAATTTCAAAGGGCCATAACTCTGTGAAAAATCATCCGACCAGAACCGGCTGATAATATGCACATCTCCTCTTGGTAGTGAAGCTTCCCATAAAGTTTCATTGAATTCCGGTCATTAGTTGCTGAGAAATAGCCCGGACAAGAATTGCACTATATGTACAGTTAATGGAAAATTTCAAAGGGCCATAACTCTGTGAAAAATCATCCGACCAGAACCGGCTGATAATATGCACATCTCCTCTTGGTAGTGAAGCTTCCCATAAAGTTTCATTGAATTCCGGTCATTAGTTGCTGAGAAATAGCCCGGACAAGAATTGCACTATATGTACAGTCAATGGAAAATTTCAAAGGGCCATAACTCTGTGAAAAATCATCCGACCAGAACCCGCTGATAATATGCACATCTCCTCTTGGTAGTGAAGCTTCCCATAAAGTTTCATTGAATTCCGGTCATTAGTTGCTGAGAAATAGCCCGGACAAAAATTGTGCACGGACGGACGGACACACGCACGGACAGACGAAGCGGCGACTATATGCTCCCCCAAAAATTTTTGGGGGAGCATAATAAATGGAAAATAGTGTTCACAGTAGAATCTTGACATCAACGCATTACAATGGTTTTAGCGACATTTATAAATTGTAAATTTACTTGCGATATTCGTTCAAAGAATAAACAACTTTACATGTTTATATATATTGTGTTATATAACAGATATAAGGCATCGTAACATAATCAATTATTATTTTTTTATTTATTTTTTTATAAATTTATAACGTGTGTTAAGTGTAAGCATCCAACGTTAAGTCGTCACCTTTATTGTAGTAGTTCCAGGAGCAGAAACAGTTGTGAGACCGGCAGTCGCTGTAATTCATAACATAGTCGCATTAACAATTTAATCATGCATTTCGATAGCAACACACCGCAAATATATTCAGCGGTAAAGGTGGTATGAATATATATGATATACATCAACAAAACTGAAACAAAACAGTTTATTTTTATTTTTTTTACAAAAACACAAAAACAAATCGTATATCCGAAAAAATGTTTTTACTGTCGAAATGGAAAAATATTATTAATGTTTCGAACTTTAAATATATATCTTAACTTTATAGGTAAATCAAACTAAACATAATCAAACCGCTCATGATCCGCCATGAGTACAGGTATATCAGTTTATACATTACTGCTAAAGATATGCAATATTTGTTAAGGCCCAGTTCACACGTAATCATTGGGGATCTACCATGCATATATGAATTGTTATATGAATAACATAAATACAATTTGAGATATCGAATACATGTTTTGCAATAAATATCATGTGATTGTGTTTTTCAGTTCATGTACTGGTTTTAATGGAAAAGGTGAAATGAGCTTCGATAACATGACGTATGAATTCTCTACAAGTGGGAGCAAACATCTCGGTAATCAACCAAATAGTCATAACTGCCGCCACAAGTACAATCCTTCAAGATCACGAAAGATTACCCGTTTGTTATATTTTCCAATTTAATAAAAACCAGAACAATCGCCCATACATATTGTCATTATATCACTTGCAGTCAATATTTAAAAAAGATAAGTTATTTAAATCATTTATAATAAAATAATATTTAAATCAATTATTAGTACGCGGTTTGTAAAAAAACACTGGGATTTCATAAGCTACGAACGGACGCAGTAAAATCTTTGCGCGGAGAATGATGCGAGTAAAGTGCAAGTACATAATTTTACTGACTTTTTGCCTGCAGAATACAGTATTATTTTCCTCTGGACCGATTTCTGAATACGACTAAAAAAGCATATCGGCTGGCGCCGACAGTCTTAAAATATAATTATTACCATTACTAGAAGATACTGTTGTCGGCATTGTAGTTGTAAACTGCGTTCCGACTGTTGTTGATGCTGCTGTTGTCGTTTCGGCTGTTGTTATTGATGTATCTGTAAATGATGATGTTGCTGCTGTGATTGAATGGGTGGTCGTTGTTGCCACTGGGATAGATGTTCCTTCTGTAATACTTGTTGAGGCTATTGTTGTTGTTACAATCGGTGTTGTTGCCACCGTATCTGTTGTCGAAAGCATAGTTGTTGTCACTGGAGTAGATGTTCCGTCTGTAGTTGTTGTCACAATCGGTGTTGTTGCCACCGTATCTGTTGTAGAAGGCAAAGTAACAGTTGTTGATGTCTCCATATCTGTTGAAGAATGCGTGGTTGTTGCTGCCAAAGCCATGCTGAACATCAACAGCAAGCCTAACGCCACTGAAATGGAGCAATATGATCAATAACTATTTGCTTACTCAGTTATACTATATGAATATGTTTCATAGATTTAAATTATGAGTTTTATTTTATTAAAGAGAACAGTTCCTCGACTTTCATGTTTATAAATGAGTACGGTTCCATAATTTCATATTAAAAAAAAAATCCCATGATTATTACACGTAATTATCTGCGATATTTTGAATCAACACATTGTTTGAGCATTTTGGAAGATTGTTGTAAATTTATTTAAGTTTTAAGTAACATCTACATAATTTTCATAATTACCATTTATTTCGACATTTAGTAACTATTTCGAAGCATTTATAAATAATGCTTTAATATGTCACCCGTTGTGTGTTATCAAAATAATTGTTTAACTGAAATAAATTTGTCTTGTTTGTCGTGTTTTAAGATATTTAGTTCATTTCCTGCACATATACATTTAAAAGAAAACTATATCAAACAACTTATCCTTTATATTGTAATATAATATTATTTAGTAGAGTGTTAGAAACTTATAGAAAATAAAGAATATATAATAAGTTTTACCTGGAAAAAAACCGCTTTCGAATTTCATGTCATCCGTTCAGTTTGCCCTTCTTTGCCACGCAAATGATGTATCGTTTCTGTGTTCGATTTTTTATAAAGGATGTGGTAAGGAAATCACGTGGAAGAGTTTTGTTATCGTTTCCATGGATCGACCATGCAACAAACGCAAGTAAATCATTTTGCAATATTTACACTTGCCTTCACAGATACTTGATGATCCTCAAAAGTTGCTCGTTTCGCATAAAATATAGTGACAAAAAACCTAAACAGTGCATTTCAAGATTTTATTATAATTTATAGTGCCTAAATATGTATTTGTAAAGTAGTCTGACAATAAAATACATTGTTTTCTGGTATTACGTGCGAACAAGAGAGACCCATTCGGAGTTAAAATTAAAGAGTGTTTGTATTGATTGTGTTTAGTTAACTTTTCAAGGATTACTGCGATTTACAACATTTTAAAGCAGCATCGTTCCGTTCTGTTCCCCGTTCTTGTCCGGCATGCTCACTCAGATTACTATGTATGTTTTCCCCTGATAATAAGATAAGTGTTATAACTCGGAGGTATAACTACGACTACTATAGTTTATCTCGACGACAGTGATATTTATATATGTAATAACATGAAAATGTCTTCAATATACATGTATACCAATCCACAAACAAATGAATATATGGCTCTAAGTCATTGACCGAAGATAAGAAATCACTATTATCTTGCTCATACAAACTCAAACGCAGACGTTTCATTAAAAATTAATTTCAATAAAACTCTCAAACAGACTTTCGGACGGATTGGTGTTGAGGGTCGTCAACAGAAACACTGAATTACATAGATCCTCCCGTGGACATTATCATCCAATCGTGCTTGCACGACGCAATTAGTACAATTTTAACAAATGTTTAGATGAGATAAAAACAAATGTGGTAACAATAAATCGTCACAATACATTGCTGTAATTTCAACCAATTGATTAAGGTCGAACGTGTCGAAAACACAAGTCAAATTTAATCACGTTGGAGTTCATTTAATACGAAGACAAAGTAACTTTTTGCAACTCTCCCCGAGGAAGGAACGTTCTCAATATGTCATGACTACTAGGAAGTTCTACAGCTTTTCTATTGTGTTTATGCCCCCGAAGGTGGGCATCTAGTGATTTCACCGTCCGTCTGTCTGTCCGTCTGTCCGTCTGTCCGCCTGTCTGTCTTTCCGTCACACTTTGCGTTTAGGTTTACTTTTGCGTTTAGGTTTCGAAAAATGTGGAAAAAAATATGGAAAAATAGATAAATATGGAAAACGCGTTTTCGGGGGCAGATGTATTCCTATGGTGACAGGTCTTTTTTTTTTTTAATGTTAACATTTTTTTCAGACTAACTTGATCGATAATTAACAATTAATATTGCTACACAATATGTTAACTTTTTAAAATGTCGTCAAAGGGAACAGATAAAAAAGATATTTCTTTTTTAAACTGTACATTTATTCGTAATAGTTGAAAACTTTGCACACATTTTAATTGTAAACACTGAAATTATTGATTAATATTTTAATTACTATGACAAAGACTTAATTGCATCTTATACAAACCGCATGGTGGTTTTTCATTATACAAATTGTTTCCGTATACGAGGGCATCGTGGTACCAATGAGTCCGTGAGCAGACTTCTTCAGCTCAGTTTTACAGTCCTTGTAGATAAACAACAGTTTGTCGGCCTTCTTATCAGCAATTGTGCAGTTCCGACATGTACAGTTGCATACGTAGTATTACCCATTCGACGTATAAAGCGTTGAAAAGAACGAAAGATCTTAAATATATTGAACATTAAGTTTTGCGTTTTAAAGACGGTATATATCCTTAACGAAAATCAATGAAACNAAATGTAAACAGGTTTAATTGTTTTATCAAAAAGATGCTGATATATAAAAATAAAGATAACAGCCCGCATCCCCTTGACACAGGATGAGGAGGATGTTTTGCTGATCTTTAAGTTACAAATCAAACAAGATGGTTAAGTAGCCAATGATTGACATGATTTTCAATCTACTTTCTATTGAATTAATTAAGAAATAAAATAATACATTATGAGTTGTGTAAGTTATGGCAAAGTGACAATGCTGACAGAGTTGTATATGATGCAGAAACTCATTCACAAAAATAAACCCACCTTTGCTGTGACAACAACATGGTCTCCTTTCACAAGGGCCTTTTTCTCTTTCACCCATCCTTGGCACACCTGATTTATTGCCTCCAAGGATTTCCAAGCCTTCAAATCTTCTTGGGTGTATACGCTAGGAGTGTGGATAAGGTAGAAAAAAATGTCAGGATGAGTAATGGGTGGGAAAATATCCTCTTTGTCCGACCACCCTTCCTTTTCCTCGTATGGATCTAACCCACTTATCAGCGACAATTTTTCCTCGTAGCGCTTCCTTGCCACAGAATCTAGTCCATCTTTGTATGGAACACGACTTTTAGACTTATCAACAAAAGCACACTATCAAATTTTATCACTATTTTAACAAATAACCGTCTTAATACGCTAGCGAATTCCTTTGTTCCTTTGTTGACAATCGATCGATAAGCGATAAGCGGTGCTGCAGTCCAAATGCCTCCACCCGGTGTTAGGGTAAAATTGTTACCTCTTATGGATATCCTCTATTTGATGTTATGCGTAGTTGTTCTTTCACTCATGTGAATAGTCTTAGTAATAACAAACACANTACGCACGTGTATTAAGCTTGGTTTTCCAAAGGAACGGCGAACATATATAAAACAAAAATAAAAAATCAAACACTACATACTATGGACTCATTTACATGTATTCATCACATAATTGTTAGACTTTAATATCGATTATTTTATCTCATTATTTATCAAATTTAGAACATATCTGTATAAGATTAACTGTTGGGACTGTCTTGTATCTGTCTTGCACTGTACATTGTTTTAAACTTTTCATTAAAACGACATCTCTCCTTAAAGTGCTGGGCAAGTTATATCGAAACTTCACAGGAATGAACCTTGGGGACCCTATTATAATATTGAAAAAATCGCTCATGCCCGGTGCAAAATTCTAGGTCACCAGAGCTATTAAAAAAATAGAAAAATTAAACATTTCTCTGAAACCGCACGGGTCAGCGGTTTAATATTTGGTGTGTAACATCGCATAGTGGTACTCTACTAAGTGTGTTAAAATCATTCNTAAACGTGTTAAATAACTTTCAAAATCTCTAAAGGAGTCAGGAGTTCAATAGTTGGTGTATATGATGGTCGTATGGTGGTCCACTACTAGATTTGTTCAAATCATCTGTTTGGGTCAAATTGGCTCCGCCATGCAGATGACTTGTTCTTCTTAGATGTATATTATAAAATGATTAAAATTCCCTGAAACCGCAAGGAACATGGGTTCTTTTTTTTGCATATAACATCGTTTAGTGATCATCGACCAAGTGTGTTCAAATCATGCCCCTGGAGGTTACTTGTTTTCCGTATACGTAGAGGGGGAAATCTTGTAAGCATTCTCTGAAACTGCGACTTAGTAGGCTACAAATATTCAAATCACTATTCAAATCCTTATAAATCCACCTATTTGAAATACTCATTTTATTCGACATTGTTTCACCAATTTAAAAAGATAAATACAATCCATGAACTGCACGTGTGATTAACTATGAGGAAGTGTCATTAAACTTTATATCTTCAACTGGAAAAACGCAACAACCACACACTCGTCGGGGTTGTATACGATGCAATTAATGATCAAGTCGAGGCTCAGAAGTGTTAGTTTAAACTAAACACCCGACAGTATGTGAATTTAATAAACTCTGTGTGTTACAAAAAATCAGGTGAATAGCTTTAGTGTTTTAAATAAATGCAAACAAAGCCTTATAAATTGTATTTCCTTGTTCCATATTCTTATTTCACTGAAAACAGTTAAACGCTCTTCTTAATGTTCTTCTTAAATCGTTCTTCGTATACTTAATCATAGATCATGGATTTGATCAACACATTAATTCATTATACCAAGGGGGTTGAGGGTGCCCTCAGTTCTGAACAGTGAAGGAATCAGGCATACAGACTTGACAACACGCACACTTTTAATATCAGGAACAGAGGATGCATGACCAGGCAGTAGACGAGAAATAATCCAAGAACTGAGTGGTTTTGTGTGGAACTCAGGGCGTTTAAACACATAAGACGAATTTTTAAATTCCTGAATTCACAAAGCGCAACGAAATGTTATTCTTGTTAGTCATGAATGTGAAGTCATTTGGGTTGTACTGCCGTTAATAACAACAACAAAGGTGGTGGCAAGCGGAACAGACTTATCCGGACAAGACTGGATGGACATTCACACAATGTGAAAGGAGAGTGGCGCACAAGCACCAGAAATTACGGTCAAAGGTCAGAGTCGCATACAATTGCTAGGGTAAATTATAAGGAAGCAACACCGAACACTTTTAACGAAGCATCACTTATTGTTCAAGCATGGATGAAATTCAATGTCGAATTTCAAATAAAACTAACCAACCCTTAGCATTTTGTACGAAACATGACTGTGTTCAACATCGTTTTATTTGTCAACAATAGCAGAAGTGATAAGAAATTCAAGGTCCAACAACAAATATAAGAAATCAAACCCTCGTACCTTGTCCGGAGCAAAATCAATTGCAAATGATTAGGCAGGAGTGATACGCATGAAGTCGCGTGCATGACTCATGCATTTATGTCCGATGTCTAGGTCACAATTCAAGGTCAGCGTTAAATATCAGGCATTCAGCCTAAGCAGTTTGAGCAAATAAATTCAGCATTTATGGATTTTTTTAAACTAAAAGTAATAATATAACTATAACGTGCGCGCGCGAATGCTATTACTTGCGCCCACGATAGCTTACCTATCGGAATATGTATGCGCGAGAGCGCATTTCATAGCTAATACGTGTGCACGCGATAGCTATAACATGCGAACGCGAACACCATGTCGTGCGCACGCGATACGAATGACGAGAGCACGCGATAGCTCTCGAACGCGTACCTTCATAGATACCTATTCTTACAAAATCCTATATGGCCCCTTTTAGCTACCGTAGATGAATAACATGAATACAAGTCAGTTCGTTTGTTCTCACAGATGTGAACGTCACATGAACAAGTACATGAAAACAATACAGACGTTGTATAAAGTGCGTGAAGTTAAATAGCATTTTGTCTGTTTTTCACAACGTAATGTGATGAACACGTTAAATAAACAAAAGATGGTTGTAAAAGCTTGCACAATCATGGCAATACGGATGATTTGACAGGCGTGCTTTTAAAGCGACTTTCAAGATAGCCTTTATCTTTAAAAAGTATTCAATTGAACTTGAGTTGCACATCTCATACGATGGCGGTATAAGAGATGTTATCAGTGGTCTCTAAGGATTGATATCATCACCATGAGGGTCCCATATGTCAGTTGGTGGTTTTTAAGACTAATATCGTAATGCATTGATGTATGGTTTAACGATAAAGCTTTTGGAACATCGGTATCCCGTTATATGGACTACTTTCAATAAAGCAAACAAGCCCCTTTCGTTTGACGCATATATACATGGATGTTTAATTTAACGAAGATCACTCGAGAAATACGCGTTTGTAGGCACACAGCTGTAGGGATATTCGTACTATGTCACGAAAACATCCTTTACACAATAAGACGGATGTTGTAGAATGTTTTAAAATTTCTTGAACCTAATCGTGACAGTAGATTGCCACAATAACTTATTTATAAGAGTCATTTACATTTTTCGGTGTAGCTGTTTAACCCAGCTTTCACCTAAAATGACCTTTACAAAACGCCAGCAGACCCGAATGAACACATTCGAATATTTCATTAGCTGATTCGAGAGAAATCCACCAGAACTTTGGCCGCATCACTGCGTCTGTGTACTGCGTAAAGGATGTAACATTGTTAGTGTAAGGAATTCCAGACTACTCTCTGCATGTTCATACGACACATTGACACAAATGTTGGTCCAGTTACAATTACGCGTTAAAATCCATCTCACATAATTTGAGGGTCAGTACTCGGTCACTAAATTGTCCGGGGCAGACATAACAGACTATCGATACTCGTTGATAACACAGTATTACTTTCAAGATATTAAACAAACACTACCAAAACAGTAAAGTGTCATGATAAGACGGAAATCATGTTATTATCTAACCACAAATGTTTGCCGTACTGGGTCAGCCCGTCTGGAAATCGTTCATTAAAACCTGAATAGGCTACCGAAATTTGACAGTTTGCTATAAAAAAAGCACAGTTTGACTTCAATTTTCTAACAAAAAGTATTGTGCTAAGATGTTCCATTTACAAGAAGCAATTGGATTTTTAAGACCCGCGTCATGCGAAAATGGGTCTTATGTCATATGCGCCCAGCGTAGCTATATCCCGGCCTGCGCATTTCACAGTCTGGTCAGGAGATACCTAATGCGACCATGACACCTTGCGGGAGTTATAGCGGACAGCGCTGGCCGAAATAGCCATAAGACCCATTTTGACTTGTCGCGGTGTGATTTGAATGTGTCGAAAGTAAACTGCGTGTGAATCAAATATTAACATACCTTATATTTTGATGGTGAAGAAATAAACGCATAATTAGCCATGTGAGGAAATATATGATGTGATCCCCCGTAGTATAAATTTGATCTACGATAACTATTGTGTGGATTGAATAAGCGTGCACTTAATAACACATTTGATGCGGTAGATATGCGACTAACAAGTGAAAACAACAACAACAACAATAACATATTAAAAAAGTAATTTTTCTTACTTAATTTCTCGAAGTCAGGATATACGCCGAATATCTTTTTTCAAAGATATTTCTTGCTCAACATGACTTGAGCGTTAGATGGACTTGTTAACAATTTGGCAATATGGTGTGTTTCAAAATAATTGTCATAAATTTTCAAAAGACTGTAAAATTTATATTCAAACAAGCGAAATAGCAACATTCATTAATAAAAATATAACATACATCGGCTAATTCATGCATGAATACTCGTCGGTGAAATAATCAATCGTTTGAATTGCGTTTCGTGTATAATTTGGAAAAGAAATACATCACTAACACTGCATTTAAATACGCCTCAACGTTATAGAAAGTAAGATTTTGCTTCCATAGATCCCTGTTTCGAATCCCGTGGAAGGCAATAGTTTTATTAAACTGCTTTTCTTGCTATCAAAATAATTTAAGACACCAAATACATAATTGTCCCTAAATACATATTGAATGAAGAGTTTCGAAGTATAAAATAACAAGAAAATATCTGTCCCTTTAAAACTTAAAATGCAAAATGGAAGTAACAGATTGGTCTCGGCATTTTCGTGTAATATGAATTGCGGCATTCCTTCGTGTTGATAACGGTATTTGTTTTCAGTGTTCAATGTTTGCAATAGGCTTAATGAACGAAAGATGAACTATGTTCTTCATTGCAATTGAAATATTACTATGACGTAAATCATTTATACGACTCGATGAGCTGGTTTGAAAAACGTTTGATGTTGCTCTACTGCCAGTCGCATTCTGTATTGAAAATTACACGAATTGAATTGTGATGAAGAGAATGGATTTATCGTTCTGAACCTACACATTTTAAAGTTTTAAGCAATCTAATTTTGATCAAAACAACCGCTTTGCATTAAAATGTTTTATGCAGCCTTACATTATTAATACACGATACATATTCAGAAGTACATAATCGACTAACGATAGTTGAACTATTGCCACAGTCATTGCTACGTCGACCGTTTTATTCCATTTTTATACTCATACTAATCTTATTGTTGTTCATTGATTTGGATCTGGGAGTTTGTAGTACAACTAACACTGTTCACCGTTTTGAAATTATTATTATTTAATATTTAATAGGCGGGTTATTTAATCCGTTCCATAAAAGTGAAAAAGATGAAGGATTCGTGCATATTGAAACATACCATAAGAGCTTGCGCGGCAGAGGCCGACGCGTATCTCCACACCGCATTGATGTTATATTAAAAGGCAATTTTGGGTGGACAAGGCCTATGTTGGTGGGGCCCCAGAGTGGGTAATGTGGACATGGATGGTCGAGATAGACCGTGTTGTCATTAGAGATGTTCAGTATTAATTTTAAGTCAATTGGTGAATAAATGAAGAAGTTATGTTAAAACAAAATTGTGGGTGGGCGTGGTCTATGTGGGCGGGGCACCCAACGGTTGGTAACGGGGCCATGCATAGTTGAGATTGACCGTATTGGCATTAGAGAAGTTCAGTATGAATTAGAAGTGAATCGGTGTAGAAATGAAGAAGGTGTAGTAAAAGGCAATTTTGGGTAGGATAAAAAAATTGGGTACGAAACTTTTGGGTACAATAACATTATGCCAAAAAAATAGTGTGCAAAAAAAATTGGGGTACGAAAAAAAATATGGGTATGAAAAAAAAATTGGGTACGCCAAAAAAATTTGGTACGAACAATAATATGGGTACGAAAAAACAATTGGGTACGAAAAAATTTGGGTACGAAAAAAAATTTGGATAGGAAAAAAAAATTGGGTAGGACAAAAAATTTGGGTACGAAAACAAAATTGGGTACGAAAAAAAATGTGGGTACGACACAAAATTGGGGGTAAGAAAAAAACATGGGTAGAAAAAAAAATTGGGTACGAACGATTTTGGGTACGAAAACAAATTTGGGGGTACGGGGAAGCAGTACCCGTGCATCTCTCGATAAATTTGAAAGAGGACGGGAACCAAGGTGCCTTTACCTTTATCAATGGCCCTGGGGTGGGTAATGTTGACATGGATGGTCGAGATAGACCATGTTGTCATAAGAGATGTCCAGTATTAATTTCAAGTCAATTGGTGAATAAATGAAGAAGTAATGTTAAAACAAAATTTTGGGTCGGCGTGGTCTATGTGGGCGGGGCACCCCAGGGTTGGTAATGGGGTCATGCATAGTTGAGATTAACCGTATTGTCATAAGAGATGTTCAGTATCAATTTGAAGTAAATCGGTGTAGAAATGAAGAAGTTAATGTTAAATAACCTAAAAAATAAGTGAAAATCTCTGACCCGGCCCCACCCCAACCCCCATTCTCCACTATCTCCTCCTACACTATGAGAACTAGAACCTTGAAAGTTACACACATGTTAGCTATGGGCATATGTGCGATGGTGCACTATTTGGAATTGTGATCTGACCCATGGGTCAAAAGTTAGTATCATGTGCGTCGCTTGTTGTTAGTAAAATGAGTTTTTTTCCTCCATTTGTTTACCCATTAATTTTGACCCAGGGGTCAGATCAAAATTCCGTCACCGTCACCGTCGAACATGTGCTCATAGCTACCATGTGTGTAAGTTTCAAGGTTCTAGTGCTAAAAGTGTAGGAGGAGATAGTGGCCAGGAAGGACGGACAGAAAGCGTGGGGATAACTATTAAATTGCAAACGTAAAGAAACACCGTCCGACGTTCAACAGGGCGTTCCTCCATTATAACTTTACAAATGACCAAGTTGTTGGTATTAAGAAAAGGTTTAGGGGCAATCATTACAGGCAATTGACGAATATTATCTGTTTGTGTTTATAAAAAAACGCAAGGTCAAGTACGAAACCGTTATTTAATGGTTTAACGAGCAACTCAATGTCGTGTCATGCAAAATGTAAACTCAATTTACTACTGTTATCTGTTTGTGTTTATAATAAACTACACGTCAAGTACGAAAGCGTTATTTAATGGTTTAACAAGCAACTAAATGTGTTGTTATGTTTATTAATGCTTCCGGGTTTCCTATTGCAAGAAATTCCTCATTTGGTTTAGGATGTCGACATGCCAACACTTTATCCCGTATATTCTTTACGAAGCCATGACTTATTTGCAACGCTATTCGAGGTGTTTCAATGAATAAATAAAGATAAACACATCGAAATGCATCTACATATATAATACTATACAACATACTCGCTTTCGTCATTATTAAACAGTGATTTAAGTTGTCAAATGAATAAGCCAATAAATTCAAAACGTGGTATTATAAATACGAAACATTAACATGGTTGAACTATAAAAAAATATTAAAATAATAAAATAAACAGACATAAACATATGTGTGACTGCTTGATGGAGCCATTATTGATATCTCCAGCTCTATCTACGTACAGCAATACTGTGTTACATATTCAGTCACCTATACATCATAAATCGTAACTTTTGATTAGCTTAACCTGCATGCATTGCTTGCCGGGTTGTAGAATGACAGTCATTAAAATATAACATATACTTGCATTATCATAAACTTATACCCATAAACACTCTTTAAAGTAGACGATTTTGTGTCATTTTAGTTTCAAAGTAAATCTGAATAATTTTAATTTTCAAATCTTGTTGTTTAAAAAGTTACCAAATAAAAAATTCATTTGTTACTCATAAAATAATATGTTCGTAATTTACGTATTACGTATACAGGTACGTAAATATTAATAATAAAGGTATTCTACGGCCATGAAAATTTAACTTAACATATTCATTTCTTATTTGGTGATTAGTTTATTTAGTATATTGCGGCAATCTTTCAGGTTATATAATACATGTAAAACTTTTATATTTTACTTGAAATAGAACACTATTTTACTATTCGAATATTCGAATCTAAATTTCGCAAATGTCAGAAAATTGCTAAAATCGCTGATGAACCTAAAGAAAACAAACCCTGCAGCAAATTCAACCTAGAAAATTCATAATAATTATATAAAATATTTAAATGATTCTGGCCATTAATTAAAATTTGCGTACGAAAGAAAGCTGTCTTTATCGAACAATGCATGAATGTTCAATTAAATAAATGCTAAACAGTCAATCATTTTTTTTATTGTAGATTTTTTATAAAAAGTACCAAATGGCATCCAGTTACAAATGCATAGTAAGAAGGCTGCGATAGTCGCTCCCAGTATGACTACAGCCGACAATGACGTCACAGTGCCGCCACCAGGCATGACGTAAAATATGCAGCTCGTCTTTCCCTGGCAGCACCAGTCACTGACATTGTCAGAAATGTATGGGATACCAAAGGGGTCAAAACTTAAACTTCTGCTGCAGCAGAAAAAAAATGCTGCTCGAGCAGCAAAAAGCAGCTGAAGCAGAAAAATGCTGCTCAAGCAGCATTTTTTTCTGCTGCAGCAGAAGTTAAAGTTTCGAACCCTTTGGTGCGCCTATGGGATACCAAAGGGGTTGAAACTTTTTCTGCTGCAGCAGAAAAAAATGCTGATTGAGCAGCATTTTTTTTCTGCTGCAGCAGAAGTTAAAGTTCCGACACCTTTGGTATTCCATAGAAATGAGTTTGCAGGTGAAGGCAGCCAAATAAATGTAAAATACGTTGAATACATTTTTGCAACGTCTAAAGTTCTCAATTACAGCATGGTTATGGCATATTAATTTCTTCAAACGTGGGTACCCTTGCAATTCAACTTGGAATTGAAATTGTACGGTAAATTAAAAACGTTGTTAATCCAATAAAACTTGTATTGAAAAATATATAACAACTGAACATATGTTCATTTCATATAAATGTGTGTAGCATAGTGTAAGGCATACGATAACAGTACAAATAACAAAACAACTTTTTTCTTTTAATGTATTTTACCCACCTATCAAAAACATCGCCACAGTTTACACCGAACGTAATCATCAAGTTATGTTTTCAGTATCAGGACTTCATTAACGATAACCTGCATGTACTATTGATGTTGATAACCACTCATAGATAGGTAAAAAACATTAACAAAAATGCATACTAAAGTTATTTTTATATAATAATCTTTTTTTTATCTTTGATTTGACATTTATAAAGCGTTTCAGAAAACGATTTGTTTGTTTAAATTATAAAATGATTAGAAGATGTTGCTTCAACTATGACAAAAGTTAACTAAAATACATTCATTTATACATAAGACAGACATGTTTTTCAAAATATAAGTCGTGAATAAAATGACACTTTACGACAATAGAAAATTTGTTCTTTCACAAAACACGTACACAAGTCAAAAGTTTGCGAAGATTGCGTCATCAGCAACGCATGTCTACATGACGCACAACACTAAGGCCATGGTGCAAAGTAGTGCGAAGCTTCTAAACACATTATTGTCCGTGTTAGCGTTTCCGCTAGGTGGCGGCATGGAATCGAAGATGCAGTCAGATTTTCCTTTACAACACCAGTTCTCTCCAGTGTTCTTATCGGTATCACAGGAACGACAGCCGACCTCGAAGTGGGTGTCATTATGTTTTCTCTGTGAACAAAATGCACTGACGTTAGTTCGTCAGAAACGAACAGTGGTTTGATTGCAACAATATTTTGTTCAAGCTTACTGGAGCTTAAAATATAGAGAAAAGTTCATGATTGTATTTATATTATTATATTTAGTACTATTAATACAAGAATATTTTCATTTCATATTTATCGAACTAATATTTAAACAAGAGGACAAAGAGGCACAAAGGCCCTTTACCGCTCACTGAGTTTTCACCAATTGCTAAAGAATTAATCTGGTGATCAAGTGGTTTCGGACCCCACTTTATCCAGATTTGAACTTTACCAAGATATTGTCAAAATAAACATTTTGACCGAGTTTCACCAAGATTTGAGGTTATCTAGTATGTGGTTGCACATGACTCAGAGTAAGACTAGGCGTAGATATTGTCAAGATACACATTCTGAACACGTTTCATCAAGCGTGTAAAATGAAATTTGCCTCTAGAATGGTAACAAGGTTTTTGAATGATTTTACCAGGTGACCTTGTTTTTGGACGCACGTGTTCGAGATTCAAACTCAACCATGATAATCTCTAGATAAACAGTTCGTGTTTCATAAAACATGCGGCTTCTAGTGGGGTAACGAGCTAAATGTTTTGCGACACAGCACGCACAACATACCACGCACGACGCAGGACGCAGGACATAGACTGACCATAAAACCAAACACCAAAAACACACCACACGGACATACAACGAAAAAAATACATACGAAGCATCCCTGTCCATCTGTAGTTATGTTACAAGATTTGGTGATGGTTGATTTGATGCAGGTTTCGTTTCCATCACATATTCCATTACTACAAGTGTAGGGCACAAACGCCTGCAAACGATATGAACACATGTCTATTGCCTTTGTACTACATATAGTTACTATACTTATTCCTTTGGCATCAACAAGATTCGATGGTTCTACCTTTGGTAATATAAAGCCTCACTTAATTGAATTGCCAATGCAATTTTAATCGGCAAAACACAAAAGATGTTGACGTGTATTTATCTGGAAAAAAAGACTTTACCAAAAGTAACAGTTTACAATAAATAAAGCCTTGTATGTATGCTCTAGACGTTTAAGTAGCTATTGCAAACAGAAACAAAATGACATTAAGTTTTGCTCCTGATTTTTTTTTAACAAAACCCTTGTATTTCACAATCTTTAAGTACAACTATTATGAAGTTACCGGTTAGGTAAGTTTCGAAATAATGTCCGATCGGATAAGGTTCAAAGTAAGCCTCTACCGCGATGTGAAATTTAAACTCCGTACTTACCGTTGTCGCCGTTGTCGGTGTGGTGGTTTTCTGGTCGGAAGCAGCAGAGGTGGCGACCCCTGAAGGCCAACGGAAATATAAGGAGCGGGTTCAAAAGCACACACATTTTGGTTATCTAAATTGATAATTGCTAAACCAGTCAATGAGTTTTTTGTTTAATTTTCATTAAAAATATATGCATTTTATTAAGATTTTTGTTTTCGCTTAAATGCACTATTTTCAATTATCACGCGATTTCATTGTTAGACCAAAAAAAGTTTAAAAATAAACCCCGCTGCACCTGATGCAGGCTTAGGTGTGGAGGCACCTGTAATTGCACCTGTATTTGGCACACCAGTGCTACCAGAAGAAGCAGCTGTAGAAGCAGCTGTTGATGTAGCTCTAGATGCAGCTGTTGATGCAGCTATAGATGCAGATGTAGATGCAGCTGTAGATGCAGCTGTAGATGCAGCAGGAGTTGTGGATGTTGATATTTGACTGAGATGGATCATCAATGCTAAACCTAAAAGTATGCAACACGGAGACAGTTCTAAAACGAGATAACGAGCACAGTGTTTCGTAATTATAAAATACAATCGTTATTATAAAATCACCACTGCAGAACACCGTAAACATTCATTGTGTATGTTCATATTATAAAATACGAATTTAACACGAACAATTTGCCTTCAAATCGGTAATTCTTAAACGTTTTACTTGCATTCCATATAAAACATTCAGGAAAGCAAAATACAAAATTCTGACATTCAAATAATTAAGTTTCCAATTCCCATTTGTTACTTATCACCATACCCAACAACAATGGTTTCATGTTTCCCAGAACCATGACAGTTTATCCTCTTAACTCAACTACTTTTGACAACTTTATCTTTTATTAACATGATGCGTTTATCGCCAGGTAACACCTGTTGTGTCCGGACCCGAACAACTTTTCAACCTCACTCACGTGTACATTGTCAATACTGTCGCCATGGATTTCTTGTCAGAGATGCTAAATACAGGAACGCTTGTCAATATCATTTTGATATTAAGTTCGGCACAGTTTTGTGAAAAACGCTTGAATTTTAAAACTTTTTTTTTCGTAAATTTGAGGAATGCTTGAAACTGTTTGTTTAGTAACGAAATGAGTGTTTGTGTGTCTGATTCAAGTACACAATTATAACAGCATAATAAAATTACAATGTTGTAGTTAACTACGTAGAATTAATATAATTTAACAGAAAGCGATTTCGTAAATGAGTGTCATTAATATTTCATTTGTAACTGCAATTTAAATTATTACCGAGGAACAAACCTTTTGATTCCATTATGAAATTAAGATACATTTTTGTATAAATGAAAACAGTAAGATCTATAAAGTTGTTTTTTTTTTCAAAATGCAATGTGATTTTAATGTCCTTACCATTTTAATTTTAACACATATCTATGTTTTGTTATTTACAAACGTACGTACCCTTTTATTGTATTGCCAGATTGTTGCACAATACAAAAACATACAAGCAATACGCAAAAATAAAGTAAATACATTATTTTAATTAAACAGCTGTAAAATATATCACATAAAACAAAAAAAAAATAAAAGAAAAGATGATTGCAATGTCTCTAAATCATATGTGTTTTATTTGTGTTTACATTTTTAATAATTGACCATTACCATTAAAGTGCAACACATCTACAGTTCTCCATTCAGTGTTCATCATTTAAATGGACTTCCGTTGAAAAGAAAAGTTGAATTGTAAACATCACATTAAAAAAAAAGTTAAACAAGTCTACATCATGACCAATACGAATGACTAAACTGGTAATCATGATCAGATGTTCTTTGAATTATATTAAGTCATGCATTAAAACGAAAAATTCATGGTTAACTCAGTAACAGCTAAAGTGACATATATTGTACGGTGCTGTTTTTCATGCGCATCTTTACATTAATGTAATTATGTAAATTTTAAAAAGCATAGATATCAAATATGAACACTATGTAAGACCTTGTCAAAAAGTGCCTTACGTTTACCCGATGTCTGAGAAGTACTATCTATATTTTTCAAATAGATGTCAGCAAAAATGGTGCTTACCATCAATATCACAAAAATAATATAACAATTTAATTAGAAGAATCAGTACCGAAAAATGTATATTTTAAATGGGAAAGTATTGGCTTGGTAGTTGTTTTTTACAGATTAAAAAAAAATGTAACCAAACAAAATGCTGGCGTGTACAATGTGATTGTTCTGGGATTCATGAGAACAACAAGCTTTAATGCATATTTTAAAAAACCTTCAAATAGAAAATGATCAGAACACAATTGTTTGAAATATTACTATAACCAACCTTAATATTTCAAAGGAACCAAGATTTAAAGCACTCCATTTATACTAGTTAAAAACAATTGTTTTAATAATACAGATTCACGTTCCCAATTCAAAATGTAAATTTCTTTTGGTGACAAACACTTTAAAGCAACTGATGATGTTCAAAATACCGGTAACACGGATATTATTTTTAGATTAATGTATTTGAATTTTATAAATGAATGGATATGATAAAATGTTACCAAGACGTGTTTTATCGTACAAATAAGAGTTAAATAAAAGTAAAATAAATCAATAGGTATGAAAATGTGAAACATTGTATAATATCACAATGTTGTGATATTATACACTGTTTCACATATTATATACTTTACACGAACTAAATTTTACATCTTGAGATCTGTATGTTGTGCTTATACCAAAATACATTAAATAAGATTGATCTGAAATTATTTCTTAACTGAATAATCTTTCTTCATTTTTCGTTAAGAAATCCGAAACATATTCGTACACATATCTAACGCTTTTTACCTGCCAACACAACCTTAACTTTAAACTCCATAATTCCCATCTGTATCGCTTCGCCTCAATCGCTACTATCACCAAATGTTTCAGTTCGGCATGGATTTATAAGCTGTCCGATCATTGCTGGTCCTAACATGTCATAGACGATTAGTCAACGAAAAACTGTGGCTGCTAATATTTATGCTACTATAGAGACCTTATCAATAGGTCAACAAATACTTCAATCCCGGGATTTACTGATAAAAACGGTTAAAATTCGATATTTTATTAACACATATTAATTTATCAAGGGTGGAGGGCTCTGAGCATTATGTAAACACCAAGCACCATGGAGATCAAATCCTTTAAGGCTTAATTGTGGACGGTATCTATAAATATTGATTTATGAAATAATTAAAATCTTTTTTCAATATGTATCTGCGAGACAATGATACATTGATACAAATGTATTTAACTTCAGTTTTTTTTTTCTTATAAAATTCAGTATCTTGAAATGTCAAAATGGTCACTGAAATAACTTTGGTTCAACGGAAATGTTGATGCGATATTTTTTTTAAGGTTTACACATTCAATGCTGATCGAATAACTGATCTCCACAAACCATAGAAACAACAATTGTACCAGTTATTCGAGTCTCAATCTTAAATACCGCTGTTTAATGCACAAACGGACTGGTTAAAAGTCATTTGAAAACTTGTAATTTAAGTAAATAATCTGTTCTGATATACATTAAATTTACAATACAGAAGTTGTCAACATTTGAAATACATCATCGGTTGTTATTTTTGATATGACAATGCATTATTTACGTTTGGAAATAATTAAACATGAATATACAATTGGCGCTTGTTTGCAATGAGGTATGATTGTACTAAAGATGCTGTCCCATAATTACTTTTGTCATATTTGAGTTTACCGGAACATTCTAAATCATTGGATTTTTGTTCCCGAGAACACTATGTATCAAGATGGGGTATATTGTTTATGCTTGCTAATGATGGGGTGTATTGTGAAGCTAAAAACTCCAAACATGTCTACAATTGTTCAACGACCGCATGTAAATTTTAGCTGAAACAACCTTTGATTTGTGTCAATTGTGTATTATTTTATAAAGCAATACAATAAGCACACAATATTAGTATGTGTCTGACCTTATTTAACCATGCATGCAATTCTATTTTAAATTAGATTCCATTTACTTCTGCAAAAAAATAATATGTATATATATATCAAGGATGCTAAGAAAATGGTGACATTTTGGAGTATCAGTCATGTCCCTTGCCGTTTACAATTAATCCTGCAACGAATATCAATTGTGAAAAATGTATACACAAATATTAAACAGAAACTGCAATAATTCACTCATGTACATAACTTTACATGCTGAATTAAATTATTCAAGAAATAAGCTCTTGATTTACATACAAATAATGTTGGGTTATTAACATTACAAACAATCATATCACCTTTGAAGAAAATCTAGATTTATATATAAATATACATTTACACTCTATATATCACTACGTATTCCTCTCAATCAAAACTCTACAGAAACTTGCCCCAACCAGTGTTTGTACAAATAAAAACACACTAGTATTTTAAATATGTTTAGGGTATGTCTAGTACACCGATATAGCATAAAACAGCACTGTTCATAATGAAAAGGGATACATTTATTTATATCATAGAAGTAGAATTTAAAATGTCTGCCAATATCATTATGCATAAAAATTAATGAGATAGCTTACAACGTTCAAGTATGATTGACATATATATTTTAAGGTTATTTAAATTATAGGCGACATTTGAATACCTCTTCTATCTAATTACAATGTACAACAAAATAAGTCAATTGCTTTTCTTCAAATTGGATTACATTATAAAATAATGCAGTTCTAACTTTAAAAATGGGATAGTTCATTCTCCAATGGAATTACTAAAATAGCATATTCATAGATAAAGGTTGCGTTAGTTTTACATAAAACGTTTATTTTATTTATATACATTAACCATGTTTATTAATAAATATTTGATTTAATTGCTTTTTATGAAGCCAGCACATGACAGATGTACCTCTTATTTAGGAAGGGCTAGCAGAAGTAATCAGTAGATACGCCAATAATATATTCATCGCGGACGCAATTACTTATTATTTTAATTAATTCATTACTTGTTTATGTTTCATTCAACCTGACAATATTAAACTACATGACACAAAAATAATACTGACAAAGATTTTCTACATAATACTTCATATTTTATCTATAAATTATAATTTATGAATACAAATACCTGCTAAGAACGGTTTCATGTTTCCCAGTGCCATGTCTGTTTATCCTGTTAACTCACAAGCTTCTAACAACTTTATCTTTAATCAACAAGTTGCATTTATGGCGAAGGGAAAACACCTGCTGTGTCCGAGCCGAAATGCGGTTAAATTTGCCATCATCGCTTCGTGTTTTTCGTCAATAACGTCGCCATAGCTATCTGATAAGAATTGCAAACAATACAGGAATGCTTGTCGATATCATTTTGAGTATAGGAGTGTGACAGACTTGTTTGCATTTTGAAACTGTTTCAATACATTGTTTCGTAAATTTGATGAGTAGTTTAATATCTTTTTAAGTAAAAAAATCTTTGTTTGTGCCTGTTTTAAATGCGCAATGAAGAAAACAGCACAACCAAGTTGCAATTTGCGTAGCTTACTGTGTGTAACACAAACAAAATAAATATGAAAAAGGTTGTTTCAAGCGAAGTTAATTTATGTAAGCGATAAATAATAAGAATAATGATACAAAGCAGATATAAACTGTGCACTTGGATTTTAATGATTTGTTCTCGTATATGTATTTTTAAGATAATTACATTTATATTATTTTTGTAATACATGATGCCACACACTGCAATGGCAGCAATACAAATTCTTTTACATTTTGTGTTATTTCAATTTCAAGAAATGATTAGAGACAAAAACTTATTATTTATCTGTTCGTATTCTGATTATTAGAATATACTAGTTTTAATTTTAATTTTGTGAATAATTAAAGTTAAACCAGCAACATATATATATATATGTCGAAAAACGATGCAACACGTCATAAGCTTTCAAAAATATTTATTTCTGGTGACTGGGTATAGATTGAAATTCACTGTAAGGAAGTACCGAACCAATACCGATATGCCGTTTAAAGAAATCAAAAATGCAATGCAATGTCAGTGTCGCCTTGACATTATGCTGTAGGGAAACTGTTTCGAACTATAATACGTGTTCGAAATAGAATTCCAACGTAAGCTTTAAGGGTTTCTGTGGGGGATTTCACGAATAGTTCACATTCCATTGATGATAGAAAGAATTTAACGGATATCACTGTTTGATGTCTGATTACTGTCCAACGTGTCAAATTAGTGGATTCGATCGTTCAAACAAGGGCTAAGTTCTGCAACGTTTGAGATAATGCCGCAATTATTGTTTACCAATAATTGATTAGGCTACAGGTTGTTGATCCATATGATTGACCTTGTCTCAACTGAAATCTATGTAAAATATGTAGTACGGTATACATGACCATATAGTCTGGCTTCTCACCTTAGCGGGTTCTATTCTCACTCTAGGCGATCGTGAGTTTCGCTGTTGGTCATCACAGTGGATAGGTGGGATTTTCTTCGTATTAAGTCATCCCAACGTTCGAAAGTCTAGAAAGTTAAATGCTAGGACACTTGGGGTACATACATAATGTATATTATGAAGACTTAAGTGATAACGGACCTTATACACATTGCAATACACAAAACCATATATTAACAGATCGACATGACCAATATAATCAATTATGTAGGGCATGTACCTGTGTCATGTGTTTTGAATTATACGTTTACACATAATGATGATTGATAAGGCGTTCAGCAGACAACAAATGTAACTTTAAATTAAATTAATATATAGAATTTATCGGTAAGAGATATTGTGTGCGGCAATATATAATATCAGTTTTGTTCATGGTTATCATTCCCTTAACAAATAACCTTGCATCAATCTACTGCAAGTGGATCACAAGTGTGAGAAACCGTTTTGGTTACCAAATTGTGTCGTCTGTTATTAACAGCGTAACGATGGATTTTATCAATACTAGACAAGTGCCGCCTGATAAAAGTTCAACAGTAGTGGCGGAATTCATTTCATAAACTGTGTACAAGAAACGCTATTAATCTTTTAAACCTCTCAAGTACTGTATAATAGTCTCTTCTTCTGAGCAAGATAATAAAAGTGGCAATTTTTTTCAATATAATCGAAAATACATGATAAAGGTATCGGAATATGATAAAAGCACACGAGCATGGGAATTGATTTTTAAATGGAGTATAGTCAAGTCCTCCTGGAGTAATGTGTCGGTCCTGACGTTATGGAAATCAAGATGGTGTCGAATGCAATTGCTGTTTATTTTGTATCATCTTGTCTTAGTTTAACTGCCATCAGTTTGTTTTATACGAAACTTTGTAAAAATGTGTGTTAATCACAAAAAATATTCAATGAAAGAAATTTCAAAAAAGGTTATTATAAGGCGTTCAAAATGCAAGGTCAATGATAATATTAAACGGTAAATTTACTTGCTTTTGTATGGCCGTCGGCATCGTCATGACTATTTTTCTTGCGTCATTACCGCCCCCACCTCACTTGTCAAGCAAAACGTCTTTGGTATATACTTTTATCACGTGCAACAAATAGTCATATTTTATATAAAACTGTAACTAACTGTTTTCATTTCATACCATATTTTATTAAACGAGTTCAGGAATTGTGTGATTTTTGTTTGGCAAAATTACTTACAAATTTATGGACGAGTTTAATAACTCATGGTATGAAATAACCACGAGTGTCAGATCTTTTTTTATCACATGTTTTTGAATAAGCAAAGTTGTGTACATGGCTTGACGCCACATTACGTTTCAACGTTATTTCAGCAATATTTATAAAGTTTTCGTTTCCTTTTCTTTGTGAGTCTTAAAATAATAATTTAAGTGGATTGTAGAGCACATGCACCAGGTCGCAATGTTCATGTTCAAAGTCGTAATGTATTGGCTGAGATAAAACATAATGAATCACCACCGAACACTTTTTCCGGAGCATCATTTTGTACAGCACGGATGGAATTCCAAAACACTGAGGTGATAAGCAGGATGGGTCAGATTTTAGTTAAAAGAACCAGGATTCAAAGTCATTGGTCAAAATCACAACTCATGGTCAAATGTCAAATAAAGTAAATAAGCCCTAAGTATTGTGTTCAACATTGATATATTCGTCAATTACGTGGCAGTTGTGATAAGAAGTTTAAGATCCAATGTCGAATATAAGACATCAATCCCTCGTACCTTTTCCGGAGCATAATCGATTTCAAATGATAAGCCAGAAGTGATAAGCATGATGTAGCGCGCATTACTCATGCCACTATGTCCGATGTCTAAATCACAATGTCAAAGTTCGACATAAGACATTCAGCCTACGATTATTTGTGTACAAAGGATATTTATTCAGCATTTATGAATATTCAAACACATTCGAAACAGAGATAATAAAACCTTATAAGCTACAGTTCAACCACAAATTCACGGTTCCCATGGCTTAGGTAAAGGTCACAAAATAAGGTTCAAGGACAATTAACATATAATAAATCCACACCTAACACTTTATCCAGGACGGATCGATTTTAAAATTACTTTGCACAGGTGAAAATTATCGTGTGATGGAGTGTGACGCGCTAGAACCAGGTCCATGGGTCAAAGGTTGAGGTCAAAGTTCACGCTCAAATATAAGAATCAATCCCTTAAATGTTGTCCGGAGCATGAGGTTGTCCATTGATAGATGTTTAAGAAACACTTGGTGGAGGTGACGAGCACTGTTCATTAAAATGCAACGCATATGAACCTGATCCAAATCACATGGTTAATGCCAATGTTAAAGGTAAACACTTTTTCTTCAAGTGTTTAGATTTGTCCAGTATGAATTTGTTAAAACTAACTTGAAAGAAATGTAAAACATGGTGAGATACGGATTTTCTTATGGAATCGAAAAGGCGACAGGGGGTGACATGGATTGTTTGATATTGTGTTACGCGTAAGACCACAGGCAAGGTCATAATTCAAGTGTTAAGGTTTAAAGAGCCCTCATTATTAATAAGATATTCACACATCTCTGCCGTTCAAAGCATACTAAGACGGGATGCCACATTCAAGAACCAGGTCCCTTGGTCAAACACCAATATCACATTCCATGGTCGAATTTACAAAAAAAGATTAAAACTTTGATGATGTGATGTTTTATAACATGTCATTGTTCATTTATAAAAAAAAACATAATTGAAACAAAAAAGAATTTATTTTAGACGTAATACAAATGGTCACATAATCAAACTACTGGACGGAACAACATTTGGCCTCAGTATAGAACACTACAAACTAGGTTACGTTTTCAGTCACATGGACATCATAAACTGTAAACTTCAATCTCTGACATGCATGGAATGTTGAGTGTATACATATTTAACAATTGCATTCAAAGATTCTTCAAAGTGTTTGCTTTTAATTGTATTGACACTAATAAAAACTATAGCCGAGGAACTGTGTGCTTTGTGGATCTTTGCAACTAAATATGCAATGTAATCACTAAGTGGAAATTTCACGAACTGGAAAATTGCGGATTCTCCTAGCTGTAATATTTTTGTTATATTTGGTAAATTTCGTAATATTTTTAGAAGTTGCTCCTCGATAGAGAATTGATCAAATGTTTTTTTAATAAAGTTAATAACACGCATCGCTGCAAAATGAAATCAAAAGTAAAGAAAATGCAAAGACATGTACATTAACAAGAACCCATTGATCAACATTTCGTCCGTTCAGGATGTTAACAAATGTTTTGTTCTTTTATTTTCTTCTTTTACAGACACTCAAATTTTACTAGTCATGACACTGCAGCACAAGCAAAGTATTGTTATGAAACAGTGTAAGTAAAGAAATTGGATAGTCACAATGTGAACTATATTACATGCTTTCTTAACCAATTTTATTTTTCACATTGTCAGGATAATGACAGTCAGACATTGCATAAAGTGAAGTTTGGGGAAATGTTATTGCCGTATCTGTCGCAGTACTTCTGAAATACTGTTATTTAAGTAGCAACACTCAATTTAGCGTAGTTTATATCCACGCACATATCTGTAAAAAGGTTATAAGTATCTGTGTATTTACTTTAATGTTTCTTTTTGTTTTAGTTCTATCAAAATTGCAATTGTAGACGCGACTACTTACTCTAAATGTTACTGTGATAAATCATATGCATTCTCTAAAATTGATTTACTTCACAACTAACAACGGATTTTTTCATCTGAGAGCCTATAATTAAATGCAGCAAATCGTCTCAAAATGTTCATTTTTACAAAATGTTTGGCAAAAACTAAAAAATCACTACAAATGACTTTCAAAATTAAATAAAATAATCTGGAATGCCTTAAAGAATCGAATGTTGCAATCATTCAAGTTTGAGTAGGTAATGTCACATTTTGATAACTGCTTCTTGTTTGTTATGACTCGCTTAAACTGTTAGTAACGAGGACGTGTATTTGTAACCCTTTTTTTAATTACTCTGGTTAAAATCGACCCGCTAATGTTTGTCATATACATTATTATTGAAAAAGTGTTGTTTGAAGTTTTAATCACCAGCGCGAGACGTTGTTTTATTAAGTAAATTGTTTCGAGCGGAAATAATCTGCTTTTGTTTGGCGTTTGGTAATAAAATGATTCATTTGTACTACAAAAGTAGTAGTGAACCGCTTTTAAGTAAAAAATACGGGTTTTATATTCAATTCATCCTCTTCATTAAATGTTTGATAACATAATACCTTTTTGTGCTAAAATAGGTTTATTTTTTCCAAATTATATTTAAATTTGTTGGGCTTTTTATTTGAAATGAACACGTAATTTCCAGGATGGGTACATTAACTTGTAATATTCGAGCAATAAGTCTTTCGTTTGGACAAACCATTAACTCTAAATACAATTTGCATAACAACGAAACAATTTAAAAGCATAACCGGTAGAAATGTACTACAATATGTCAGGGATGTTTCGTAATAAGGAAAACAATATTTTGAAGCGACCAATTCTGCTGAACCGATTGAAAAACTAATTTGACTTCTCAATTTGGGAACGCTTTTCTTGAATAGAAACAACATTTCCAGGTTTGGAGAATCCCAACTTTTCCCGTTCAGGAAATATTCCCCATCACTGTGTAATCTAGATCAAATTAAGATAGTTCAAGGCATATACATCATTAAGCTGTCAATTTTCATTTTTGATAGAATTTTAAAGATATACGGGTAAGTAAATTTATCTGCAACATTCCAAAAAACATGTACGCATGAATGCGAGAGAGTGCCAAGGTAGCCATCAAAACCAAGTCAGTTGTTTGTGCACATGTTCGTATTGCGCACAACCGATTACACACAACAATACGAGTGTACAGCTTTAATCACCAAGGCAGCGAATGACGCGTTCACCAAGGCTGCAAGCGAATCTGTGCCTCCACTGCCTTGGCAACACTATTCATTGTCTGTGTTGGCACCAGTTATGCACTCAGCCGTACAACCAAAAAGGAATGAAGTAGAATTTGTTTTCAGCTAAAAATATAGAATAAATTAGGTGAATACACAGTTATTAATGGGCAAGTTTGCTTTTTTGCAATTTTAATAAGAAACATATGTGGTGAATAGAACAATAGGTGTATCCTTATTATTTAAAGCATCTTAACATGAATTCAATCAACACACAAGATGTTATCCAAATAATTAAATATGGAATACTTAACTAAAAACGTAAACTTACATAGCAACCGGACGTAGCATTATTTACAGGACACGTTGTGCTTATCGTGCTGACACATGATACATTTCCGTTACACGTTCCATAGGAGCAGACGAAGACAGAAACTAAAACAACATGATGTATGAACACAGTGTAGATATATGGTAATGAATTGCCACCAAAATATATACATAAGTCTACACAAACGTGCTTCATACAAACACTTATCACTGTATAGCTTTAGACTTAATAAAGAAAAAGAAAAAAACTACATGCATATGTATATTTTAATATCCTAGCACATATTCTCTCATGTATGCAATAGTCTCAAATCAAAATCTGTTGAAGCACATTTTAAATGATCGTTAGCCACACGCTCAGAAATAAATCATATATAGTTTTAAATTATAATATTTTCTATTTTGTTTGGATTATTATAAGTATTTGCAGTAGTATTTATATGCCTATGTGTTCTGAGTTATAAAAGCATTGTACAGAGTGAATGGTATTGTGAATTTCTATTTGAATATTATCAAGTGACTAAACCAAATCCACTAAATCCATTCCAACCCATTGACAGAGTGAAATTGAAGGTGGTCGGGATGCAAGAGTTTCAAAGACTTGGCGTCAGACACTGTTGTATACTCAAAATGTATGACATGATTCAACCTTAACAATTCGATGTATATACTGGCTTTGATTACAATAAAAATGAAATAAAATAACATTATAAATATACCTTTGACATCACAAAACAATTGTCTTATATACTATGACCAGATTTTGTAATCACATTGCTATTTTTTATTCATTTTATCAAAAAACTGTTAAGCGTCGTTTCTTTATTTTCATGGTTAGACGTAGACATTACATAAATTGCTTTAGGTATTTTAAAAATCAATAAATTACCATTTGCTGTGTTTATTTTAAAACGGGAAACATTATCATTTGATGTCGATTTTTTTTTAGATCATATTTATATCAGGTAACAGTATAAATATAATGCACTGAAAATAACGGTACATAAAATGAAATACCTAGAGCTCAATAAAAATAAGTTTCACCGACAAGCATATTAATTGTAAAAATGTAGTCACTGGTATCTGAAGCGACATTTAACATTTACCGTGACCGTTGTCGAGGTCGTCGCTACTGGGGCTGAGGTCGATGTTGCAGGAGGACCTATACATGAGACAGCAGCGTTTGTTAGTATACAACATGCAGGTAAGGGTAAACTAACATTTACATACATTATTGATTGTGCAACCTTGCCATTATAGGTTGAGTTATTTAAGTATATGTTCATTATCATGTAATATTTCAGATTTTTTGGAGAAACAAAAATTGTATATATTTTCAACGTTTTGTTTACAGCATTTCTAGAAAGCCTAAGACATACGTGAATATATTATATGACAGCAGCATAAATTTACATATAATTATCAAATTCTCATTATTTATAAGTTAGCGAGGTTCACTAAACATTATTAATAACTAATACAACAATAAAATCATATTAAGAACAGGACGAATAGTAAATAAATTAAAATAATAATTATCATATTATGTCAAAAGAAATGGCAATACTTATCATTGCAAATATACACAGTCAGATGAGTAAATATGTATAATAATGGATTTGTGCGTGTATTTGCCGTTCTAAACATACCGTGGGGTTACCAATAGAAACCCAACAAATACTTATAGTTAATGGTTTGTGTCATATCGTTCTGGCGTGTTGACAAGACAAATATACCCGCCAAAAACGACAAATAAAGGTAAGGTAGTATCAATAGGAATGTTTGTCGTTTTGTCATGTGGGCGCCCTTCAAACCCATCAACACGCAAAAACGATATGTCACAATTCAGCCCCCATAAATAATGGCTTTACGAGAGATGATATATGATATCTCCATACTACGTTGTAGTTCCCTCAAATGACATGTATATGAGCCACACGATAAGATAAGGTTCAACGCGTTATATAGTTCTTAACTGGTCAAGTAAAGTAATAGAAAAATTATATATGCAATTGACTTCAAATATTGAATTTTATTTTTTCATTGAATTTTGTGAATGTTAAGCGGATTTGTTATTTTAATATTTAATATGTGAAAACATACATGTATTTAACATTAATGTAAAATGCTTCATGTGTCGCTCAAAATATCGTGTTTCGCTTCGTGTGTCGTGTGTCGCCCTTGATGAAAGAGATTATATATGGCTCTATCCGGATTCCGTACAACAAACTAACCAATTTTACATCGACAATCCAATGTAACGATGCACATCAAGTTAAAATGGGTCGCCACCACTTTAGTTCTTTTAAGAATACGCAACAAGTTTATGGGGTTATTTGATTAAAATATCCAATACACACTTTAGATAAAAACTATATAAATCCATTTTGTTTGGTACGATATCTTTCGAATGTATTGCACCGTGTTTATTTCTGACCAAATCGACGCGATGTTGTATCATGCGATATATTTAAACTGGCACTCATGACTATTACGTTATAATCTGTAGCCGATTCTAATTTGCAGAAAATACATATCGTGCATTATTATCCCCCGTCATAGGCGGAGGGATATTGTTTTGGCGTTGTCCGTCCGTCCGTCCTTCCGTCCGTCCTTCCGTCTGTCCGTCCGTCCGTCCGGCACTTTTGTGTCCGGAGCCATATCTTCGAAGTGCTTTGGCGGATTTTATTGAAACTTGTTATGAGTATATATATGGATAAGAGGATGATGCACGCCAAATGGCATTTACACCATCTGTTAATTACGGAGAAATGGCACTTTGTATCTTGAAAACATGATTTTTAATATAAGCTTAGAGCTTTATCTCCGTTAACACATGAGCCAGAGCCATATACTTGTCATAGTTGTTCTCAATCATCTGGGGGTGCTTCACATTCAACATCCATAATCCTAGGGGCTAAGGACAAGGTCACACAATGAGGTCAAAAGTCACAAAATTTATGAATTATTCATGATTTAGTCATTCCTTTACTATGCATCAAGGGATTCTTTAATAACTGTCCACAATTGTTCTCCATTATCTAGCTGAGGGTCAAATATAAGATCAATGTTGCTAGGGTCATGGTCAAAGTCACACACAAAGGTCAAAATCACACATTTTGATTAAATATGCCTTTTTGGTGGTGGATATCAATTCAACGAATTTGCTTGATGATTCTGTATTTGAAGACACCTGACTATATTTATGTATAGAACGGTCGTAATTTGACCTTATCCAATATCCCCATGATAACTTCTCGAAGCCACTTAAAGGTTGTTGTTCAGTTCGAGACGCGAATTTGGATTTGTTTAAAATATTTGGTGTTCATAATCTAAATTAATTTATACAGTAAGTGCACGTTTGTTGTGTAAACCGTTTATATGCTGCTACAACTTGAAACACTGAGATGGATCGTTACTGTTAATGGGTTATCTAGATATTTTACTTCTATACTACATCGATAATAAAGTGAAAAATACATTAAAACAATATATATAATATAATTAAAAGTAACATTTATTTGACAATTTTAATAAAATATTAACAATAAATAGTCAACAAGCGTCATCTTATGAAAAAGAGCGCCTCGGTTGACATCAACATTCTCGGGTTGAAAATACGTTGTATCCCCATCTAATGGCCTTTATGGACTGTGAAATTTGTATAATATCACATGCAATTAAAAGCATTATCGCACAGATTATTCCGTCGTCGTTCTTTTACGAAACACGTAATAAGAAGTACATGGCATCCATATGAAAAGGTGGTTTGTTCTTGATATTATTTTCGATAACAAAGTTTTGGTATTTGGCCAAAATATCGCCAAACTCTCTTTATAATAATGATTGTAATTGAAGATTCGACAACTGTAAACAAACACTTTAATAAAATATAACATACAGATCATAGAGTGAATCTACAATATAAACTTTAAATTGACATCCAAGTATTTCAAAGTAAGCAAAATTGAGATTTTTTTTATTGTTTGCATTTTTCTCACTTTTGTTTTGCATCATTTTGATGCAAAATTTAAAAAGGATGAAACGTCAAAAATTAACATAAAACAATCGAAACTGAAACTTGATTCAAGCGCCAGCGTCCGTCAACAATATAGATATTGCAGATTACTAGTATATCGTCTTTGGGTTTTAATTATCACTTTAGAATAGTATTATTTCTGCATTTACGAACAGTTTGTCAAAGTATGCCTTATTTATGCATAAACTTCGTCTTTGTAACAAACAAACATCAATCGCCGATTATGAAAGAGAGAACTTCTCCCCTGTTTATAGCAAGTTCGAACCATGTTTTTGAAGTCGAAGTGTGCTGATATTTATTCCAATGGACTTAAGCATTAACCAAAATTTACATTTTGAACCAAAATCAACACACTGTGACCAATTAGTTACAGAGTTCATATTTTGGGACGCAGGACTCAGAGTGCATTGGTCACTGACCCAGCATTAATATCATAAAGACTGCTGCCTTACAATAATTGTTCGATGAACGGTCGTTCTTGCGCTAAGAAGATTTGTTTTGCCGGATATAATGTTAATATTTTATTTTTGAGTCGTGTACAAAAATACCACAATCATTCAGTTGTACATCATTCTGATCTTATCCAATTATCAACGTAATCATTGGGACTATTTTTGTTTTCAGCGCTGAAATCTAAAACTAAAGCCTAAATGAAATAAAGAAGTAAATCTAGTTGTTATCTTTTCTTTTCCTGCTGGCTTACTGAAGAGTGTTGTTTCTTTCTTGAAGCTTGCTTAAGTTGGTACTTCAACACTTGTTCAAGAAAAGATGGTTTGCGTGGCATCGATCTTCAAATACCTACGAAAACGCTTTTTAATAAAAAGCCAATTGTCTATAAAAAAAAACGATTTTGTGTTAACCGGTCATCCTCGAAATGCACCGAACAAGCCAACACAGTCGACTGTTGCTATTAAGCGAATATACTTTAGCACGACCGATCTTGTAACATCACACTTTTAGAAATCTTTTTGTCTTTAAGAAAACGAAAAAAGTTCACTTTCTTTTTGTCTGACAGTGGATAACAACCAAACGCTGCACACTGAATAATGATTTATAATAAGGTTACGCGATGAAACACTTCCATCAAAAAAAGAAGAAATACACAACAGTGGTCGCCTCAGTTTATGGGCGCCGCAGTGTAGTGCGTTACGTTTAGGCGAATGTTCGGAACAGTTTTCGAACGGACGGGATCAATAGGAGTTAGTTCGCTTACAAAACGAAACTGGCGGACGGGTAGGTTGTTGCAGAATGAAATAACTTTTGTTCATGTAACGATGTTTTTTCCTGCAACGACATTATACAACTTGGTTTTTATAGATAACCACTCCAATATTTGTTTCAAATTGCATACTTATACGTTTTTTCTCATTTAAATTATAGTTATTTATTTACATAATATCGGGGTCGCCATCATTTAACGCTCGCGGTGACCTTATCATTCAACAGGGGGTAATCGAAACGAACGGTCATTGGCAAACGGTCGCGGTTACGGAACGCAATACGCAAGACTAAGTGAGACAGATACAGACGTCTGGCAGACTATATCGAATGCTACTTTTATTTCTCCCTGGCTAAGAAAAATCATGGAATGTCTTCTTAATGTATGTTTTAATTTTATTTTAAAATTGTAAACATTATTTACTTAAAGCATATCTTTCTTTAAGAACTATATTTTTTCAAGCGTATACATGCTAAAATCGTGTAATCAAGTGATGTTTCCTAAATGAGAGGTCACGCTTAGTGTTTTCAAACGATTCAAATACGCCGACCCTGATACATTTTCTTGCAACACTTGATTAGCGTAATATTCCTTAAATTATATACCACAAAGAACTTTTAATATACATGTACTTTAAAAAAATGATTTCTGTATGAAGGATAGGAATTTATGACGTCGTCATGCAACGCAATCATTCTCGCACACACTCCCGGAACGATTTGAAACAAAACATGGCATTTGCATAAACTGCAAACTTATGTTGATTCAATGCTAGTTGAATAAAAAGTTGTGTTATGCTCAGTCCCTTTTTCTATATTGGGAATTTGGCATAATAGTGTTTTTTTTACAGCAACGCTGCAACGGAGACTTTAGGAGGTGTGTGAGTATTTAATAGTGGCACTCGTTTTGATGATAATAATAATAAAAATTATATTTATACGGGCATAAGCCCGCCGAGCAGTGGTGGATGTGACCGCCGTTTGTATCAGATTTTGACAAAATTAAAGACACACCCTATGCAACTCGAAATTTTCGTCACGCGTCATCTATTTTCGCGATGCTATCAATTAAATATAAAGCATCAAAAATACTTCGGCATAAACTGTATCACATATTAATTCATACCTCAAGAAACGATGTAAAAATGACATAATTGTTGTGATGCAAATCGCACTAAATATCCTCGCATTATAGGTTTTTGGTAAACATAACCCGTCAAAAATGTATTGCATGATTCGCAATTTCTTTCAATTTATTTGCTCCGATCTATTCGATAACTTATTTGTAATTATCAATATCCTCATTTATCAATTAACGTTAAAAAAATAATAATATTTGTTGATAGTCGTCATCTGTATTATCGCGGTATCGCTATTCCCGCGGTATTTCAATTGCGCCCCCTACGTCCTGTTTGCATGTCAGCGTTCGTGACCCAATTTCCATTCGCTCTCAGAAAGCAGTTTTACATGTAATCATGAGCAATATTCTGGTATGTTGTGGTTGTAATCCATCAGAAACACGTTTATTTACAAAATTTAATGATATTCCGAGTTAACCTTTTTTAACCAGAACATTTACAAAACGTCTGCATCATTTATCAGATTTTAAGATTTTTGTTGGTTTTCCGTTTTTAGCTGTTCTGGCTGTGCATCACACATGCCATTCTTTTAAGCAAAACTGACAGTTTTGGTTTCCAGAAATCAACAAAGGAGGGATTCCTGAACTATCAAAGTTTCAAGGGAATAAAGTTATTAGCCATGGTGGTCTTATTGATTGGTTCTGTTGGTTTACTTGGATGGAACATATTAGATTTTTTTTTATAGAACTTTGAAGAGTCTATATTTGTCTGTCTGTAAAAAAAACAGCTATGGCATTATAAATATCAGATGTGCAAATATTGTCAAAGGGTTGTTTATATAACAATTTAAATGCAATACACATGTTGAAGAAATCAATAGTTCCCATGCAAATTTAGTCTGTATGACGACCAGTTCCTGCAAATAAATGTCAAACTAGTAATAAAAAACTTACCACAAGAATTTAAAAGCACTTATTACCTAGACCACTGCAGGCCTTTTCCTGGCCATTTTGGAGAAAAAAATGCAATTTCAGGATTGAGAGATTTTTCGCGCGAAAAAAGTCCATCGATTTGGGAAAAACTAATTGAATATAACTCTTTAAAATAATTCAAATTATAAGAGCAAAAACATATACATTATAGTAATATACTCTGTTAGATGACAGACCCGTACATACTCCTGGAAAAGTCCTGCACTGTGTTATGATAATTTTTAGTAAGAAAGTGTAATTCGAAACAGTAGCAACTAGCTTGTTTAGTTAATGCATAATCCATTTATGATTTTCTGTGTATTGTGTTATTAATAAATTGGGTGATACGTTTTTTATACGCTTATGCAAAACCAGTTTACAGTTTTACAGTTTATTCATACACTCAATACATTACATATGTGATAAGAGGTACTAACATGTATATACAAACTACTGAATGACCAGGCTGTATAATAAAACCAGCATAACCTCATATGATAACTGATATACCGATTATCTATGTTTGTTGTATGTGTTATTTGAATGTATAAATAAAAAATATGGATGAAATAACATAATGTTTGTTTGCATTCAAATCGTGACTAAACAGCTACAAACTAAGTGTATGCAGTATAGAGTGTGATTTATAAATTGCAATAAACTGGCTAGTTTTTTATGGCGATAGTATTTAAACTAGGCGCCAATAGTTTGCGAAAGAAAATTAAAACCCTGCGAGATACCTGTATTTATGAATTATTTCAATTGCATTGCCAATCCTGTCAATCAAAATTGATTTGCCACATCACATTATTTTGTATTATGTTAAATCATTTTATGCTAGAATCAACCATTTTAGCGAGCTTAAGTTGAATTGAGACATTTGATGAAAAAACCTGTTTCCTGTGAAGGACCAGTACTTGATGTCTTTAGGGTGAACGCTCCCACTTAAGGGATCAATACCGAGACCTCCAAGTCGCTAAGCGGACACCATGTCCACTACACCGCAGCCACAGAACCAGCTTTAAATTCCAGAAGCTTAAACAATCACACAATTATAAGATAGTATATATAAAAGCTTGGCACATGTAAATGTACATGTTCATCTAGCAAAATATAAGATTTAATTTCTTGGATGCATTACATTTTTATTGAAACAATTAAAATGTTTTGAACACAATAATGTCAATATATTTATTACAATACATTGTTATCAAAAAAGCGTTTGCTCTAAATAAGGTAGCACCTAATACCATATTAATGCATTACATGTATGTTATGCTTTCCCGTGGTTTATATAGAGAAATATCAGTGAATTAAAACTGATAATTCACTGTTTGACTGTGAAATGACGTCGTTTTTTGACGTCATGACCTTATTATTCAAGCGGGATTCAAGATTCAAGCGAGATTCAAGCATAAAATAAAATAAAAATTGATTGGATTCGGTGGAATATCCATTTAAATTCACTCGTGATCATAGAAAACAAATTATATGATCACTCGTGAATTAAAATCAATATTTCTCCGAATCCAACAAATATCCTCTATGTCTTTATTATATAAAATGATTTACGAGGTTAATTTTGCTCGATTATTAAGATATGTGAACAGCATACTCGTTTTAAAACAACATAAGTTGTGTCATTCAATATTTAGGAGACTGTGTTTATGGCGTAGAATGTCTTTTTTCTCCATTCCAAACATTGAAAAGCTGCAATAGTAAAATTAAACGGCTTCAAGTGGTCATTCGACCATTGTACGCTCCTATCTACGCTAGATTGGTAAATACATGTGTTAATGTTATCGATGGGATGTCCATGACACTTGGTATGAAACTACAGAAATGCATGAGATGCGTCCCTGTTAAAAAATCATATCAATGAGGAAGGCGTTGGTTCTACAAAAAGACTCAGGCCTAACGAAAACACATTGATGTACTAAGTAAGCATGGAATTTAATAAAATGTAATAAATGTACACCAAGACCCACTAATAGATCTTATGTCAACCGTACGTCGAGTACGTTAAACCAAACTAATATTTACACTATAATACTCCCGCTGTGAAAAATAAATTATCGTTTTGGGGAAATTTTCTACAGTATGTTTGTACAAGATAATTTTCTTTGATTCTGGCACGTGTTTGTGTTGCTTAGTTTTTCATGTTTTCAATCGCTATTTTGAAACTTAAATCGTTTATCAATATTGCAATATTGCGGAAAACTTAGCATGAACCAGGGTCCAGATAACACTCGTTCTTATGAAAATAACGCATACATAATTAGGTGATATGAAAAAACATTGTGGCGTGCAGTTAGACGCACTTTTTAAAGGCTCACTCACGTACACTAGTGGTTGAAAGACAATCTTGCCTTCCTTCGATTGTGCGGACAGTTCGAAATGTTCAGTTGTTTTCTCTCTGCCTGACACAGTTTATAAGTCTTCGTTGTAACAAACTGCATTTTACTGGTCGACTGCATTACAAATGAATATTTCCAAATATCCCGGCCCTCTGTTCACTCCGTTATGTTTTGTTAAATGGCAACTTTCTTCACTTATCCTGCACTGATAATACACACATCCAAACATATTCTAAAAAGAGTGTCAATATGTTCAATATTAATTGTTCATTGACGACTAGTACAAATTAAAATCATTAATTCGAGATATTGAATCTTTCGATTCGACGAACAAATATAAAGACCTTTAATCTGATGCATTCAGCAGTGATATACAGAAAAATACCTTTATATTTCCTTCGTGATATTAAATCGAGATCCTTAACTGATTTACTACTTTTTGTCGTAAAAAAAAAACAATTAAGCGTCCGATGCAATACTGAATTTTGTTTCTCATGAACATAGGTTGGGTTCCGTTTTGACATTTGGTTTAAACAATATTTATTTAGCTATTCATATACAGCTTGTAAGCAATATAATACAATACAAAGATACTAGCTACTTATGAAGAAATATGCTTAACATGAGGACAGCAAAGTGTAAATTAACAGAATTGAGAAAAAAGCTCGAAGCTTATGCTTTTTGACATTTGCCTTGATAATCAGAATAAACATTTTGATTTCATAGAAAATGACCATTATTTTGTAAGCTGTGTATTTTTATTGTCTTTAAACATTTAATTTTATATATCAAATTATATCCAAGCAGTAAATTGCATATTTGTAATATGGTTCACATGTGTGTTTGAAAACAAACAGTAACTTACCATAATTATTACGAAGACAGGATATTGAAATAACATCATACGACCTGTAAAGCACGAAACCTGGTCTTTAATCTTGGAAGAGTCCAAATGCCCGGATATTTTTTAGGACAAATATAATATACTTAAGTGCAAATTAAACAATAACTTCCCGTAAAGTGTTTCCGAATGCGTTTATTAAAAACCTGCTTGGACATGACAAAGTTTATTGATCATCTCTTATCATTTGCATGGCAATATGAACTCTCTATGAACAATGCGTAGTGCTATTTTCAGAATAAATGTTCAGCACAACAACATAATTGTATTTAGAATTTAAATTAAACAACTACTTCCCCTTTACACTCTAAGAATGCTTATAATAAAAACCTTGTGTGGACAGGAAATGTCATGAACTGAGTGATAATATCATACTTTATAATCCTTGTGATAACAATAGTTCATTATTAAACATGTTTTAAAGAATTAAATGCTCACACTTCAACGTTTTTATTTCGAAAAAAACGTTTCAGTCTGTTGTTAAGTAGCCATGATCTGAAAAACTGTTCTCACTTGTGTTTACATCACTTGTGTTTACATTGTGCTGTATCAAATATAATTCATTTCTCATGATTACTTATAACGTGAACAAACATGAAATGTGGTAATCATTTATTGTCAACTGTGGTTTTCCTTATTTTGTTGGTTTCAGTTTCGACAAATTATTTTTTTAACAAAAGTCTGAAGTCACTGTTTTATAAATTATGTAACCTGCTTTCAAAAAATGTTTTACAAAACGTAGCACATTTAACTGTGACACACATTGAATTGTATTTTATATTATAGAGTACCCATGGAAACAATATACACGAATGTAATCAAACATATCAAACTAAGTGTACTGGTGGAGGATTTAAATTCAGGAATAGTATTTACTATTGATATCATAAGCATTTCCAACGTTATAAATATATAATATTGTACAGATATGAAAACATGTTATCGTCCACCAACTGACAACGATTAATTCATGTGCTGTCACAAATGGATTTGCGGATTTTGCTTACGATAAATCTTGTTCAGAAGGATTTGATACATTTTTGTCCCACGATGTTCAACGATATAATCTATTTGGTTTATTTTTTTTACTTTAAAATATTAACCGTCATCAATATTTGAAAGTCTTATCGAAGGGCAAAACCGTTCAAACAGAGGGATTGGTCTACCTATTATTTTAAGTTGAAACTGCAGGTGGTGATTGAAATGACCAAACAGGAATGCTGACAACTTCGCTTAAAGTCAGTATGGAACAAAACACGGCTACTACGGAAAACGCGCGGCAAGATTCTAACAATCAAAATTCACGATAATCTGGGCCAATACGAGACGGACGCCATTTTATAATGATCATGTGGAACAATTTCGGACATCGTAGGTGTACTCGAACTTTAAAATGACAACTACACAAAATAATGTGATTGCTTCTATGTTTGCACGATAGTCAACCGATTGACGAATAGCCTGTTTAACTTGTGGCCGGTCTAATATTCATCTGGTTTACTTCCCTCGAAATATGTTTCAATTTCGCGTCTATTCATTGTTTGTTGCTATGAACGAAGTATTCTTCAATAATTGATTAAACTTGTAATCGGTGCACACTAGAACGAATAGGGGATCGGTGAGATATATGAGAGTTTGATCTGTCGACTCGCTGAAACCATCTTCACGTTGATAAGAAATGCATAACATAGGCGGTAAAAATCTTTGGGATTTGGAAAGCTACTTTCTCAAGAATGGAATGAGGGATTTCATTCAAACTTAAAATATGTATTCTCCATAATATGACACAACATCCGAATTTTGGAAACTCTAGTTTGATTTTTGTCTCCATTTTAGTCAGGTTTTAGCTGTAGAAACTTAGATATTTTAATCAAACTTTAGATGTGGATACTTGTATCAAGAGTCCCCGCTGGGTTTGCGCTAGAGATGGGTGGGGTCAAGTTTAGTGTAACTACAAAGAGCAAAATGGATTCCGCAAAAATTTCCTTCAACATATTGAGTTACTGTCATGAAACATTAAACATTAATTCCACACAACCAGGCTTAGCTTGGGATTGCATATCGTAAACGTCAATTTCAGTATTTTTTCAAAATTAGTTTCTTCTCAATTACTGAAAAATAAAATGAACTCTTGAATTGTTACTTATTATATAGATACAAAATGTACAGACCTCGCTAGGGTTGTATTTAGCTTGTATGAGGTCATGGTGAATGTCACTGTTACTAAAAGTAGAAAAAGGGATTCCCCTTAATCATTCGAGAACGAATTGATCAGTTTTCATGCAACTACAAACTAACTTAAAGGTAGATAAATAGTTTTCGTTCAATAATACCTACCTTGAAAAAAAGTCTAACAATATGACTGAAGCTTCAGACTTTCCTTTATATCCAGGGATAGTACATGGAATGGGTGTGATAAGGGCATGGTCACTGTTACTCAATAACACAGGTGTTTCGGTTTTGTGATGCAAGCATATATATATATTGTACTCAAACTTCATATTTTGTCGAGCCCGCTTGTGGAAAGCTCGATATAGCAGTCACAGTGGTCGATTGTATGTGCGGGAGTGTGTGCGTGCGTGCGTGTGTGGGTTCGGGCTTGTACAGACTGTAACTTTGTTTTACATAATGCTATTTGAATATGACATATCATACATGTTCACCATCGCGAGACTACGTGTTGCGTTTCACACCTATCTTTCTACCTCAAAGGTCGAACTTATAGGTAAAAGATCCAATTTGTCCAAAGGTCGCTGTACCTTTATCATGTATCATGGACTTGCAAACAAATTAAACACACATGACTTCAATCAGGAAACGGCGATTCGTGTGTTTAACCCGTCTCCCGTCTCAAAAATTAATGTCACACTTAAAAAAAAAGTCGAATTTGACCATTCAACAGCTTGCTATTATTTTTTTTTACATAATCGGAGTTTTTAGACTTTATTGGGATGTGGGGGAATCCATGACACATGCACATTGTAATATGTTGTATTGATATTTACTTGAAATTTATCAAGTTGATTCCGTGTGTGTTTTCTAAATCAACATGTTTGTATTCAGTATGCCAGTAAATTTTATTTAAAACGTTTATATGATATTCTGTGACCACTGTAAAACTGTATATCAAGGAATGTTTCCATTCGACGGAATATCATAATTATGTTTATATCTATATGTCTGATATTAACCAGTTTATATTTGCAGTTCAGTTTAATAGGCTTTTATGAATTAGAGTATTCATGTTTGTTATGTTAAATTTAAAACATAAATACCTTGATGAGTGGAATCATTTAAATAATGCAATAAGAAGTCTTTTATTTATTTGTCAGAGCACATATATATATAATCGTTAGTCACAAAAAATAAAAATAAAATTGTATGTCACTTTTGTTGTATTATCTGACAAGCATTTGACATGCTTGAATATTTTGAAACTGGAGTTGCAAAATAACCACCATGGCTATGAACATATAGTATTTAATGTACATGTACCTAAAGGAAAAAAAGGCAATGCATGTGAAATATAGTCTTTGCAATTCATTAATTTAATTACTAAGTATTTAATTATTTGAGTTATTAATAAAAACCATATTTGCACTTATCGTCCATGAAATGTATTAATAAACTAGAGCTTTGTCACAGACGTGACGTTTACCCCCACATACTGCATTGACACAGAATATTTTGCATGCTGTCTTCACAAAACAAGAGAAGCTAATTTATGGCGGTTTTTAAGAGTTATTTAGCCATTATTATTTATGGCCATTTTGACCTTTGAACTCTTGAATTCTTTCGCATGACACTCCGTCCAATGAATGTGAACACAATTAATGTACAGAGTCATTTTAAAATCTCACAATAAAATGACATAGTTATGGCCCGGACAAGCTCTTTTATGGCCATTTTTTACTTTAAAACTCCATGTGTGACCTTGACCTTGGAGATATCGACGTAATTCTTTCGCATGACACACCGTCAAATGATTGTGAACAAATGTACCAAGTTATTTTAAAATCTCACAATGAATGACATAGTTATGGCCCGGACAAGATCAGTTATGGCCATTTTTTACCTTTTAACTCAAAGTGTGACCTTGACGTTGCAGATATCGACGTAGTTCATTCGCATAACACACCATCCAATGATGGTGAACAAATGTGTTAAATAATTTTAAAATCTCACAATGAATGGCATAGTTATGGCCCGGACAAGCTCATTTATAGCCATGTTTGACCTTTGAATTCAAAGTGTGACCTTTACCTTGGAGATATCGACGTTACTCTTACGCATGACACACCGTCCAATGATGGTGAACAAATGTGCCAAATGATTTTAAAATCTCACAATGAACGACATAGTTATGGCCCGCACAAGCTCATTTATGACCATTTTTTACCTTTGAACTCAAAGTGAGACATTGACCTTGGAGATAACGAAGTACCTCTTTCGAATGACACACCTCCAATGATGGTGAACAAATGTACCAAGTCATTTTAAAATCTAACGATAAATGACATAGTTATGGTCCGGACAAAATTTCGGTTTAAAACGCGCTAAGTGACCCCGTGACCTTGTTTTTGACCCGGCATGACCCGTATTCAAACTTGACCTAGACAGCATCAAGATACAACTAGACCAAGTTTGGTGAAGATCAGATGCAATTTTCGGGACAGACAGACCGACCGACCGACAAACCGACCGACAAAGTGACTCTTATATAGCCCCCATTACCAATGGTAATGGAGGTATAAACAAATATATTCATAAAGAATGACCAATGGATATGGTTTCTGGAAAGCAATTTATGATTATCAATGTAATGTCAATTCATGAATTGCATCCGGATAAACGCAATAGTTCTAGGAAGCGTCAAAACATTATTGACAGGTAAAGTTTTTACGAAATGTTAAAATTTATCCTTCATTATTATACTTGTTCACACTAATAATTCATTTAAGTGTGTTTATTTTTTATACATAGTAATTCGTATAAGTATTTATTTCCATTTGTGTTAAAACTTTCATTATGCTCTCACAAAAATGAAGGCATGAAGTATTGCACTTGTCCATATGTGTATATAAAAATGTGGACTCAACTCTTCCTAGGCGGAGTTTGCCAAAACTTTCACAGCTGAGGTACTTCAACATCTGGGTGATCCTTAAGGACGGAAATAACTTAGTTTCCGCGCTTGTTAATGTGATTATTGAATCTAGAAAACCAATATGGACAGTTAAAAGGTCTTTACAACACGAACTTAGTCTCCATAAAACATGTGCTTTGAAGCGTGTATGTATGTGGCATATTAAGTGTTTGTAATTGGACAAAAGCAGATTAAACCACTGATGCAAGCTGTTAGACACTTCTGTCCAAGTCATGTGCATTTGGAAAAGGCACTATTTATTTTTTGCTTTTGAATCACGTACATTGCAAAACCAGAAAGGTTAAATAATTACAATTTCTTACACAATGATCCTAACATCATACTCGCAGATTTGTCTAGACATAAAAGATAAAAAAAAAAAAATTAACACAATGAACAATACTTAAAGAAGTCACGATCCTATTGAACGGTATCAAAGCAAAATATTGTTTAAACTGAAACAAAATCTGAATGTTCTATATTTTTCATTATTTGTACTCAGAAGGTAAACATAATAATATATCATGCCATTGAGGCTGGTAAATGATATACGGTATACCTTATACACTAAGTGCGCATGTTCCCTGATTGAATAATATAATTTTTCGTCAATCCAATCGTCAAACTCTTGTCAGTTATATTACCAGTATGCATCGTTTGTTTTTTAAGATATTGTGATATTTAATATTACAATACATATTATTTAATAGAATAAATACTGTTAAAAATTACTAGTTTTGGTTTAACACTCACACGTGTATGTTCATGCCACGCAATATGTTGGTTTTGCATTCATTTGTTCATTAATTTCTATTTCTACTTGGTTTAGTTGTTTTATGTATTGAACATCCACTTTAAATAAATGTCTTAAATAAACTTGGATCATGACTTAAAAAATAAATATTAGGTGAATATATTTTTTCTATACAACAACGAGATTAAATAATATCCTTGAACTTATGAAGCGGTTTACTACGCGGAAGTCTCATTGTATCTAAAGTTTCTCTATGACAAGCTTACCTGCACACACGAAACCATCTAGTCGTTTATCCGCGATACACTGATAAATTACTGAATTTAGACTATCAAGCATTAATTAAAGAAAACCCTGTAATCCACCTTACGCGTGTCATCTGTGTTACACCAAGGGGCGAAGAAGTCATTCTAAAATGCGTTTCCTTCTTCCTATTCCGTATTCGTAAAACGACATAGAAGTGTTAATTCGTTTACATATTCACATGAGACCAATACAAAAAATCTCATTCAGAATTGGAAACAACGAATATCAATTTGTCAATGCATTAACATATAACGCATTAACAAAATTGATTTCTTTTAATTAAGCAGCAAAAGATTTTAACTGAAATCAATTTATTTAAACCATATACAAACAAGGTAACGTATTCAGTCACGTGGACATCATAAACATTACATTTTAAATGTCTAAAACAATTAATAAACAACGAAAGCAACAGTAAACGATACAAAAGGGACAATATACATGTGTTCCATGGTATAAAACCCAATTATTTATTATATTAAGTTAACTACTTCTCATTTAACTGACTTTCACTATATTTAACTTCTGCTTTGAAGAATATGATTCATATTTTAATTGGACAAGCATCGTATAGATAGATTCTTGTAATAAATTGTTATTCTGGCTCGATTTTTTTATATTTTATATCATGTTAATATAAAACAGTTATCAATAAAAAAAACTTCAAATTCAAAGCACGATTTGAAAATTGATATCGTTGCTTATATACATCCACAAAGATTTGCATTACAAACTTATTTACCAATACCAACGGCCATTACCATGTGCATAAATTACAGATCAATTTGCATTCAATTACCACTAAGTTTGTCATGTTTAAGGAATAATGTACCAATTTCTACATGTACCACATCAACTTTGTATCCACAACTGCCTATAGAGAGACTAAAGCATAAATAAAACAATGTACCAATGGCGTAATTAAACACCAGTTTTTCGATTCGATTTTACCACTTCGGATTACACACATCGATGCGACTGTACAGCGTGTATCAACAGAGCAGCGAATAGCGCGCTCATCAATACTTCAAATGAACTTGAAGCCACTGTGCCTCCACTTTCGTTACCAGCCTTTTGCCCAGTAGGCGGAACTGTTGGCATGGGACCAAGCACGCACGTTTTGTTGCCTTGGCAACACCATTCAGCGTCGGCGTTTTGCACTAGTCAAGCACTCAGCCGTGCAACCGACTTCGTGTGTATTATTCGTTTTCTTTAGCTTAAAATATATCAATAAATGAAAATGAGAACATGCTGTAAATGGTCTGGTCCGAAGGTACATACACAGTCAACTTTGACTTTTACGATTTGCACTTTGCACTTTCAAGGTCCAAATAGTGTAAAAGTAACTACAGGCTTTATTTATATACTTTGAAATATACACAAAATGACAGTATTTTACCACACAACAAGAAACATCTAAACGATATATTGAGTATCACACCTAAAACTTACAAAGTACCGGAAGAAGCATTATTTGCAGCACAAGTTCCAAGGGTGCTGACACAGGATGTATTTCCGGTGCATGTACCCAAAAAGCACGTCTGAAACTAAGACAACAGGGTCTATATTCAAAGGGTATAACCACACACATAAACACCAATTATATAAGCACGTTCCATCAAAAATGTTCACTGATGATCTAGAAAACGAATTTCAATTTGAAGTAGGAGTAAAAGTAGGACAAAGGTTTCAACTCAAAATTCAATAAAATATAAGAGATGCTCTAACTATACTTTTCTGAAATGAACTCAATGAATACAATTTTTCCAAAAATACGAGTAACTGTATAATTTAAGTGAAATGTGACCGTCGAGCCATGTTCGCTATTTAACGAGCCCTCAGGAGGCATTTACTCAACACTGAGGTATAATGGCATGTTCAGTTGTTTTGTGAAGCGGTGTTCAATATAAACGATGACGTCACTGCAGGGTGGGGAATAACCGTGTTACAAGTAGCGTGCATATAAGTTAAAGATAAAACCCAAAATACCATACGACACATATGATACAAAACACGTGTAATAGGTTTTAAACTCAGCGTATTCATTAAATGACTAGCATATATGTCGGTCAAAGTATGCAACATCTTTTTAATATCATATTCACCAATCACATCGCATATCGCAATGTGCTCTTCCTAAACGTCGCATAATGTCTGAATCTTGGCAAAAGTGTCAATTTAAAATAAAGCACTGTCACAATGTGTACACTCTGTGTCAACGTAAAGTTCATAAAGAAACGTGCATATACATTAGGACTCAATTTCAATTTATTGTACGTGTAGTGTAGCCGTGCATATAAAGCTCCGCCCATCATTTTCCGATCTTTCAAAGTAACCCCTAACCACGGAACTATGCAAAAAAATCTTTAACCTATACGAAGATTTTCTGCATAGGTCCGTGTAGTTATGGAAACGACGACAACTCTCTGAAATACGGTACAAATCGTGGACCTATTTGAACATTATTCGTCCCTGTACACATGTATTTCACACATGAAAGATGATCTTAAGCTTCGCCACCAGCATGAACACGGATAAAATATGGGTTTAAAATTATAATAAATTGAAAAATATTAAACAGATTGCTTTATCAAATGACTAACCAAGCTGAATTGGCCATTTTAAGAGGTGAATGGAATATAGCGAGGTCTACATTTACCTTGGCCGTAGTAGTATCTGTCGTTGCAGCGGGCGTCGTTATCACAGGTGTACCTGGGAAAGGGTATGCATTATTTAATATTCAATACACGTATATAAAGTACTACAGTTATAATACCATGTGCCTTAATAATTTAAGTTGCGATGATTGTTTATTTGATATGCATGATATTATGAATCGCATGAAACAATCAAATGTCGTATGCGAAAGCGTTTATTTAAATGGTATGTATTAGGAATTAATAACTTAGAAGATTATCAATTGTCAACACAATTGAGATATTTAATACTTTGTTTTGTGTGGTATTTTGACGGAAAATGTTATGCCGTTTTACCTCCTGCAAGTGGTAATATAGTTGTTGCAGATGTTGACGCTGTTGACGTTATTAGCGTTGTTGGCGTTGCTGGCGGTGTTGCCGTTATTGTGACGTTTGTTGCATTTGTATCAACTGATTGTGTGAAGCCCACAAATGTAGACGCCAATAAGAAAAATGTAGCTGAAATAAAAAAAGATTTCTTGCTTATAAATTATATATCATATAAAACAAGATCTATGTATTTTTAATGTGACATTGAGCTAAGAATAGCGTCACGTCATCGTGATTTAGTAACTTGTGACCACTGCGTAGAGATTTGAAGTATATGTTTAAACGATATGCTTACCCAGGCCTATGAATATTCGCTTGAACCCCGTTTAAAATCGTTAAATAAAAACATTTAAATTTCAGATTTTAGTTATATAATGCTATGTTATGCATGATTGATATGAATACTTGGGACCTGTTGTGTACAGGATAGACACCGAGTAGAAGCGGTATAATAAATATACACCCGAGCGTTAGCAGTATCATTGCAGTGGATATAACATTGATTAATTAGCACTTAAAAATATATATATATCTTTTTCGTGGCGAATATTGTCGAGACGAATGTACATTTTCTTTTTGGTATAATGGAAATTGAGGATTTAATGATTTTGTTAATTTGATAAAAACGAAAAATGAGTAAATATAAAAGAAAATTGATCTATTTGTTTAACCATGCAATACGTTTGACGAAATATCACAACTCTAAAATGTATTATTTGTAACCTTCTTTTATGTTGTAAATTGGGCCGGAGGCCTTAAATTATGAAATAAAGGGTCTATTTAAAAACCAGCAAGAGATTAATTTTGACATTCAATGAAGAACAATTATGATTATAACTGTACACAAAAACGTCATGTACTTCTATTGAAGAACGAATACATTATATCATTGCTACTACACCACAGAAAGCAATTATTCGAACAACAACACCACGACCAGCAGCAACGACACGAACACAGACAAAACAATACGAGCAACAAAACGTTTATAAAAGCAAACTCAAGAACAACACCTACACATGCAAACCTGAACCTCATGTAAAACAACATGAACACCAAGAACGTGTAAACAACAACTTGGGCTACAACAAAAAGAAAAACAACAACAACAAATGAAATAAGCACCACCAACGCCATAAGTAATAATGAGGACCAGGTTAAATATATCGGATAATACTGTTGTTTGTCTTTGTCCCGTTTATGGAAACACATATAATCATTTAATTCCTCGTTTTCCTTACTGCCATTAGTGAAAGACGGCAGATAATGTATCGTTTTAAATACGCTCGTTATTTATTGAAAGCGAGGTAGCCATATTTAAGTCCCAAACGTCTAGCGTTCGAATCTCGGAGACTTTTTCTCTTGCCATTATAATTGGTTCAGACCTTTAAAAATATTATATATTAGTTAGAAACACATTAAATGATAAAACGAAACAAAGTGAAGAAGTACCTTTAACACGGTACGTAAATAGGATTTGTAAATATATAGTGAAACTCAATTATCGTCGTTTAACTACTCGGCACACGACGTGAAAAAGATAGCTCTGAGCAGCGGAAGTATATACATTTCGCTGTTACAACTGAGATATTTGTTATAAAGATCAAACGTGTAACGGCCGCGTGGTGTACTCAATTTTGTTTTACAGATATAGAATTCGAAAATAATGTTACAATCGAACCATTCGCGCATTCAAATGTTTTTTTATAACACCTAGTTAAATCGCATTTCGTCTTTGATGCATCTTTTATAAGTTAATTAATACTTTTAAAATTTCATGAAAAAAACTAACGTGTTCTTTGAACCCTCATATATAAAAAATATGAGATCAAATTAACGGATTATCTATGGTATTTACGTTCATAAAGTATAATCAATAGAATTTAAAGCAAACTTAAAATATACATGGACGCATTGTGCCTGTAAATTCCACGTTAAGTATATTGTTGAAGAGATGAAAATGACTGCGTATATGCTTCTTTTGTATTATCTTTTATAAAGAGCGGATTCAGACATAATATTTTTACGACGACCAAAAAAAGAAATCTGATTAGGTAAATTAGTGCACGCGTCCCCAATAAATCAAGTTACCATGGTCACCTTATCGAGCAAACTATAGCGTTTGGATATGCTTTCTTATAATCGATGCTCAATTTTTAAGTGTTTTTTAAGCGATGTTTCTCATGGCTATCTGTTCTACCAGTGCGGCTCAACTTGAAACAGATGATTTGTGAAATCCCTCAAACACTCGAGTTTAAAACCTAACGATACACTATCATCAACTACTTAAAACAATTGATAATATATTTTGACTGTTGTCTTATAAACAAATCAGTCTTTACAAAAGAACGTTCTTTCAAACAAAACATACTTGAAAAAGAACCATATCGCCGTAGTATCACTATTATCTATAAAGTAGACAATAATTCGACAAGAAGACATATATCGGCATGAATACTGATTAGCCGTTTATGAGATGTGCAAGTTTTGTAAATTTCTATACCACAAAGTGCAAGCCTTTCATATCTCCCTGTAAGTTAATATTCCAGAGAAACAATCGTTCGACGTTATATTCCGTATAAACTAAATGTAACTTTTTTTACTTTGACTAAGACAGTATGGTGTATCACATGTGTGCACGTCAAGAGAAACGTAAATAAAAAACAAAACTGGAGTTTAATTTTGTTCGTTGAGATAAATTACATCGACACGATGTAATTTTATAACTAAATACGTCATGAACACATAAAGTAAACACACATATATTGTTGGTTGGAAACAAAACTTGCAATAACGATAATAATGCTCTGTCAAGTATAAATGGCTTTAAAGTAGTGCTGATAGATTAACAAAAATGTCCAAAACTATTTAAATGGTAGGTGCTCTTCAAATAAGATTTAAATAAGATGGATATAATGGGCATTGTGCAGGTATGATGCAGATAAATATAGCTCACTACCTATTTTTTTTATTTTTTTTTTTTAATTTATAGCGTTTTTTCACCTCCAAACATTACTTTGTATCGTAAGTTTACATGCTATTTTGTATGTTTACAATATAGTTTTTTAACAATTCAATTTGGTTGATATAACAGAGGTAAATATAATCCATGCATTCAATTATATAGGCACAATCATACAGTTCACACACACACAGACACATACACAAATGCCATGTCATGATACAAAAAAAAAAGAAAAATGTTTGAACTTAGGAAATTATAACTTTAATCAAACGTTTGTACTTCCGGCAATTATAAACAGTAATCAAACGACCATGGTATTAAATATTTTAAGCAAGCAACACAATTTACAATAACACTATTTTATTGATCTACAAAAAGTTTTACAATTAACCAGTTTTGTAGTTCCTTTTCTTGATATTTTGTATTAGATTGAATTTCCCATACTACGCAAAGATTATTATTCAGCCCCCTTTCTCTTGCACACAAATATATACTTTTTAATTTCAACAATAAGAATATTAATATCAGTCATGTTAATACTTGTTCACCCAAATAACATTGTTTGACATGAAATCTCAGTACATTTTTGCACATTATGTGATCTTAAAAATTCTACAACATAATTTACAATTCTCTTTGTGAAAATGCAGTCCCAGAATATATGTAATAGGTTTTCTTCATTTTCATTATAGAAGGAACATAAATTGTCATGAACAATGTTCATTTTAAATGACACAGATTTGGTTCCTAAGATTCTGCGGATTATTCTTGTCTGGAACCACTGAGTGTATGTGTCTCTAGATATAATAAAACAAGTGCATGCACTTTTGTCCATTCAACGTTATTAAAAAGGGTATTCCATTTTGAATGGCAAGTGGCTATATCTGTATTATAGCTAAAACATTTATAAACAAGTTTGTTTTGATTATACCCAAATACTATGTTATTCAAGTAAAATGATATAAATGCATATTGTATATTTGGCTTTTTTATAAATGGAAGTCCTGTTAATCTGATAAATGCATTCACAGTTCTGATTTAACCTTCATAAAATAGGAAGTTAATTTTAACACCAATGAGATTTTCTAATACAGATACAAAATTCCAATTATATCATTATACTTAACATTAAGTATCGGGTGTGTGAATTGCAACATAGATACGAAGACCTTTTTTATAATTGATCCACGTGATTTCTTTATGTTTTGTTCATATATATTTAATTAAACTGATATAAGTCTTATGGTTTAGTGTCTATACTAAACATAGTTATATTTATATTACACAGCCGTTAACTTTCTAGCTTCATATATGTGTGCATCAATATGATATAAACACTCTTTTATATTTGTTCTGTTCTAACATTCATATGAGTATACATACAAAAGTAAACTGACAACAATCAGCGTTTACTAAAACCATATAGATTTTGAAGTACTTAAGAACATTCATTTAAAACAAAAATGAGTACATAATGTTATTTTCATAACATAACATCATTTAAACTACTTTTATGGCAAACATAATTATAAAAAACTTAATTTGTTATCTTTTCTATTCAACACTGTGATTGTTTACACTTTTACTGACTCTTCAATAGCACATATATTTTATTATTGTTTTAATATGACATCTTATTTCATAGTTTTCAATTATCAAATAATTTGATTAGGATAATATAGATAAATAAGTCAATTATTTCTGGAGGACATTCAAAAGAAAAGTTAATTCAAGTTATGGAAGTTATAAAGCATTAACACATTTAGATGTGAACAGACAGTGATGATTTTGGCTGGTTATCACAAATAATCTATCCTCAAATAAAAACAATGAAATTACAAAGTTTCTTTTTTTTTCTAAATATTAAATTTAATACTTGAAATTTTATTTTATGTAAAAATCATAAAAAAAAATAAGCGTCATTATTGTGAAACTTTTTAGAATAATGTTTACCATGATTAAACCTGATGAACACTATGATGCAAGAATAATATACTTTGCTTAAACTAGGAAATAAAAAAATGGCTTACTGACTCATTATGTTGATATGTAGATTTGTCTAGATGTGTAGAACTGCTCAATTAATTAAATTGTACTTATTTCCATTTGGTGAATGGTATTTGCATGTATTATTTTATTATGAGTGACTGACCGTTTGCAAAAATATTTCAGACGTGTTGTTGCTTAGAAATGTGTAGTGATGCAGGTTAACTAAAAGTGTCCGCATGACATACTAAAGACACATGTTGGACTCCAATTTGTGTAGATTTGTAGGGGAACCATCCAACATTGTACATACCCTGACATAGATTTTTACTAATGCATGCATTTTTTTAATAGTGAATAAAACATAAATTAACATACTATTCGATAATTTCAATTGTTATTTTAATCAAATGCTGTATTCATGGAATAGTGTAACCAATCGATACTTAAAATCGATACTTTGTTTTACATACGAACTTGCTTTCCCCAAGGGACTTCATAGTCCTGGTAAACAACTATGTTCTCTATAATGTTATTCATAAAGATTAATGTATAAAAAATTAACCCAAGAAAAATATAATTCTGGTATATTCTAAAATACAAACAAAATGCGGCTTTGTTTAAAATTGTAAAACTTGTGAAGAGCAGTCGCTTAGGCGGCCATATTTGCGAACGTTACGACAGGTATTTACATTGGAACTTAAGAATTCCAAGCTGGTGGTTGCGTAAGAAGTTTTGAACAAAACGCTAGCATTTTCTTACCAGCTTCGTGATAATTTTTACGTAAGAAAACCGCCACTACGAATTTTATGGAACAGGCCCAATAAGTTGAAATATAATGCCATAATAAAATCGTTTGCTGTTCTAGACCCTTAATTATTTCTGTGTGTCAGATGTCTTTATTTTTTTATGAAAAGAACCCATACTTCTATACATTTCAGAAAACAATGAAAGCTTTGAATTGAATTAGTTTGTAACTGCGGTTGCTTGGATGGCACATTATAATATGTTTTAATGATGGCTTAAGGCCTAAATGTTGATCGCATCTTTCCTTGGCAAGGTTTCAAAATGTATTCTTAATGCAAACATCAAAGAATGTTCTTACTTGCAACACATTGCATGATGAAGTTAATTATCGTGTAAATGCATGTTGGAAACTGAGCCTAGTTACAAAAGTGATTAATTATTGTGATTGAATAAATAATTTTGTAGATACGATTGCGATTAATAATGTTTTACTTGTGTAAATATTAACTGTTAAATTGTGCCCTTTAATGCTTCGCATCAATGGATTGCTTGGCAAGTGTCTATGACATTTTTTACAATTGGTATGACACTACAGAAATGAACGAGAAGTTCTCTTGTTCAAAATATACTATCAACGAAGAAGGCGTAGATTGTATAATATACACGGATCAAACAAACACACCGTGATTGTACTACATTAGAATGGAATTTAATTAAGTATAATTAATGTATACCAAAACCCTCTAATATATCTTTTGTCAGCCGCACGCCGAGTACATTAAACCCAACTTAAATATTTACACTTATTCCCCAGCTGTGAAAAATAAATTATAATTTTAGGGAATTTTCTCCCGTATATTTGTACAGGATAATTATCTTTGATTCTGGAACATATTTTAGTTGCTTAGTTTTTCATGTTTTCAATCGCTATTTTGAAACCAAAATCGTTTCATCAATATTGAAATATATTGGAAATATATTGGGAAAAACTTTGCATGAACCAGGGCCCAGATAACACGCGTTCTTGTGAACATGGTGCACACATAATTCGGTGATATGCAGAAACAATGTGTTTGAAAAGGCTTTCCTTCCTTCGATTGTGCGACCCTTTTTACGTGCTCAGTAGTTTTTACTCTATCTTACACAGTTTATAAGTATGTATTGTAACATTGTATTAATTACCAATGAATATTTCATAATATCCCGGTCCTCAAGGTTTGGTTCCATTGTGACAAATTATCAAATTATTGCCAAACAGTGTATCGCATATTTGTAGTATGGTTTACATGTATGTTTAAAAACAAACAGTTATGTACCATATTTATTACGAAGACAGGATATTGAAATAACATCATACGATCTGTAAAGTACAAAACCTGGTTTTTAATCTTGAAAGAGTTCCAATTCCCGGATATTTTTAGGAACAAGTATAATAAACTTAAATGCAAATTAAACAATAACTTCCCGTCAAGTGTTTCGAAATGCGTTTATTAAAAACCTGCTTGGACATGACAATGTTTATTGATCATCTCTTATCAGTTGCATGGCAATATGAACTCTCTATGAACAATGCGTAGTGATTTATTTTCATATTAAATGTTCAGCACAACAACTTCATTGTATTAAGAATTTAAATTAAACAACTACTTTCCCATAACAGTCTTAGAATGCGTTTATTAAAAACCCTGTGTGGACAGTAAATGTCATGCACTGAGTGTTTATATAATCGTTTATCATTCTCTTGATAACAAGAGTTCACTATAAAACATGTTTTAAACTTTCAAATGCTCACACGTCAACGTTTTTTTTTCTCCAAAAAAAAGTTTCAGTATGTTGTGAAGTAGCCATTATCTGTAATCACTTTTGTTTACATTGTGTTTTATCAAAAACAATTCAGTTCTCATGATTACTTAGAGCGTGATCAATTCTGAAATGTGGTAATAATGTATTGCCAACTGTGTATTTTCTTTATTTCTTTTGGTTTCCGTCTCAACAAATTATTATTTTAACAAAAGTCTGTAGTCACTGTTTTATATATATATATGTAAACTGTTTTCATAAAACGTAGCATATTGAACTGTGACGAACATTCAATTGTGTTTAATGTTATAGAGTACCCATGGAAACAATGAACAAGAAGCTACTGAAACTTATAAAACTAAGTGTACTAGTGGAGGTTTTTAAATCAGGAGTAGTATTTACTATCGATACCATAAGCATTTCCCACGCTTATTAATATGCAATATTTTACAGATATGTAAACAAGTTATCGTCCACATACTTATCTGACGATGATTAATTCAAGTGCTGTCACAAATGGATTTGCGGATTTCGATTACGATAAATCTTGTTCTGAAGGATTTGATACATTTTTGTCCCACGATGTTTAACGATATTATCTATTTCGTTTATGTTTGGCTTACTCTTGTCTTTAAAATATTAACCGTCATCAATATTTTAAAGTCTTATCTACGAGAAAAACTGTTTAAACAGAAGGGATTATCCTACCTTTTATTTTAAGTTGAAATTTCAGGTGGTGATTGAAATGACTTTACAGAAATGATGACAACTTCGCTCAAACGTTAATATGGAACAAAACACGACTACGGAAAACGCGTGGCAAGATTCTACAAATCAAAATTACGATAAGCTGGGCTAATACTAGACGAGAATATGGGACAATTTTGGACATCGTCGGTGTATTCGAACTTTAAAATGACAACCACACAAAAAATGTGATCGTCTGTATGAATTCACGATGGTCAACCGATTGACGAATAGCCTGTTAAACGTATTGCCGGTCTAATATGCATCGGTTTTACTTCCCTCGAAATATGTTTCAATTTAGCGTTGTCTGTTCATTATTTTGTTGCAATGAACGGAGTATTCTTTAATATAGGATTAAAATAGGATTGGATGCACACGAGAACGGAGAGGGGATCGGTGAATTAGCTGCGCGTTTGCTCTGTCAACTCGCTGAGAACATCTTCACGTTGACAAGAAAGGCTTCGGCTTAAATCTGCGTCAAGCGCTGAATTATCAAGGAAAATTATAAGCATTTAAATGAAAGTAATAGATTTACAAACTTTTCTAAGTTGTGTATATTCTTTTTGAAATCCAATGATGTCGTTGTTTTTTCTTTAATCAGATGAAAAAAATGTGTTTATCGACACCGGAAAAACTGTTTGCTGCTATTTACAATAAAATATTCTGCATATAACCATATGTTCAATAATAGTTACCATGAAGTGCAGCTCTTATTGGCTGTTGGCATCATGCTAATGTTTCTGTCTTCAGCCCTAGAACAATTCAGATATGAGTTCAAATTATTTACGAAACTAAAGTAGTATGGTACAAACAACGTGTCTAGCACCAGTAATGCGCACAAATGGTTTCTTTAAATACTTCTTCTTTTACTAAGTACTTGCAACACTGAAATAGTATTTGTGAAATCTTGTGTCGCACTGTAAACACGTCATCTAGGAGTGTTGGAGGGTACTTTAAACATAATCATTTATGTTCAGAGCAATATTTAACATTTAAAAGAGAGACACACCCCGCCGAGTAAAAAAAATATATTTGTATTTTAACTAAACATGATTAGTGAACACATTCAATAACAGATACAAAAAATGTACAGTTGACATTCAGATGACACCGTTGAAACGTCAATATTCGCGTATTTATTCGTTTTTGTTTCGTGCTATCAGCTGCGACTGCAAACATGCATTGTAATCTGTTATACTTTAAACCCAGACACAGCAAAATAATCATGAACTCATATTTGTTCAAGCCGCACTGATTATAACAATGACCGTTCAAAAAATGCTGAGTGTTAAAATGTAAACTGTTTTATCAGCAAATCATATGACAGCTTCATGGTTACACACTTTTTACACAGTGTTATGAATGTTGTATTTGCAATTAGAGGCTTATTGTTAATTTATTGACTAAAAAAGAATACACGTTTGTAATATTGATTTTATATTACAAACTTAATTTACAATTAATACTTGCCACACTTGGGGTATTGGCCTATTTAAACATTGACATACTGCCAGGATATCATGAACAAAAAATACTTCACCCCTTATCCACAACTTATCATGTGTCAACCAAACAAATCAAAATAAAAAAATATATATCAGTTCATCGAAAAATTCGTTGTTCCTGTGTTTTCTCGTGTTTCATGCACAATTGCAATCATATTGGAAAAACAAAAAGAAATGGTTCCCCTGAACAAGTTCGTGAAATGTCAAAACCACCATGGCATGTTGATTTCATACAAATATAGAGACTATGTTTGCTGCAGTTTCATGTGATTATTTTACGGAAAAAAAAATATATCAGATACAACGTTGATAATGTCGAGACACGACAATTGCATAAAGACATTGCACGGAGGCTATTTCATTTTTTTAAGTTTCAAGATAAAACCTGTTCGAAAAACCTGCAAACTTGCAACCGTAAGCAGGTCTCAAGTATGATATATCTGACGTAAAAATATATCAACATCGATAACGAGTGATGCATTCATTGGCCAGTTTGCAGTATATAAAGAAGTCGGTTGCTACCCTTTAATCACTTAGTGCAGGAACAATGGCGAGGATAAATACAATTTTACAAGGTAATATTTAATATAAGAAATGTCTGCAGTAAGTCTGTTCAGGAACATGGTTTGTTGATTTGCAATTGGAATCTTTACTTGTTATCGGAAAGTACTTCTATTGTGAATATATGTTTTGTAAATGTCTAGCAATATGTGAACAGCTTTTGATAAAAAATTAACTATATAAATGTCTGTATATCGCCTGTCTGTTAAAAACATAAATATGTATAGTGATCGCTACATTCGCTTGTCGATTATATAAAAGGTTCACAGTTTGGCAAAATGCCCATTTTCATTACTAAGTCATAGATTTAAAGGGGCCTTTTCACAGATTTTTGCATGTATTGAAGTTTGTCATTAAATGCTCTAAGTTGACAAATGTAAACATTGGAACAAAAAAACTCCAATAATAAACAAAAAAAGGAATCGAACGACTTACTCATGGAGTAAAAGACAAACGCTTTGACCACTCGGCCATTTTCAGGTTTTTAAATCGTCATAAGATGCATTTAATGTATATTTTAGAGCATGTTAAATGTTCAGTATTACTGGTTCCACACAAATGTCATAACTACAACGAAAATTTGCGAATCTGAAACACTGTTTTATCAATTTTGTCAATTTATCAAAACGTAAATGAATGTATTGATATAATTCAAACAAGCGTTAAAACATCCCTGAATAAGAAAAATGTGATAAGTGTCCGGTCGTTTCTCGATAATGCTCAATAAAAATCGTTAAAATAATACAGCCTGTGTATGGCTTTTCATAGATTATATGTGAAAAAAGCGTATTAGTAACATTGCATTTAAAATACATATATGTTAAATGCATGAATAAATTGCAGTAATAAAAAAGAAAGGTTTTGCGTCTTAAGGTCCCGGGTACGAATCCCGATGTAGGCATTATTTTTTTAATTATTTATGTTTGCTGTTATAATTATTTCAGACTATGCCAAAAAGTATATACTTGTAAAAAAGTGCATTTTGTTAACATGTGTATAAAAATAGCAAAACTCTTAATATTTGGATACCAGCATGCACTAGTTTTACTTTTGCATTTATCACTGGACAGTAGTTACTTTCACTTATAATACGTAAACGCATTGCATTCAACAACAACAAAACCAACAACAACACCAACAGCAACACCAACAACAACATGTATTAGCTCTTAGGCATAACATTGTATTTTGAGCTATATACAAACTATATTTCATCATTCATTATAATTGCATTGCATGACCTGTTGTTTGTTTAGTTGGATCTCAAAACACATTGTTACCTAATAATAATTTAACTTAACCTGTTTTATTTAAATAAAAAATAATAATACTCACATCGTTTCAAGATCCTAACATGTGTACTAACAAATTGTGGGTTATTAATTGTGAAGAATCTTGAGGTGATCTTTGTGACGGCGTTTCTCACAAACAGACTGAGCTCACTCTTGACCCATATTTCATGCGAATATTTAAGCGGGATTTTAAATGCCAACAAAACCGCGCAAATATTGCAACATTAGGAAATACAAACAAAACAATATTTTTTTAATGTTCACCAAACAGTAGCATACTTTTTGAGGATTTAAATGTATACAGTTTGTTTTGCACAATTATTTAAAATAAGACACTCAATTTAAGTAATTTTAAACTATTAAAGTTTGAAGAATATTTGTTTGTTTTCATAAAAGACTTAAGACTTGATAGGAGAATACAGCCTCAAATAAAAATCCATTCCAATACGGCCAACTTCAATGTTCAATAACACATTTCATTGTTGCGTTGTGTGTTTTTTGCACGTAGACAAACATTAGATTGTATGATAATTTAATTAATTTAATATGGTCACACTAAAACTTTTGGATAATCTAATAGTGTGTCGAATTTGATTTTGCTATGTGATGCATTCCAGTATGGGATACCAAAGGGGTCGAAAGTTTAACTTCTGCTGCAGCAGAAACAGAAAAAAATGCTGCTCGAGCAGCAAATTGCTGCAGCAGAAGTTAAAGTATTGACCCCTTTGGTATCCCATATTTCAGATCATGAAGGATTTTACTCGTGACAGAAGTAGTTGATGTTAACCGAAAGGCGAAGTGACCAAAGACTTAGAATCGTTGTGTTTGTGATCTAATCAGGCTGTCGTTCGTCCATACTCTGATTTGGTCATGGATTCATGGATTTACTGTGCACACATTTTGCTTTAATAAAAAGATGTTTAACAAAGATATTTAATAAATATTGAAACATTTCCCAAATACTGACAAGCCATAACCATCTCCGTACGAATCAGGACGATTATCGTTTTTTTTCAGTTGCTGTTGCTGTGTGCTTTGCTGCCGCTTTCTCCGGCGCAAGTGGTGCTGCAGTACGACTCTTTAAACTTAATAAAATAACATACACTAACGATGATAGTGATGATGATGATGATGATGATGATGACGATGATGATGATGATGATGATGATGGTGATGATGATGATGATGCTGATGCTGATGCTGCTGTTGCTGCTGATGCTGCTGCTGCTGCTGCTGATGATGATGATGATGATGATGATGATGATGATGATGATGATGATGATGATGATGATGATGACGATGATGATGATGATGATGATGATGATGATGATGATGATGATGATTTACTTCTTCAACAAATAATAATTATAATAATAATAATAATAATAATAATAATAATAATAATAATAATAATAATAATAATCATAATAATCATCATAATAATAATCATAATAATATTCATAAAAGTTTCAGAATTATACATGTCTAATTGGAACATGCACAGGCGCCGATTGTTCGAAGCTGAATACAACATGTTATGTCACCGCTGAAAACGGAAGCTGCACAGTAAGTCAGTGTAAATTCAATGAAAATGTGTACTGGAAAAAGTGTTTATATCTGTTTAAAGTGTATGCTTTTGTATATTAAAATAGTATAGTTTTCTGTCGCATGGGCAATATGATTTTGTTGTGGTAATAAAAGAAATCAAATCGCGAAAAAATATGAAAAGAAGTGGCTGCTAGTTTGGTTCATGCAAAAGTGTCGATATCGGGACTGCATTTACTCATTTACTGCATTTATATGTTAGAATTGTCACTCATATTCTTTGTTTCTTTCATAGTTTAAAAACGCGTCAAGATCCTACACATTTGGGTGTAATTCAACAGCTTGCGACAATTCAACTGCCGGTTCGTTCTGCTGTAAATCTGCTAATTGTACGGGTGTAAACCTAACTACCATTCTAGCGCCACAAAATGGCGTTTCACCACAGCCTGATACAAGTTCAGAGGACCATAAGACGACTGCAAGCACCGGCACCACGAATCAGACAACAGCCCACAATGTTGGATCGCAAAACCATGGAATTGGCACTTTCATTGTTACCTGGTCCATTGGAGTTCGTGTGTTGGTTTCAACAATGACACCCGGTCGATTTTAGACCTTAAAGTTTAATAAGGATTTTCTACTTGTAGACGTGTTGTGTATGCAGTTATTAAATTTTATTTTATAGTAATTGATTTATTAGTGAAATTCTGAAAGTTAAAAAGTAAATTAAACCTCCGTATTGAAGAAATAACNCCCCAGGGCTCAGTATTAGGGCCGTTGTTTTTCTTGATTTACGTTAATGATATTGTAGAAAACCTTTTAAGTATTGTCCGACTATTTGCTGATGATACTTCATTATCATGTACCACATCTGTATTAACCGATCTCGAGGGTATTTTAAACCATGACCTATGCCTAATTAACGTATGGGCAAAGCGTTGGCTTGTTGATTTTAATCCCCAAAAAACTGAAGCTATTCTATTCACAACACAAAAGAATATTCCTCTTCCCAAGTTAATGTTTGGTAATGTACCCGTAACATTTGTTGATGAACACAAACATCTCGGTCTTACGCTTAGCAGCGATGGTAAATGGAACAACCACATCAATAATATTATGACTTCCGCGTCGAAAATCCTTGGCGTTATGCGAAAAGTAAAGTACAAACTATCAAGAAAATGTCTAAACCAAATATATTTCACACATTTGCGACCATTATTAGAATACGCGTGTGTTGTATGGGACGGTTGTACATTGTACGACAAAGAATTACTTGAAAAAATCCAAAATGAAGCCGCGCGTATTGTCTCAGGCCTAACCAGATCCGTCTCACTTAGAAACCTTTACACTGAAGTTAAATGGCCAAGTCTAGAAAAACGACGAAGTTATCTAAAACTAATTAATATCTACAAAATGCATAACGGTCAGTGTCCCAATTACCTTAATAATCTTCTACCACCAACAGTTCATGAACAATCTTCTCGTAATCTTAGAAACGCGGAAGACTATATTATTTTATCAAGACGAACTTTACTTTATTCACGCTCGTTTTTACCATCTGCCATTAATCTATGGAATTCGTTACCTATTGATATACGAAACATTGACACCATTTCGAAATTTAAAACTTCTTTGAAACAATTATTTAATTTATGCGAAGATAATCCCCCATACTTTTACAGTGGGGATAGACACTCATCAATCCTACATGCGCGTTTAAGAAATAATTGCAGCAACCTAAACTCAGACTTATTCATTAATCATTTAAAAAACACTCCCCTATGTGCGTGCGGAAATGATGTTGAAAATGCGGAGCATTACTTCTTTCATTGCCATACATACCATCTGCAGCGAATAGCTCTATTTACTGCGCTAAGATCGTTTCATCCGCTTAATTGTGAGGTGCTCCTTTATGGTAAGCCTTCACTAAATAATGAAAACAACACCATCATTTTTAACGAAGTTAAAAAATATATTATTACGACAAAGAGATTCATTGCTTAGCTACTTTTTTCCATTTTGCTGGACAGGACTTATTACTATCTTTATTACTATCTTTATTACTATATGTATTCTTATCATTATTAATATCCTTTATTGTATAAGTTATATGTATATTTTCTTTAAAATCATTATTATATTTTTGTTTAATTATTATTATTACTATTTGTATTACTATTTTTGGTAACAACTGTTATTATTAGTAGTACTGATGTCATCATATAATAAATATAATTATAGAGATTTATGTTCCCAATTGTATACTGTATAAATGACATGATTAATATTTTATGTAAATCTGTCACCATTACAACATGTTAAAACTATCGCAAGGGAAGGACCCCCGATAATGTTGAAGTACTTCAGGTCTAACCCTTTTTCCATTTTGTATGTATGGACCAATGTATATATTTGTATAATGTCATTATCTGGAAATAAAATATGTTTAAAGTACAGTACGACAATACGATGGCGACAGTGCGATAGTACGATGCCGACAATGCGATAGTGCGATAATACGATGACGACAGTGCGACAATACGATGACGACAATGCGACAATACGATGACGACAGTGCGATAGTACGATGGCGACAATGCGACAATGCGAAAGTGCGATAATACTATGACGACAGTGCGACAATACGATGACGACAGTACGATAACGCGATAGTACGATGACGACAATGCGATGATACGATGGCGACAGTGCGATATGACTATCGCATTGTCGCCATCATACTATCGCATTGTCGCCATCGTAATATCGCGTTGTCGCATTGTCGCCATCGTACTATCGGGTTATCGTACTGTCATCATCGTAGTATCGCATTGTCGCCAACGTACTATCGCACGGTCGCCATCGTATTGTCGCACTGTCGTCATTTTATTATCGCACTTTCGCATTGTCGCCCTCTGGATTTTAATGGATAACCACGATGGCCCTAATGTACGGAATGCCGTTAGGGCTATCGTGATTACACATTAAAATCCAGAGGGCGAGAATGCGAGAACGCGATAGTACGATGGCGACAATGCGACAATACGATGACGACAGTGCGACAATACGATGGCGACAATACGACGGCGACAATGCGACAATGCGATAGTACGATGACCACAATGCGACAGTGCGACAATACGATAGCGACAGTGCGATAGTACGATGGCGACATTGCGATAGTCATAACGTACTGTCGCCATCGTACCATCGCATTAGCAAACGACGAGGGTGGTTGCCATGGCGACAAGCTTTGCTTTGAAGGCGACTGCCAGAGCGGCGTAGGCAATCGTGATTGTGGTGCTGTCTGTGATTTCACTGAAGGGATTGGCCTTAGCTGAGAATAAAGATGACTATATCGGATAAATTAAAACACAAATACGTCTCTACTATGGCGGTAAGCTATGTCAACATAACTTTGTAAACGATATTATTCCAATAAAATTCTGGTTAACTTGAAGTTATGCATTTTGGGCAATTTGACCGATATGATATTAAAACACCTCTAAATAGCATTAATGTTTTGAGAGTATGTTACTCGTACCAAACAATCATATTTTCTACAGGAACACCACAAATCACGTTGTTATCATTAACATGCAGAATAAGAGTGCATACACCGATATTGTCCACATGATGCGAATGGCATGGGTGTCCTTTGCCTTTAATTGATTACGTATCACCGGAACCGGATGTCGGCGTGGTGATAACGAAATAGGAACCTCTTCTGATGCGGAGAAGGTTAAAGTGTTCTTAGTAAAACGGATGCACCCATTGGCGTCCAGAACGCGGCCCATGGTCACTCCCTTGTACAGCGATGTTGTCGAAGAAGTGAAATCAATACTGACGCCTGCAGAAAAACGTATGATAATGTTGCGAGTGTCAAGCATATGTTTAATAAAGTGTTATGGGCTTTACTTGTTTATGGGTGTGTTTTTGTTTTTACAGATTTGTTTTCAAAATCTACATATATACGAATTATCAATTATTTTAAATCAGCTCTGTTAAAGTATGATGTACATGAATATTAAAAAATATTTTTAATTAAAGACACAATGGTTTATTTCTTTTTGTGTACAATGCCCGTGTAAGTGGATCAGGGGGGAACAACCAAGAGGGATCGCACGAGTAGTCCCAGTTGTTATTTGCTACATCAAGTCCTGCCAATGACACTAACGACCGTAATAGTCCTACTGGAAGTGACGGAAGTGACGTCAGAGCGTCACCAGAGAGGGAGCGTCTTTAGACGCGTCTACCCACTGAAAGTGTCGCAATACTGACAATTTCGTACGATTTCAGGCCGATGGTTACCAACTGTGAGAGGCAAGTGAACAAACCAGAATAGATACCTGCGTCGAGGAAGACCACCCGGATTTTGAGCATGTGCAGTGGCGTCAGACCGCATAACGTGATTGGCGACAGCGGTCTTATAATTCCGCCAACTGTCGTTAACTCATAGACGTCATGTTGGACAGCATGCCATCGGCGATGCCTGAAATATGTTCATGTCATTGAAGAGACGTAACACATAGGTATAGTGGCCACACGCAAGAACGACAAAATATCAGCGCCGCTACGTTATCACAAAATAAAAAGCGACAACATGACATATGGTTATATAACTCATATGGTTTTTGAGACATATTTTGTGTCCGAGTCTTGGGAAAAACTAATGCCATGTTGCTCAAAGAGAACTGAAAACTTGCAGTCTTCATTGATCATCACTCAACAAAAGTTATAAAACACCGAGCGGAAAGATAAAAAAAGGAAAGCAAAAAACATGGGTAAGAATTTCAGATGTAAATGCCATACATATATTGAAAATGTCATTGTTTTTAACGTAATATTGTTAAAGTATGCAAACTAATTGCCTATTAACCACATCAACAAGATCTGATTTTTATGGGCAAATCATTTCGTGCAAGATAACTTTTGTGGTTTCGACGTACGCTTCGATATCGTTAAATGGACTAACACTGCTCGAACGTGCTGCATTTTTATAATCTGGTTGGTTTTTACAGATACTGATTGTTCTCTTTTTTAATAGTTCTCATTGTTTGCATTTTGATTAGGATAAAAAGCCGTTGCAAGGTTATTGTCAAAAATACACTCCGTCAAGTGGTCTTATAAGACGCCTGTCGTGTGGATATGCTATTGTCGCATGCAATGTAAAAGTTTAATGAACGGACAAACGCATCAACGATAGATCATTGTGGTATGAAGGAGACAAGTTGTCGGTTGGTTGGTCCGCATAGGTTTGTGGAGCGAACTTCTTTCATTTCTCAAGCGATAACACTGGAACTTGAAATATGCCATCAACATGAAGTGTTCCGAGGTGCAGGGGGGTTTGTGATAAAGCTCAAGTTGAATTTATTGTACTCGCATCAAAATTACATTTTGTAAATTTGAAAAAGGCCCGAAAATAAAGTTAGCATGAATTTAGGTTTAAAAATGGGTAAATACCCTGTATAACATCTGACAAATATTTAAAAGTTGTGATCTAACCAGATGTAAAAAAAATGGAAGGTGTGTGTGTGGGAGGTTACATTTTCAATTTGTCGAACATTGCATGCAAACATGCAAGTAGGATTCTATTCCAGTAATTACAAATACTACAAAATAATCATAGAATAATATTTGTTCAAGTTAACAACATAGACAGTCTCACACAAACAGATTGTTAAAATTAAAAAAAAAAAATCTATAATTTGTCTGAAAGATTTCTGGTTATACACTATTAATTTTCTATTTTGATTTCTGCCATATCGTTATTGCGTGTTAGCGGGTTAGAAAAAGAAAGAACGACGTATTAACCCGTCAGAACGACAAAAAGGGCGCAACACCGATAATTATGACATTTGTCGCCCAATTGTTCTTTCTGTTGGTTATATTTGTCGTTCTGACGTGTAATTATGTTGGTGACTTTCAAACGTGCAATTACCAACCTGAAGTGTTTGTTATTGAGGGTTGTTGTTTTTTTTAATAAAAAAAAGACCCGCACAGTATCCGGAAACTGGTTAACGTCAACATTTTCAACTGAGATAAAGATGCAATGAACTGATTGTGTCGCACAATTGTATTAGCCAGAGTTCAGTATTTAAAAAAGTTCGTTTGCTAAGCTTTTATCAATTATAACAAGAACAATTGCGAGGAGTGACACAAGTGGGCTAGGTATTCTTTAATTTTGTAACCCAGGAATTCAGAAAAATAACGTTTACATTTGATTTGTATTTCTTGCGATTACTTATTTCTAGAAGTAGAAATAAATAATTATGCTTGCAATGCATTACTCATTTGATTTTTTTTTTTTTTTTTATAANTTTTTTTTTTGAATGCACTTTTATGACATTTTACGTATACAAAACATTCCATAAACATGAATTTATATTTGTCAAAAAAAAAACGTTTCATAATTTTGTATTTCTTTTTTAACGTTTAATTCAAGAAATAACTTATTCGAATGGACTGCTTGGCATGATGAGTGCAACTTAAACGTTGGAAATATTCTCTATGTGATAAACGTGGGAAATGGACCTCAATAACTGCGGTAACATTAAAATCAGGCAATATCACATACACTAAAATACGACAGCTAGTACGGTGTAATAAACCTGTATCGCTAAGATTCTTACTTAAATGCAAATATTTTGTTTAAGATTCTTACATGTTTGGTCATTTATCATTTGTTCTAGTTCCGTTTCGCTGTTTGTTGAGCATTGACTGCTGTTGGATTCAGATATGTTGTAGGATTGGTGAGACTACTATTACTAATATTACTACTGCTACTACTGCTGCTGCTGCTACTACTCCGAACAATTCTTATATTACTGTTACTGCTGCTGATATTGATTTTGGTATTGCAGCAGCTGATGATGATGATGATGACGATAATAATTATTAGGTTTTGTTTTAGAATTACACTTGTCTTCATGGAACATGCACCGATGACAAACTATCATGACGACGTGTATTGTTAACTTTCCTGAGGGTGGCTGCACGGTAAGGAATTCAAAACGCCAATCTTTTCTTTTTGTTGCAAACCATGAAGCGTTTTAAGCAATACGGTGTAAGCATAATAGATGCAATTTTATAGATTTAAATTGTGTGTACTGTCGATTGGTGTATAGCGGATTTTAGTGAGTAACGGGTAGGTTCAAAGTTTTTTTGCAAAATACTCGTATTTATGTTAAGATTTATAGTTTTCTATGAATTGAATACAAAAAGCCTTTCACTGTTCAGTCGATTTATGTTTTTGTTGACGTGCGCGTCGATGTTTACAACTGTTTCTTTTTTCGAAAACAAAATAAGGTCACGTTATGTACGAACCGTTTTTGTGACGAAAGGAAAAGTGCAGACGTATGGTATCTTGAATTTTGCAGATTTTGTTTGGTAAACATAATGTTAATTGATGTAATTTCTTAGTATAATGTGTCCTTTACAAAAGTAACAATGCTCAAAAACCAAATGTATGCGTACCATATAAAATAAGCATAAATGCTGCAACTCGTGATTAAGTGAATAACGGACGTGTGCATGTTGACCCATATTCAGGAATGTGGGGAGTGTCTCAAACTACATATAAACTCAATTGAAGTTGTCCAATACACAGGTGGTTAGCGTGTGGCTATGATATTTATTAGTAAAAACAACGTTTTGAATGAAAAATAATCAAATTAAAACGAAAAATCAATTTTTCACTATTAAATGTATATAAAACAAGGTATTCAACTCAACATGACCCGAAAATAGGGTGCATCGCTTTGAACAGCCATTACTTCATCAATTGTGCAGCGATTTCCATGAACTCGGTCTTATTAAACGCAAAAATGAATTTCCTTTCTGTAAATGTACATATCTTGCAATATTATTTTTATATGCTGGGTCAATTTTTATAAATAACACGATACACATGTAATCCGATAAAGACCTAAGCGATCCGGTAATGGCTGAATCAGTGTACCATGACATTCGCGCTGTAAACAAATAATAATGTCGGAAATTGAAACCGCTGGTTTGTTTCAATAGCAAAGACATATGACTTTCGAGGTTTAATGGTGTAATTACTGAATGCATGATGTATAAGATGAAATGAGACTCATTAGCTATCCGTTATACACCAATCGACTGAAACTCAGAACATGCTTAAATTTTTAACTCTTGCATGTTTCCATGGATGGATTTTTAATATCATTTGATATCAGTTTGTTTTAACCTTTAGTAAAGTTTGTTCCGCTATAAATATCTAAGATAAATATACTAATGTTGTGTTAAATCTGAAGTATAATATGATTTGTCTTGTATCATCAACTAGTATTTACTGAACATACAATTGCAGGAAATGACGAATGGAACGGCAGGGACCTTTGACCTCGGATGTGATGCTAATTGTAAACAGTGTAACAACACTAATCCTGGACGCTTATGCTGTAACACGACGAACTGCCCATTGACTGCAAACAGTGGATCCAGCAACCCTTCCGGATCCCAAAACAGCACCCCAGATATAACTGGATCGGATGATAACGTTCTTGGGCCTGATAGTAACGAGACTAGCGGACTTACGAGTGGCGATAACAAACAAACTAACAACACATCGCAAGATACCAGATATAACAACGCCAGAAACATGCTGCGAACCATCGCTTACATAATTGGGCTTTGGGCTGGCGGCTTTGGTTTAAGATATGGACAGAGATATTATAACTAGTCTAAAACAGTAAAGTTAAAAGAGTAGAACTGTTGCATGGCTATTTACTTATTTTTATATAATTGAAGTCACATAATTTAGTCATTTAATATTCCGTATTCATTAAAGTATGTTGTGATTATGTAGTAAATCAGAAAACATAATTGTTCAATTATTGGTGATTAACAACAATTGTATTGCATTATATGAAGACTGTGGTCTGAGCATCGAAATCCGTCTAAAAATGTATGCGAGTTTAGATATCTGTCATTTTAACTTACCTGTTCTTTGAATTTGATTCTTCGGGGTTTTCTGTTTCCTCTCCCAGATATGATTTCGTGTGGATGAAAATGGGTGGGGGTTTAATTTGTTGTTCTTTATTTACCTTTTTTGTCACTTTACGCACATGCATTAAACACCTTTTTCACAGAGCGAGGCTCATATGCATTACCGTCTGCTGAAGCTTGTGGAAGGCATATTGTGAACACAATGACGTCACTGGGGAATATAGCAGGATATGATCAACATTATCATTTACGTATTGAGATCAATATTACAATATCTTAAAGTTTAAATTTAGCGACAGAAATGCCGTATGAAACTTCTAAAATATTCATTAGCATTAAAACGAAACAAACGATAGGTGAACACATTTACGAAAACGGCACACACGTCTAGACACCAAAACATGGACTCGGTATCTCGTCCTATCAGCTGCAAATCTAAAAATGCATTTTAGATGTCATGGATTTAAGCCGTTGACTACAATATAATCATGAAATACTATTTGTTCAAGCCTCTCTGATTATCACATAGACCGTAAAACACAAATGCTGATTGTTACAATGCAAACTTTGTTATCAGCTATTTGTATGAAACTTCCTGGTTATACGCTATTTGTTTTGGATACCACATCGTGGCAACCACATCATACGTTTATACTATGGTCTTAAGTTTGTTTCTTTTTAAACGCACTGAATATTCGTTTTCTACTTGAGTTCTCTTGAATTGAAATCCGAATGCATAATAAGGCAATTTTACCGAAAAGATACATGTTTTCAAAAGCAAAGCGAAAATAGAATGCATGAAGTTGTGTTGTTTATGTTTTGGGCAACTTTTAAACTGAATTAAATGATCATTGTTAGTGAAGGTGTTACTCGCAGATCTTAATAAATCGTAACATTATCAGTCAGTGCAATACGCATGTAAACAGACAAGATGGCAAAATAACCAAGGTCGCACTAGAAGTCCGAGTTGTTGTTAGCTAGTTCCATGGTTGTCAACGAGCGACTGTGAGGGTCCTTCCGGAAGTGACGTAAAAGCGTTTGTAAGGAGGTTGAGCGTTTGCAGGCGTTTACATCCGTCTGTCTGTCCTAATGCCTGTACGTATGAAGGTCCCGACGCTTGTCTACTCAACTGATCGATTTTGATCGAACTTTCACAACTCGATGTAGATGGTAGTAACGAAATGATTAGACTGCGACCAGGTTTGGCATAATTTGATATTGTTTCCTCTGTAAAAAATATTGTCCCAAAAACGTGTTGTGATGAACTCCTCTATAAACGCTTTGTGGTCTTGTCTTCAATTTTCAAGAAGAGTGCGAGAAAACGATGACGAGAGTGCGAGAATACGATGACGAGAGTGCGACAATTCGATAGCGACAGTACGGTATGACTATCGCATTGTCGCCATCGTACTATCGCATTGTCGCAATCGTACTATCGCGTTGTCGCACTGTCGTCATCGTATTCTCGCACTCTCGCATTGTCGTTATCGTATTATCGCACTCTCGTCATCATATTCTCGCACTCTCGTCATCGTATTTTCGCACTCTCGCTATCGTATTCTCGCACTCTCGCATTGTCGCCCTCTGGATTTTAATGTGCAACCACGATGGCCTAACGGTTTTCCGTACTTCACGGCTATAAGGCCTTTATTTCAAGATGATTATAAGGAAGGAATTGCAGCTGCAACAAATTTGACGGAATAATAACCAGTTTGTACCGGGTTATAGTCCCAAATTAGTCTATACGTACCACCGATCCGCCCTTCTGTCCGTGTGAAAAATCCTGCTATAACAAAACGTATATGTGTATACAGATATAATTATATTTGAAGTATGCACGTTATTTCAGTTTTGTCCGTCGGTTCATACATCCGTCTGTCCCTGTGAAAAATCTACATCCGGCGATAACTCAAACAGTACTTATGATGGGTTGATTAATGTATGTAGATAGAGGGCCACATGGGGTATATGAAACATGGTATTTTGATAGAGCGACATATGGGAAACATTAACGTCAATTCAATTGTGTCCATCTGTCCGTCCGTCCGTCGGAAAAAATCTACAGCCTGCGATAATTTAAAAAGAAATTCAGCTGTAGATGTAAAAAGACGTATGTGGATAAAGGGCCATACGGAGAATATGCATGTTATTTCAGTTTTTACGTGACACTTAAAAATGTGGATTATGTGGTTAAAGAAATAAATAAAAACTTAAATTATGATCCTGCGCTATTGAAACAAGTACCTTCATTGCTGATGAAACTTATTGTATGGTAATAGATCCATATTGGGGTGCATGCACTTTATTTTTATTTTTTTTTATTTTTGGTAGCTATGGTTACCGAAATAAGTGAAATTAACATCTCAATCCTGCGATAACTAACAAAGTACTTAAGCTAGGTGGATAAAACTCGGTGTGTGGAGTATGCACAATATTCGAATGTTTATGTATAGATCTTTGTAATATCAGACCGAAATTGTGGTTGCTATTATTACATAAACATATTCAGAACCACGAAAACATTAACCCGTTAAATGACTGCTGCTTCTTTTGTAACAACGCTCTTGTTTTTACAAATATTAACAATTCATGTACTTATACATGTTTATAAGATGATTGTATGTTAAGTCAAGTCCTCTTATTGGTGGATGTGTCTGTGTTCAAAACATTAATAATTGTCTGTGGTCCATCTAGTTTTAAAATATTGATTATTGATATCAAATTATGAGTTTGTTTGCATTTTGATTAGGAGTTCGTCGTCGCCCGGTATTTCAAAATATTAATCGACGTGGGCCGATAAGACGCCTACCGTGTGGATATGCTGTTGACGCATTCATTTTCAAAGTTTATTGGGCGCACAATCGCATCAACTGAAGATTATCATTGGATTTCTGATGTCGGATTTTATCAGAGTATCGATCAATTTTAAGTATAACGAAGATTGCAAAGTTTGTGTCTTACTTACATTATGTCTTTAATAGGCCCTTAGTCCCAGAAGCTGAATGATTAATTGCAGTAGTAGTGAGTAACATTTTGCTCCAGAAAGTGCCGAGTTCACATCTTAACACAGGCAAAAATTAAAAAACTTCTATATATTCCAAAAAATATCAACGCACTGTTGGAGTCATAAGCTAAACACTTGTTACGTAATGTATATATCAGTTCTTCAAGTTGAGTGTTTCGATGAAGTCCACGTTTGGGGCTAACACTTGTGGTAAGAGCCGGATGTTCTCCAGCACGTACGTGAACCGCAAGTCTAGATGTATGTGGCCTTTCTCGTTATTAAAATCAATCGTTGAAAGCGCCTTTATTAAAAAAAAACGGTCTTCTTATGTGTTCAGTTGTTCGTGGACTCGCAGACTTAACACGTTTGCTGACGTTCATGCGGCGATGTGCACATGCGACGTGACAAGTACGACGTGCTATACAACTAGCAACACGGAGAGGTAACAACTTAGGTAAATAATACACCCTTTTAAGAAGAACAAGACCTTGAGTAAAATACTCCTAACTGCCTCCTGAATTATCTCCCTTGGTCCAAAAATGTTTAAAAAACGCTAACAATCAAAAATGTCATTGTTCAAAGGTAGTGTGGATCCAGGATAAGCTATGGGATCTCAGCATCGTGAGTTCGATCTTCACCAGCTTTTTTAAAATTCAGTACCAGTTCTACCAAGAAGGCGAGCTAAAAACGTCACTGTCCCTCACTCCATCCAACAGCAATATGGCAAAAGAGCATTAACTTCTCTCGAAATGTAAATCGAACTTTGGGGGAAATGAGGGACGACGACACAAAGGTCCTAAGCTAATAAGCTAGGCTGTTGGCTGCTGTAAGTAGCTCATCCATGGGGTGGAAAGTCCATCTTTTCAATTGTCCATCCAGCTTTTCTTCTGATGGCCTTGATGGCGACCTCCTCTAGCGTGCTCTGGATTACAGTCTTGCACAGTGAATCTTGCCTTGTGACGTGTCCACAACCAAGCCAGCATTCGTCGTTCGAAGGTCAGTAGGGTTTCTGGTTTGCCAAGAAGTGCTGCTGTCCTGTTCCGGACGTCCATGGTGGTCCTGTGCGTCATGTAGGAGATGAGGATGATGCCTTTGCTGGCTGGTTGATTATTCCGTCTGTGCGTTTATTCTAATGCAGCTTGTGGTTTCCCTTTTTTTGGTCGGTGGATGACAGAGACATAGTCCACTCTTGAGCCACTTTTTCTCCTCCAAGGTCTTCATGCATAGGGCCGTTATTGTTGCAGTCGTTGCCTGTCCTCTGTGTTTAGTCACAGCACATACAGAAGGGACGTTGCCCAATCCCGAGGATTTCACTGTTACTCTGGCCTAGAGTCATGGCTGGTGAACTTCTCGTTCCCCAGCTCTTTTCTTTTGTCGCAGAGTAAGTACATGATCTCGGTCGTCACCCATGGCATGTTCTTTGGTCTATGGCATCAGGACTTCCTTTATGTTGTTGATACTAGCTAGTTACTATGTCACTGTCTAGGATGTTCACGGCTGCAAACGTCTCACCTATCTGTGCTTGAAATGCCTCTGCTATCTAAGGATTTTTCAGTTTCTCCAAGTCAAATATAATGCGAGTGTTTTGATTTAAGCTTGATGGTGGTGAGCACTAAGTCGTGGTCACTGCCGACTTCTGTGCTCGCCTTGTTGACGATGGACTTGAACCGTTGCGGCGCCATTATGAAATTGATCTGCTTATGTACTTGACCGTTTGGAGCATGCCAGGTCGCTGTTCTGGACGTTTTTTGTTTATGCAGCGTGTTTGCCATGGTAAGTTGGTGGCTTCTAACGAAATCAAGATGTATCCGACCTCTGTCGTTGGTCTCTCCTATGCCTAATCTACCTACTTTTGCTTTCTTGGTACGGGTCTGGTTCAACCATAGCGTTCCAGTCTCCTTGGACGATGAGGATGTGTTTCCGTTTGACATTGGCTATGATGCGCTCTAATTCTTCTTAAAACTTTGCCCGTCCCCAGTGGGAGCTGCTTCCAGGCGAAAAAGGTGCTATCTATACTTTGATCACCCCATACACCCCATGGCATTTAACAGATAGTTTATGCGATAATCAAGCTGAATAAAAACCTTAGTAACATGAACATTTCGGTAACCTCTTGACTACATAAGTATTATGGCCCGCATTTAACCATTTCTCGAATTAGAACGCATAGAAACAATGCAAATGAGTGAAATAATGTTTCGATTTAAAAAAAGCAAAATTACTCTATTGCTACCATATAGTAGTATTTCTTAGGCTAATAACTTGATGGTCATGCGCACAATATTGTACACAATTTGAACGTTTTTTTTCTGCCTAATCTAAACCTGACAATGATCAAAATTCAGTTGGTTTCACAAATTATTTTAGGATTTTACTTGCTGTAAATCTTGTTCTGAAGAGTTGGGCACATTTTGATCACACACTGCTTAACAGTGTATTATATGTGTATTTTTCTTTCGGCTTCTTATTGTCTGTTAAAACCTTTAATCGTTTTGATTGTTATACCCCACTACCAAAAGGTATGGGTGAGGGGTATAATTGGAGTCACTCTGTCCGTATGCGCGGATATAACTGCATGTCCCGAGACATGTCCTGACTACACCATCCACAATCATTGTGGGATTGCAACATAATTATGTATATGGGACGATGTGTCGCTCGCAAACACCATGTGAGTACGTTCAATGCTAAGGACATGCCTTGATTTCAAAGATAGCAATCCAGAACCTTTTTGACAAAATAGGGATTCTCCGACTGTAACTTCCACATGAACTTGCTGATTTTGGTATAACTTGGCACAAATGTTCACATATACAAGACGCTGTGTCGCGCCTGCTTCGCACAAGAACCATTTAACAAGGTCAATTTCGTATTAGAAGGTCAAAGATCAGCGAAGGTTTCTAGTTAAGCTTCTTTTAACTCTGTTACTTAAGAATGTATTTACTAAGGATTTTTATATAGAATAGCATTTAAGTTAAACTATGTGTGCCTTTGTTTGCGCACAAGAACTACATCGCTACTTTGACGGGCATACTTGGAGATCGAAAGTCAATTACAAAACTGATTGTCAATGCTGTAGGTATGTGTCAAAGCGAAATGTGGAAGTTTTAATTACTGTCAGCTTAAAAAACTGTATCGACGATGAAATTATTTATACAGATACTTATTCTTAGATCTGATTAAAAAAAAAGAAACTCCAACACAGTTAATTGTGTCTCTATGCAACATCCATTTGTTCCATATTATAGCTACTATAGTATACCCCCATCACATCGACTGGCGCCTCACTACGACCAAAGGGTCAGTTTTTGGAAAACGCCGACAGTCATAGTAAGAATGTTTAAGCGTTTTATACTGGGATCCCTCGATATACAATCGGCGATCATCGTCGACATCGCGGCGTCCACACAACGTTATATGACTATTGCAACCTTGACGTTTTCAATGCGACTGTGCTGCGACCATACAACGTCTCTTTCGTACTTTGAACGCAGTAGGGTTCCAGAAGAGTCTCCGGGCGTTTATGAACCGATTCTCTGCGTTTCCAATGCACCGCAAGTACGTATGTACTAGATCTCTCTGACGTTCTTCTTGTTGCTTTTGCGCTCATGACGTCCAGTGGGCGATCGAACGTTTTAGCCATAACGCCGTTAGAACGCTGAACCAGTGTCCAATACGCTGCCATGTGTGGGTGTCTAAAATAACAGTTCGGTTGTGTGATGTTTCGATCAATTATGAAACCATGATAACATTCATAAAGATTAGGAGTAATATGCGTGTTGATAAAGAGTTGCATTCAACGTGTCTTGCGCCAGAAATGCACATACAGTTTCTTGATATGCCATACCAATTCGCCCTCAGAAGTGTGTGTTGTGGGGTTTGTTAAGTAAAAAACCCGCAAAGTATCTGAAAACTTGTGAACAAGAGCATTTTCAACTTAGATAAAGTAGCAATTCATAGATTGTGTCGCACAATTGTATTGGGCATATTTCAGTATAATATAGGTCGATTGCCACGCTTTTATCAGTTATAACAAGAACAATTGCGAGGAGTGACACAAATGAGCTAGGTATTCTTTAATTTTGTTACAAAGAGAAGATTGGAAAAAAAAAGTTTCGTAATTTTCCATTTATTTATCAACGTTTTTATCAGGAAATAACTTATTTTAATGGATTGCTTTGCATAACGAGTACAACTCAGACGTTGGAAATAGACCTAAATAACTGTGGTAACATTCAAATTAAGCAATATATCATTATCGAACATCAGACAGATTTTATTTTGTAATAAACTTGTATCGTCAAGATTCTTACTTAAATGCACATCTACTTCTTGTTCAGCTTGAACTTGTTTCAGTTCTTTTCGCTGTTTGTGTTGCATTGACTGTTGTTGGATCCAGAGCATTGGTAAGATTCGTGATACTACTATTACTACTACTACTGCTACTGCTACTGCCACTGCCACTGCCGCTGCCGCTGCCGCTGCTACTACTACTACTACTTCTACTACTACTACTCCTTCTCCTACTACTACTACTACTACTACTACTACTACTTCTACTACTACTACTACTACTACTACTACTACTACTACTACTACTACTACTACTACTACTACTACTTATATTACAATTTTTGTTGCTGCTGTTGATAATGATGCTTATGATGATGATCATGACGATGAAGCTAATTATCATAACAACAAGAACGAAAATGGTTATATTCTTATTCTAATATTTTTCAATGATTTGAGATTTTGTTTCAAAATTACTCTTGCCCCAATGGAATATGCACCGGTGACGATTGTAAAACTCTGCCGACGTGTACTGTTAACGTAATAACGGGTGGCTGCACGGTATAGAATTCATAACTTCAATCTTATATCATCTTTTACTTTTCGTTTGAAACCATGAAGTGTGTTAAGTGAGCCGTGGGTAACATGACTAATGCAATTAAATAGCTTTGAGCAATTCATAGTTTCAAATTTGTTAATGAATACTCAGAAAATGCTTACATATTGAAATCGTTTAGCATTAATGGATGTTCAATAAAGTTCGCAGTTTTTTACTTTTAGAAAAGGTTATTCCGGTTGGTATATCTTGGGAAAATATACTAATTTAGCGTCAAATCTGAAGTATGTTATGATTTATCGTTTTTCATTAACTATATATTGAAAAACAGTTACAGAAAACGAAAGAAACGGCAAGTATATTTGTCCTCGGATGTCATGCTAACTGTGTACAGTTTACCAACGAGAACACTGGAAGCTTCTGCTGTAAGTGGACGAACTGCACATTACTTACAAACGATGATTACAGAAAACCTCCAGGTTCCCAAAACGCCACTCCATATAAAACTGGATCGAGAGGCATTACATTGGATGAAGACAGTGAGCTAGGTAGTAACATGCCTAGATATCAAACGAATGGCGACAACAGCAAAACTAACAACACATCGCAAGACACCGGAAATAACGACGCCACAAACGTGCAGGGAAACATTACTAACATAATGGTCTGCTTCGTTGGAGTTTATCTTCTGCTTTGGTTTTAAATATGGACTGATACATGCACAGAAATTTAAAAGAGTAAAGTATTGCAATAATTCGCCTTTAGAACATGTATATAGCTATTAACATTATTTCCATTACATTTAAGTCAAAGAATTTACGTCAGTTACATCGTTTTCAATGAAATACGTTGTGATTATGTAGCAAATTAGAAATCCGTTGTCTTCGATAAGTGTTGAATTATGGGTGATGAACAACAATTGGATTGCATAATATGAAGACTGAGGTCTAAGCTTCGAAATCTGCCCAAACCATGTCCGAGTTTAGATACTTGTTATTTCAACTGACTTTGAATTTAATTGTTCGAGGTTTTGTGTTACCTTCCCCAGATATGATTCCGTGTGGATGAAAATGGGTGGAGGTTTTCTTTGTTGATCTTATTTTACTCTTTTAAATCTGTACGTGGTTTGATTAAAAAATATCGACAAATACTGTTGTTTCTTATGATTTGTGATCTAACGTTTGCTGGGTGAGGTCGATTTCGATGCCAATGCAATTTCACCTGCAATATAGCTAAATAAGTCATTCTGATAAACCCAGTTTTTCATATTAACAAACACGTACGGATTTATTGTACATAATAAGGAAACAAATCAAAATGGTATAAAATTATAACAGCGTATTGTAATCGCCAGCTTAACAGTGTTTGAAAACATCTAAAGAATCGATACACTTATTCTGAGTGTACTCTAGAGAAGCATGCAGGCCCCTTGAATTTGATAGTTGACGTCAACATAGGGTTGCACAATGTTTGCACATGGTTTCCTAGCTACTGTCCTGATCGAAGAGCGGTAAGATGGCTTTGCGGGACTCGTCTGAGTTCTGAAAACAGAGTGGATGGTTGTTTTACACTTTGTAGAACTAAGACACACACAACACTATAATTACAATTCACAATTAACATTAAACTCGCCGGAATAATAGTTAAACATATACAATGATTCAATAACTTACGTATCCTACACAGATATTCTGTCTCATCAGTGACGTCATATTGGTTCACCTTGCTTCACGTGCAGCACTCGGCGATTGTGGCTGTAATGGACAACATCATTGCTGTGACAGAATTTGTGTAATGAATTTTCTATTTTCAGACAACAGGATTTAGTAGTGGACATACCTAATATTTGTCTTAGTGAACTACTTATTTACTGTGCAGGCTTCCAGCCGGAAAATCGATATATTGCTGCGCTTCGCTAAGTGTTGCGTCCTGTTATCAATTCTACATGCTATCAATACAGACAAGAAATTAGGCTGGACTTAAACAGGCTGTTCGGTTAGCGCATTGTTTGGTACACGCGCTTCTCATCTAGACGATCCGGCTGCAATCCCCGTTCCCGGCGCAGGTGAGCGTGTTCACTATACCGGACAGTTGGTGTTTCCTCTGGGTACTGGGCGATTTATCGCGAGCTAATTAATAACTTTAGCATAACTTAACCAGATAATCTTCATGATGCCGTATTAGCCTGCTGCATGCAGAAAATTTAATGTACAATCTTAGTATAGTAATATATTATAAAGAAGTGAAAATCCAGAAGCTCCAGCAGTATTGCATTTCTAGTATACACACCTTCGTGGTCCTATATTTATATAAAACTTAAGACTAACTGAAAAAAAAAACAATATAAATGTTATTCAGTAAATATGACGTATTCAATGGAAAGTCACTATTGAGACCAAACCAAACATGCATTAACTGTTTGTATTTTGTATTATTTTGACAAACATATATACCATAAGCAATTATTTCTCTCGCTATTAGATGTGGCAATCCGCAGAATATTGTACAAAATAAAAACATGTTATAGTGCATAAAAATGATCAGACAATTAGATAAACTAAAGTGCAGTGAAAAAATAATTTCTGGATTTTGTTTACGACTAATATTGTTTTGAAAGAATGGAAACAATTTATCACACGATACTTGGTGATCTGTGTAAATTAGTTTCGGCTTGTTCTTCTCTTAAAAATATTAATCATCATCATCATGTTATCGGTTAAGACTGTTTCAAGGAACAAAACTATTTATCCAGATAGAAATTATTTTACATCTGATTTTAAATAACAACTTCAAAACAGGTGATGTAAATGACTATTGCATAATACTAATATCGTCGCTTTGCGTTATGAAATAATCATTAGCATTTTAACGAAACAAACTATATATAAAAACAGTTACGAAAAAAGGCACACACGTCTAGACACCTAAAAATGGACTCTTCGTTATCTCGTTCTATCAACTGCAACAGTAAAAAGGCATTGAAGTTGTCATAGATTTAAGCCGAAAAACTACAAAATTATCATGAAATAATATTTGTTCAAGCCTCTCTGATTATCACAAAGACCGTAAAACACGAATGCTGATTGTTAAGGCCCAGTCTCACTATCACATTTTGCGATGCCGGTGGAGCCCCGGTGCGTGATCCGGGGTCTACCGGGATGAACCGGGGCTCCACCGGGAGCGTCCGGGATGAACCGGGGACAACCGTGGACAACCGGGGCTCCACCGGCAAACTTTTAAATGTTTAATACCTCCGGAATGAATCTGGAGACACCGGGACGTACCGGGAACGTCCGGGATGAACCGGGGCTCCACCGGGAACGTCCGGGATGAACCGGTGACAACCGGGGCTCCACCTGGAACGTCCGGGATGAACCGGGGATAACCGGGGCTCCACCGGCAAACTATTTAAATGTTTAATATCTCTGGGATGAACCGGGGGTCACCGGGGCTCTGCCGGGACGCCACCGGCTTCCACCGGGGCTCCACCGGGACGCTACCGGCTACGACCGATACTCGACCGGGGCACTACCGGTTACGACCGGGGCTCACCGGGGCGTCACCGGGATAAACCGTAGCTCTACCGGGGCTGACCGGGACTCTGCCGGGATGTAAACCGGGGCAGTACCGGGGCAGCACCGGGAATATGTGACCGCGCATAAAAATAACCAGTCCCAGTCCCATACAGATGCCGGATCAACACGGTTCATATCCGGGATGATCCGGCATGTGAACTGTGTAGCCGCCGTTTAGCTCCGTGTCGATCCGTGTAGGTCTTGGGATGTCCGGGAATGTCCTTGGCCCTCCGGGAGGCCAACACGGCAGTTTTGGGAAGTTCAAAACGACCGTGTTGATCCGGGATGATAGCACCATCCGGGATGGTCCGTGTAGCTGCCGTGCGGGGTCCGGGGACAGCCGTATAGGGTCCGGGGACAATGTGCTAATGTATTGGTTGTCCGTGTGCGTCCTTGACAGTCGGGGAACACATTTGAGACCCCCCTGTCCTTCAAGGACCGTGACGGCATTTGTACGGTTGTCTCCCGTGATACCGACGATGATACATGGGCAATAAGATGACGACTGAGGGCAAGCTGATGCTGATGAGATGCCAGCTTCTACTGCAAAAAGCTCAGGTTAAAAACAGTGTCCTGATTACTACAGAGAAATAGAAAATTCGACAAAAATATTTATCCAAACCAGTGAATAGAATAAAAAGGAGAACTATCTGGGTCAGACAATGGCTCGCCAGAGGAACAGGTCTGGTTGATAACGTACGGCTGATGGACGAACTCAAGAACAAAGAGGCAAAAGGCTTCTTAAATATCCCGCGCATGTGCTATCAGATATACCGAGAGATCCTGACATGTATTGAGCAAAGAATCAAGCCGAAGAAGTTAACCTGCAGGAAGCATCCGACAGCGGGCATTTAGTTTGCAAAACCATTGCGGTACCTAACATCGGGGACAGTGACCACTGTCTGATGTATGGCTTTCGGGTCGTACACAGCACCCTTCTCCAAGATCATCCTTCAGGTCTGCGATGCGTACTTGTAGAATTTGCTGAGGAAAAAAAGCCCTGTCCTGAAACGCCAGATTACTTGAAGAACATTGTCGAGCAGTTCGGCGACCTATAGCAGTTGAATTATTATGTAGTTGTATTGGCCGGGAAGCACATCGCCGTAAATTTTCCTCGGTGTTGTAGCTCATTGTACTACAACTATTACCATTCTTTTTTCTTTAGACGTCAGTTTCTGTGGGTGATGCTGATGGTTGTTGATCTACTTATAAATGCAATGGCAATCTTGATCTGGGCCCCGAGCTTGTTTCTCTTTGTTGCTACTGCTCTTCATCGGTATCGGATGCTGCTCGTGACGATCTTTTGAGAGCTGGAAGGCCCACTTTGACAATACGCTTTATTTTAGGTGGCATGTTGACGTTTTAGATATGTATACGAAGCTACACCTTCGAGATTTGATCGCAGAATGATAGAATGACCGAAAAACAACCTGCTTTTATACAAGTTATTGTCGGTCCGGCGTAGATCGTGTTTGGTCCGTATGTATGCCGTGTTAGTCCGAGTCGTTGTCGTGTAGGACAGGGATGGTCCGTGTAGATGCCGTGTTGGTCCGTGTCTCTGCCGTGTATGTCCGTAGCTCTGCCGTGACTGTCCGGGGCATTCGACGTTGGCGCCGTGTTGATGGCGTGTTGCTGCCGGGTTGGTCCGTGTGGATGGCGTGTTGTCATCTGGGTTATGGTCTTTGGAAGACCGTCGACGCTCAAAACCCCCAAAAGGCCACGGATCATCCCGGTTCGTCCCGGTCCTTGATCCGGGGGGATACGGGGCGATCCGGGACTGCCGTATCCATCCGTGCTTAAATGGGACTGGGGCTTTACACTGATAGCAGCAGTAGTGCCAAATTTTGCGGATTTGGCTATAACCTGCACGGCTTAATGGCCCTTATTTAAAGATGATTATAAGGAAGGAATCGCAGCTGCAACACATTTGACGAAATAATAGCCATTTTGTAATTAGTCTCTAATTAGTCTATATTAACCCCCGATCTGTCTGTCTGTCCGTCTGAAAAATCCTGCGATAACAAAATGTATATGTGTATAGAGAGACATATGGGAATATACAGGTTATTTCAGTTTTGTCAGTCGGTTCATACGTCCGTATGTTCTTGCTAAAAACCAACATCATGCGATAACTCAAACAGTAGTTATGATAGCTTAATGTATGTAGATGGAGGGTCACATGGGAAATATTAAACATGGTATTTTTTTTATAGAGCGCCATATGGGGAATATGCACGTCATTTCAGTTGTGTCCATCTGTTCGTCCGTCCTTCTGTTCGTCGGAAAGAAAACTAAATCATGCGATAATTTAACAAGTAATTAAGCTACGTAGATTTAAGACACGTATGTGGATAAAGGGCCATATGGAGCATACCGGTATGCATGTTATTTCAGTTTTTTCGTCAGACTTAAATGTGGATTATGTGGTTAAAGAAATAAATAAAAACCTAAATTAGGATCCTGCGCTATCGAAAAAAAGTATCTGCATTGCTGATGAAACTCATTGTCTGGTGAGAAAGCCATGTGGGGAAAATGCACATTATTTAAGTTTTTTCTTCATACGAAAATTGTGCAAGCTATTGTTACCTAAAAATAAGTGAAAATTAAAATCTCAATCCTGCGTTAACTACCAAAGTACTTAAGTTAGGTGGATGAAACTCGATGCGTGAAGTATGAAGAATATAGATCTTTGTTACATCAGAACAAAATAGTGGTTGCTATTGTTACATAAATAATTAAGAACTCGTAAAACATTAACCCGGTAGAGGACTGCTGTTATGTCTGTGACAAAGCTCTTGTTTTTACAAATATTGAGATAACATGTACTTATATGTTAAGATGATTTATGTTTAAACTCAAGTTCTCATAAACTTATTGGTGGATTTGTCTTTGTTCAAACATTTATCATTTTCTGTGACCCATCTAGTTTAAAAATATTGATTATTGATATCAATAATTCTGTTTGTTTGCATTTGGGTTATGAAATCGTCATCGCAAGGTATTTGAAAACATCAATCCAAGTGGCCCGATAAGATGCCCACCGCGTGGATATGATGTTGTCGCATGCAGTTTGAAAGTTCAATGGGCGCACACATGCATCAACGAAAAATCATCATTGAATTTCTCATATCGGATTTTATAAGCGTATCGACCAATTTTAAGTATAACGAAGATTGCAAAGTGTGTGTCTTACTAACATGATGTCTTTAATACGCCTTTACTCCCAGAAGCTGAATGATCCATTGCAGTAGTAGTGAGTAACATTTTGCTCCAGAAAGTGCCTGGTTCACATCCTGGCGCAGTCAAAACATAATTAAACTTAAAAAAAAAAATATCAACGCACTGTTGACGTCATAAACTGAAAAACGTGAACCGTCATGTGTTAAGCAGCTCTTGAAGGTGAGTATTTCATAAGCTGATTTAGTAACGTATACAGTCTTTTACGAAGAACTACCACTTGAGTAAAATACGCCTGGTTGTCTCCTGAATTATTTCCCTTGGTCCAAAAATGTTATAAAGCTTTTTAAATTCAAACTGTTATTGTGAAAGTGGCAAAGTGGATCGTGAGTTCTATCCTTCACAATTTGTTATATTCAGTACCATTATAATACCCTATGTGCATATTTTACGTGCAAAAAGATGAAACCATACATACCCAAAGCACAGGCGCTCGATGGCAATGATTCAATGATCGACTACCCGTTGTGACTCTTTGAAAAAATGCAGTTGCAGCCGTGATTTGTATAAACTTGTTTATTATAATGCATACACATACTAAATCAAAAAAAGATAGTTTGACTATGTAAATAGATGTCAATAAAATCACGGCTGCAGCTGCATTTTTCAAAAAGTCACAAGTCAAGTCAAGTCAAGTCAAAATTTATTTATTGTCGGTATGGGGTAACAAGTGTATAACATAAGCTTATAACATAAGCTAGCGGAAATATAATATCAGAACTATACATTCAAAATTAAGAGCTGTGTGAAAGTTGCTGATCTTGACCCAAGGAATGGCCTAACCTGCCATAAAAAGAAAATGTGTAAAAATGTTGACAGAGAAAAAGGAGGACAAAAGTGCCTATTGATAAAAGGGCTTAAAGGAAAATTATCACCTCAAATCAGATTTGAGGGGAGCTGATCAGCAAATTTCACACAATACAAGCAACAAAATACAACACTGCTGAGTGAAAAATAAAATATCATTATAAAAGCAAAATAATACAAAAATAATGCTGAAATGATTATTCCGCATGAAAAGATGTATAATACAGAAAGTACTACAACAGGATATCAAATGAGATGTATGAAAAAAAACGAACTGTTGTAGTGTCACTAGTATATATATACATACAGTTAAGCTCAAACAAAGCAAAAGCAAAATGGCATCATAATCAAAAACTAACAAAGCAATGAAAGAAAACAAGATGCAAAATTCTCAGNTCCTGAATTATTTCCCTTGGTCCAAAAATGTTATAAAGCTTTTTAAATTCAAATTGTTATTGTGAAAGTGGAAAAGTGGATGCGGGATAAGAAATGGATTCTCAGGATCGTGAGTTCTATCCTTCACAATTTGTTTTATTCAGTACCATTATAATACCCTATGTGCATATTTTACGTACAAAAAGATGAAACCATACCTACCCAAAGCACAGGCGCTCGATGGCAAGGAATCAATGATCGACTATCCGTTGTGACTCTTTGAAAAAATGCAGTTGCAGCCGTGATTTGTATAAACTTGTTTATTCTAATGCATACACATACTTAATCAATAAAAATCTTCCGACAAAACGTCTTCTAAAAAAAGATAGTTAAACTATGTATATAGATGTCAATAAAATCACGGCTGCAGCTGCATTTTTAAAAAAGTCACAACGGTTAGTCGATCATTGAGTCATTGCCATCAAGCGCCTGTGACCCAAAGTGCTAAAGCGTGCGATCGTCACGGATGAATTATTGTACCATGAGATGGTACAGCATATCTTCAAATGATCTCATGTTTGAAAAGTATTGCGTTAGAAAAGTCTCAAAGTGAACTCTGTAAGCATTCCGAAAATAAATGACTAAAAGCATATATTTTTAATAAGTTTTATTTAATTACTATTATTCTTAATAATTCATATTAACTTATTATTAATTAGAATACTTTTACATAGTTCATTCATATGAAAATAACAACACATCATTTTTAATATTTTTCCAAATATAATTTAACTTATTATATTAATCACATCATTAGACATTACACTGTAGAATTAAAGTACATAACTACTTTACTACTTTGGGTTCATGAAAGTGTAAAATAAATCAACATGACCGCTATAATTAAAAGCCAAACAATGCTTCATTTCAATCATATTGACTATAGAAACAACACAATGAAATAACTCAATTTTAATATATTTAAATATATTTATTTCACTATAACATAACATCCATAACATTCATCATTCAAAAGGTTATATTAAATGTTCATATCACTTTACTGTACATCAGTGTGACAAAACCTCCACTCACCCATTTCACAAAATAAGTTTGACGAAAATGAAGTGACGGAACTTCTATCAGGACAATCACAAAGATGCACCGTCAAAAAAGCTTCCTGGGGTAAATATTTGAAGTCTGGTATTATTGTTTCATTGTATTTGACCTAATACATTGAAGTGTGCCATTTCGCTTCGCTCTGCATGTGACAAAATTTGTAACGTTTGAAAAATTGTTTAACAATCGATCGTGCATGCTGGATGTCATGTGTATAAGGACACGCTTTCCCGGCAAGCCATGGGCATTCACATAATTCACTCAGTTACAAAAAAGGGTCTATAATACGCAACAAAGCCACCACGTGTATATTTCATCCTTTTATTTCAAACCAGTTCATTTAAAACATGACATTGTAAATACTCATCCAAAATAACAATCTACCTGTACATCGTGACAAGTGGAGGTTAAAATGCGAGCATAGTTGTCAAAAGGGTTAATTGCAGTTTAACCACACACAACACACAACTTTAAAGCAGTAAGATCATTTATCTACAGTTATAAGTACATGTGTTGTTTTCACAGAAACACATACACACATTTAAAATTATAAACAACTTTGTTTTCACAAAGCATTAAGTATGGCATTATTACCTCTCTTAGATGTTCTGGACATTAAAGCTATCCATGGCGGTAAAGAAAACGGAAAAGGAAACTTTTCGCTTAAAATAATGATTTAATATATTAGACCAAAAATTTAAACATAAACAGGGGTACGATTTTGGAAAAACCTTTACCCCTAACTGCATTAACTAAGACACCTCACATGTAAGTTGATGCAGCATAGCTTTGAACTGTTTGTAAAATATAAACAATGAAAGGGAGGAAATCACCTGAAAAGGCGTAGAAATCTCACAACTTCAGCACAAGAGTTATAGACCTTGTCCTTAAACATTCTGGGCTGGATAGCTTTTTCATCAGAAGCCTTGAAATAAATGTGAGCTTGTTTTGTGAGCACATGCTCAGATATTGACTAGTTCTCCTAGAGACACACCATAATATTAATGGAGACACGACCTGACATGTGATGGTTCGATTGAAAGAACAAATGTCTTATCAGTTTTCTGTGCTCCTATGCTAAAAGGCCCTCCTTGTAATTCAAGACCATCTTCTGAAGGAAATATGTGAAGATACTGTAAACAGAAACTGGCCCAACCCCTACCCATGAGATAGGATGCTAATGTATTGAGTATGACAGTAAAAATGAGCTGCCCCTCTGGAAAAAAAGTGCTTAATCCAAGTGGGTAAAGCCCTGTTTGCCCAGATTGTGGCTCAAATGTAGTAATGATGATACAGAGCATATATGAACAATTGTAAAATGATATGACAAAAATACAGGGGTAATTGCTACACAACATACATTGTTAAAATGGTGAATATATGAACATATACCATAGCATTTAAACACAAACCATACTTTGTTTTTTGTGTGTTTTTTGTTTACTAAGTATTCAACTATGATAATTTTACAATGATAATTATGTTTCGTACATTGCATGTATGTCAATGCAGAAAATATCTGATAAAATGTGAACACTTAAAAAAAATGGAAATAAAAAGTCATGGCTAATCATATAAATCAGTTGCATGCAAGTATCATGCCTGTTTGACAGAGGAGAAAAAATATTCTTTGAAGCAACTCTCTCTTATATCCTGATATTTTGCGATAAATGTATTCCTGTGTCATATTCCTACTGAATACCAATAATTTCAAATCAATGAACATTTAAATATTAGCATGGTTTTCTCAACATTTTTGATGATTCAATATGTAAATTATGGAGAAACAATTGTTCATATATAACAAGTAAAACTTTCCACACATTTGTACATGAACTTAAATGTTCTGTATTAATAAAACAGGCATCAAACAGATGCACAGATTTCAATAAAATTCAAACAACATGTCATAATTCACTGAATATCTAAGAAATATTTGTAGTTACAGTGCACTGCATTTTTTTTAATTTGTATAACCTCCTCATAAAACATATGTTCTTGATAAATAACATTAAAGCCATTACGATATTTGGCAGGGATCATTTGTGTTGACTTGCAACAATAAAACTATATTTGCTAATGTTTAAATGCATAAAAATACACTCAAACAAACTCGCTTCAAGTCAAAACAACCTAACAAATACATGCACAGGATGACCCATACTAAGGGATTTGACAACTAATAAGTGGCGTAGCCAGTGGGTCACACATTTCATTAACTAGACTTGCCAGTTTACATTTGGATTTGTGTTGTTAATATTTTGAGGTTGACACCTCAATACTTTATTTGAAGTCCCAGGATCCAAGCCAACATTAGATCAACCTGACTTGTCAATGTAAGCAGTTTACCTTTCAATAAGTGAGATTTACAATTTGAGATTAACATGTCAACACATTATTCAAAGTAACAAGATCCCATCCAACATGCATGCTGACAGCTGTGGACAGCTAACTCAGTAATCATTTTAGTACTTAAATAAGGAAGTTGTGCTTGTACCGTAATGTGTTTAGGCGAGAAAATCTGAATACCAGTATGCTGCAAAACAGTGTAAGATTATTGTCTTAGCCACAGCAAATTCTTTGTAAATAATAAATGCATTTCATAAATATTTATTGTTTAATAGCTATAAATGTGGTAGCCTGATGGCATCTTGAACGTCAAAAGAAAAAAGATGATGCTTACTTGAATGTCAAATCCCTTATGGATTAACATATACAAACAATCCTTATCACATTCGCACAATAAATCAATGCCGATGTAATTAGTGAATTATTATTGCTAAGGTAATTAACATAAAAATTAGAGCATCTAAATTTGAAGAATTTTCAGACCATGTTTGCTTCATAAAAGGAAATGAAATTGACTGTAAAAGAATATATGATGCAAAAATGTTAATGAGATTAAATTAATTCAAACATAAACAAATTAAATAGCTGCATTTGGTCTGAAAATTCTGCAATGAAATCAATCTACTATTTATAATTGAACAATTCAAAGTATGACATGCTATTACACGGTAAGGGATACGTAACTATTGTACTGAGAGATATTTCGTTTAAGAATGTCCGAGCACGGTCCTAGGACTCGTTCAAATCGACCGCGATCTAGTTTGACACATTTGAGAGGTCCTCGAGAAATGACTGTGGCAGCGCGGGGTCGGTCCAATAGTAGTGCAATCTCACCTAAAATGTAGAGGTCATAATGTAATTGTATGAAAAACAAAAATATCTTCATGTAAATAATTCTAAAAATTGGAGTTAAATGCTTCCTTAGAAGAATTATCATGTAGATGTAATGCAATTCACATGGAAAGTCCCGATTTCGGACCCGAACAATTATGGCATGTATGCACAGTATGTATTTCACACTCTGACAATTTATTCGTTGTAAAACTGTCACTAAAAATATTAATTTTGTTTAACAAAAATTATTAGAGTAAACAAGGTGAGGCAAAAAAATAAATAAATAAAGAAGCTTATAATAAAATCCCAAATTGCGCTGCTGATTAAATCTAAGTCAGCACAACGCTTCGTATGTGTATTTAAAACTACTGCCTTCTGTTCATTATCAGTTCATTGTGAAGACTGAGTACAAAACCATGAGTGCCTTTTAGCTCCTGACCAGACGCAGTCACACAGAAGCTTTATGAAGAGACAACACTGATATACTTGGCCCTTATTGTAAAGGTCTTACACTTTTTAAGGCATCTATCTTCCTTCATAGAACACAAGGACAACTTAAAATTATAAGTGATCTTTTGATTCTTCAACAGAAATACGATCAGGCCTTGTATTCTTAAGTGCTGGTGAATTATAATTTCACTTTTACTACCCTGCACAAAAAGCTTCAATCGATCATCGTGAGTTAAATAAATCATTCTGAGTTAAATTGATCATCCTGAGGTCAATTGATAATTTGGAGTTTGGTGACTGGATGAGCTACAAGCAATACCACTGCCTTGCTGTTTATTATCATTAAATACCGAGCAGACATTTGCATACCAAAGTAGTCTGATGATCAAAGATGACCCACTTCCACAGGGGTTAATGCATGTGCATAAAGTGTTGTCCCAGATTAGCCTGTGCAGTCTGCAAAGGCTTATCAGGGACGACAATTTCCGCTTTTAAGAATTTTTCTTTAAAAAGAAAGTCTTTTCTAAACGAAATTCCAGTTTAGGCAGAAAGTGTCGTCCCTGATTAGCCTGTGCGGACCACACTTTACGCACATGCATTAAGCCCAGTTTTCCAAGAACAAGGCTCATTTGCATACCAAAGTAGTCTGAGGATCCAAGACGACCCACTTCCACAGGGTCCTCGTTCTCTGTGCGTCTCTGTAACACGGCAGCAGAACCCTGCAACAGGTTGACAAATAGGGGCATGAATAAACCGATCGAAAAATAATTGATCACTCTGCCCACATAGTTATCTTTTATATAACGCTTTTTCTGTTATGACCACACTATTTTTTGGGCATTCTGTTACAATGACACTCTTTTTTTTGGCGATAAAGCAGTATATGATTGGCAGATCAATAAGTTTAATTGTCAGCTGGTCAGTGGTCAATTACCAGAAGCAGATTCATATATAAATATACATAGAAATATATTTAAACTAAAGAATGATTTCTCTTATTATATAGTGTTCTCTATGTTCCAATAGACTATTTACAAAGTTTTGGAGTGTAGCAGTTTTTATCACAAGGGCTTTTACATGATTTGAAACATTATGTTTTCATTTGACACTATATTTTACAATTGACACTACTATTAACAATGATGACTCAGGATTTGGACGTGTGCTCTTTATTGAAGAATTTAGCAATAATGTTCTTATTGTTGACAGACAGAGCAGCAAGTATCATTTTAGAATATGAAAGTATGATATGAAATTGGAGCAAAGACCTTTCAATAATGTATGTAACAAGAGGCTGTCACCGATATCCCACCCAATGGTGCCTTGTTGGCAAAATAGAACAGCAAGAATCGATTTTGAGCACAGATGCTTTTATCCATTATTTTAAACAAAGGGAAAAAACTTCTTTTTTTTTGACAATATGCACTTTTTAACTTGTTTAAATTATTCTGTAAGACTTTGACCAAAATTTCACTCAAGATGTAGGAGCCTTTGCCCACAAAAGAGAATGACAGATAGAAGCACCTATGGATGGAATGACACCTACAGTTTCTAAATCCCTATGCCTTTCAGCAGGGAATAATTAATGCATGTATAATTAAATTTAAATACATATTGAATCCTAGTTTATCATACCAAATGTTAATTTTGTTTTCTCTGTAACTTGATTGAAACCAACAATTCTAGGACAATGTTTTTCACACAGTTTAAACAATAGGACCTAGATTGAAGTGATAGAGCCAAATAAAAATTTAAAAAACTGTGTTTTGGGCTATTGTTTCAACAGTCACATGCGGGTAGGTTTCTGTTGTTTTTTGTTTGTTTCTTAACTCATATAGGTCACAATTTCTCCTTTTTGATAACCCATATAGTTAAAAACACAAAACATTGCAAATTGTATTAAATCTGATGAATCCAGATTTTCTTTCAACAACAATCATTAAAAACTTATTAATCAGCTTTTTTCTATATGTAAGTTGAATTGCCTAACACACAGATTTGTTTGTGTGTATGTCCTTAATACTTTCCAGTTTCCATGGCAACTGACCTCGAGGATGATGAAGAAGTCCTCGCCGGGCTCCCCCTGTCTCACAATCTCCTGCCCGTCCTCAAAATTTATCGGCTCCAGCGCGTCAGCCACCGTCAACCGCTCCCACTTGTCCAGGTTCTCTGAAACCACAGCAAAACATAGAGGAACATGGCAACTATACAGTCATGTAGTGTTTTTATGTAGTGATGAGTTGTGATGTTAACAAATATCTGAATCTCTGAGTGCTAGGTTAGCATCCAGACATCAAATTAGTATACATAATCAGATAATCAGATATTTTCTAGAAAGATCCTATTAATTACAAACAATAAAATCCTAAATGGCCAGTATAATACATCTATTCTTACATAAAAATATGTTGCTTTTTTCCCCTAAAAATAGGAAAATGGTGTCCTTAATAGTCTGTCCCACTTAGTGAAACCATTTTTTTGCTTTATGATTACATATTTGAAGTTTTAAAGAAACATACTCAGTTATAACAAACAGAGTTAAGAGATTCACCCAATCATTTGATGCAAATTAATTCTGCTAACAATCAAAGTATTCTTTTTCAAAAACTGGCGATCTATTCACTGTAAGTCAGTACCATGTATAGAATAGCAAACATTTACGCAATCATGAATCTTCCACTAACAATTGTTTGTTCACAATCTCCGCCAGACAGATGGATAGACTATTAGAAAGTGAAGAAAATTGGAACGAGCTCAAAACAAATAATCTTGTCTGATGAAAACTTTCCCAATCTATGGCCTCATCCCTCATAGCCAGGAGCCACATAATCAGACAGCCTGTGCGGAGGCACAACTGGTGGCTATTGTTTAATTTTCATCCTAGAAAACATCCTACTCATGTTAATAATGTAGAACATTGGAAACATCAGGCAAATAAATCTCCTGTAACACAAGCTTCAGTTCTCTATGGCGGTGTTCAGGGAATTCGCAATGTCCACATAAGGATTAGACTTCATTATCATACACCGATGGAATGGCGTGATTCCTATTTTTTCATTTATGGAAAAAGCGTTGCCACAAGCCTTGTTTTTCAGTTTAAAAACAAAATGATAGGAACAATTAATGTTCTCTAAAAGTGTGAAAGGACATAATAACTCCATTTTTGGTTAAATTGAGAAACCAATGCAGACAACGTGTCTCCAATAGCAAAACATCATTCCTATTATCAGTTTCATTGGATATATTTGAGCCTCGTTCTGAGAAAACTGGGCTTAATGCATGTGCATAAAGTGTCATCCAAGATAAGCCTGTGCAATCTTCACCGGTTAATCAAGAGCGACACTTTCCGCCTAAACTGGATTTTCGCTAAGACGAGTCTTCCTTCAAACAAATAATACCATAAAGCTGAAAATGTAGTCCCATTAGCTCAGGCTAATCTGGGAAAGCACTTAACGCACATGCATTAACCCTTTGAGCGCTGGAACCGGATTTTGAAGGCCTTTGCAAACAGTTTGGATCCAGATGAGACGCCACAGAACGTGGCGTCTCATCAGGATCCAAACTGTTTGCTATTCTTATAGTATTCTTTGAAAAAAAATCAAAGAAAATGCTAATTTTAGAAATTCAGCACACGACATTTTAGCAGACAACAAATTTCCCAGCATGCAAAGGGTTAAGCAAAGTTTTCCCCAAAGTTGGCTCATATTGTGTTTAAATTGTCATTCTCCTTCTCCAGACACAAATTTTAAAAGCAAATGTAGGGGGTTCCTGTACTTAATAACCCATTCATAAAATTAACGGGTACATTTATTTATGAAAATACAACAGATATCAACTGCATCATTTGAAAGGGTACATGTTCAAATTGGAATGATTATTCATAGCTACTGGTACACCTTTATGTATTCTTAACCTCCAATGATGAACAAAATGAGATATGGCATACCAAGCAAACACAACAATATTTGTATCTGATAGCAATTTAGTCCATACAAGTGGAAATGTTAGCATACAGAAAAATTATTTGATTGTAATGTCAGTCATAATTGTAAAATACCACATAGCATTGAACCTGGCTGTGTCAGTTTCACTGATAGTTTCAAACTAACGTAAGTTTCATGAAATGCAAAGTTTACAGGAAACCCGACTGTGCACGCTGACTTACCAAGTATGGAGACTTTTCCTAGGAACTCTTCATACATCTTCCTCTTTCTAATTGTGCTTCCCTATAACAAAGTATATATGCACGTCATACAGAATAAATACACATCATACATGTACTTACAATTTTCAACATTACGGATTTAATCTTTTTAATTTAACTACCCTGAACTATTCTCAGAAGAAATAAACATCATACAATGCCCAACATTACTGATTTAATATTTCTTGCACCAATCTGATAAACAAAAACAATAACTGAATACATACACCAGACATAATTTTATGGCAAATTTATTTTCATGTTAAGTCTGAGATATTTTTGCATACATGTATACCAGTTAACATCTTTTTAAATATTACTACATGTTTTCTAAAAATGTCTTTCACTCTTCAGGCTTTTACAGAATGTTTAGTGCGGTGTGTGAAGTGCACACAGGCTAATCAGGGACGACACTTTACGCATAAACTGGATTTTTGCTAATAAGAGACTTTCTTTAAACGAAAATATTATAAAAGCGGAAAGTGTTGTCCCTGATTAGCCTGTGCAGACTGCACAGGCTAATCTGGGACAACACTTTATGCACATGCATTTAACCCCCTTTTCACAGAGAGAGGTTCCAATTGATTACAACTGAAAGGCTTAAGGAAGCAAGTACTATAAATTGACAAGAAATTCTCAGGAATCCTAATGTTCCAATCAATCTCAACCAATCCATGCTCTCTGACATTTTGCTTATTGGCCATTCTTTATACTTTGTGAGGCATGCTGGGAGCTGATTAGACAGAAATTGAACTTTTAACTAGCGGCCTGATGGCAGGTGATGAATGGAAATACAAACTGGGAATGGCGTAGGAATAGACCATTTCACAGTGAGATGGGAGATATTCCTAACTACTAGTGGAAACAAGTCAAATGGGGATTAACCATGTGACATATTTAACCAATCAAAACTAGGAGACACTATTTAAAAAAGAGAATGCATTTTACTCAAACAGAATGGCCACTGATAGATTTGCTGAAAATCTCGGAAAATCACAATTATTAAAAAAGCTCACTATTTTGTCTGTCATACAGTTCTCCTTGGACAACAATGCTGACTTCTGGTCAATAGGGGATATTCATCAGAATTGTTTACAAATAGACATGTCCGCGTGACTACATAGTGATCTAGATTTGAAAATGTAGGTCATTGTTTGTAATTCCAAGAAACTGATTTCATCATGGTTTATCTTGTTTCCAGAGCAATAAATGACAGTTTTACTAAATGCTCATTTCAAAATGTATTAAAGTACATTCTATAAGCTCATGAACCTTGTGCCATCTATCTGATTTGTGCACTGGCTGCAGCTGAATAGCCGCCAAGTGTCTGATCGATTTTTAGTTTTCTTATTTTTACAACTGATGTGTCATTTTAGCAGATGCATCTATCTTTGGTAAAAAATGTAAAAATTATCAGACAGTATGCTGTTATCAATTTGCAGGAATTGCATGTGAAAGAGGACACGAACGTTGGGATTCTTCGTAATCTAATAATATTTCAATATCCTTTAACAGGGCATGCATCCTTACACTTTGCAGAAATTTGGAAACTACAATACACAGAAGCGCTGTCATGTGCTTTGTTTTATACATGAACAAGGGCTGTTTGTAAAACATGCATGCCCCCCATATGGGCTGTCAGTTGTAGTGGCAGCCATTGTGTGAATACGTTTTTTGTCACTGTGAACTTGACCTTTGACCTAGTGACTTGAAAATCAATAGGGGTCATCTGCCAGTCATGATCAATGTACCTATGAAGTTTCATGATCATAGGCCTAAGTATTCTTGAGTTATCATCAGGAAACCATTTAACTGTTTTGAGTCACTATGACCTTAACCTTTGACCTAGTGACCTGAAAATCAATAGGGGTCATCTGCCAGTCATTATCAATGTACCTATGAAGTTTCATGGTC